>CM060967.1:162278750-162503750 GCA_030765045.1 Tenodera sinensis | reverse complement strand
GAAATATTTATATGGTAATTGAGAACAGGGAAATGAAGAATATTACATCAACATTTTCTCTGTTTACGGACCTACATATAATTTCACTTATGTTTTCCGTTTAGTTAGTATCTTCAAGTAGACGTGCCACAGAAAACATGACGCAGAATGGGTGGAACGAATGCTGTATCGGAACTGAATTCGAATGCCTTCTGCAAGGTCAATGACCTTTCCTTATCTAGGCCAGTGGGTCGCGCTTTGAAGTATGAAACAAAACGGTTTGTTTACGAGTATATCGAGGCGTTATTCATTTTGCGGTAAATAATTTAAAAAGTCAGGCAATAAACTATATGATTGGTTTGTGGGAAAACTTTTATACGAAGAGAAAAATCAAACAGCACACCGAATTGGACACATTAATATACCTGATACCAAAATATAAGCACTTATATCCCTAACAGCATGTGTATAAGCATACAGTGTTCTTTCCAGGTGCCTTTTACAGAAAAATTGGAGACTTTATGGAACATTTTATTTAGTTATTATTTTGACTTATAAATGAGCTTGCCTAGTGACACAGAATAAATACGTAGGTACATTAAAGGTTTTAAACAGTGTTATGTGAATATTATAGTTAAGTTGTGGGAAAAACTTTATAGCCCTAAAAATGTAGCCAACGAAGACGATGACCCTTCCACTTGCTAGCCTGTTGTTGATGTTGTGATTCCTTCTGGTCAGTCCAGTCAAAGATCAAATTGGCGCTGTACCACCCTCCTCTCCCTTCCAGTTCTGCTTTGTCCACAATTAATTTCGGAGCAGATGAGGGGAGGTATAAAGGCAATCTGAACTTCCGTCATCTAGCCACATTAGCACGCATATAGTTATCTATATTCATTTTCGCCGGTACACTCAAGGCCATTTTTGTCCACTTCGCAATCGTCTCCCCACTTGGTCCCTCTGCTGTGGCAATATCAGTATTGTTGTGGCAGTAGTCTTGTCTCCAGCTAGAGAGAAAGAGATAGTCGGGCCAGCCTGCATTGGTAACACGCTCGTAAATGCACAGTATTATGCTGTGATCACCTAGCATTTGTTGGATCCACTTTTTAGTCAACTTTTTATGACTAGAAGTTGCCAATTATTACACTTAGAGCACACAGACAATACACTTTTTGTCTCTCATTTGTCCATGGAATGAGGTTCGGGGGTTAGGAGACAGACAAAAGGATCCTTGCTTTCGTCTAACGGCACCGCAAAAGGCACAATGGGACATTTATGCTTCCAAAGTGATCTTTGGGAGAAAAGGATAAAGGAGACACTCAAAGGGTGACCAGATCCGGACATGTGCACCAGCAAGGGATGCCTGGCGATTACAAATGGTGCAAATCCTGACACTCTGTCCAAGCCCCAAGCCAAGGGGGACCGCAGCAGTCCCACCAAAAGCCAGAGAGAAATTTTCCAGTGTAAATTCCACCGTCCTGCCGCAACACACCAACCACCGTCGTCGATCCTAGAACCTGACGAGAAATGAAAGGGAATGATAGGCAGAAGAGGAACCACCCCAGAATTCCCCTACCGATCCGGGGAAACCACGAAATAAACCATGATCAGAGTGGTAGGACGAAAATCGAACCCGGTATCTCTCAAATGCAAACCTTACGCGTTATCGCGGAGCCATCCTGCTTTGTGAGATCCTGAAGAGTTACGTTCTAATTCAGAACAGGCTGCATATAAATGTGTATAACGGGTACACATATACTTCACTTCATGTGCAACAAATAAAAAAAATAAAACAAAAAGGAGGGAAGCACGGCAACTTGACATTTCAAAGTGCAATGCTTAAAATCTGCACATGTTCTAACGAACGCCACCAAATAGTTCAGAATGGATCATTACTTTTTATGAATATAAAGGTTTTGTTCAGCATTCGAATATCTTGAATGCTCCTAATTATAATAGTAAAATCGTTAGAAATAGTTTTGAAAAACTAATAATAATAATAATAATAATAATAATAATAATAATAATAATAATAATAATAATAATAATAATAATAATAATAATAATAATAATAATAATAATAATAATAATAATAATAATAATAATAATAATAATAATAATAATAATAATAATAATAATAATAATAATAATAATAATAATAATAATAATAATAATAATAAAAACGGAGATGTTGCTTGCCTGAGGGGAAATTTTCCAAAATTTTCGTCTTTATTCCAAAAATACATATATATTAAAATTGAAATGTGTAATTTATCTACAAATTTCGTGTTTATTCATGCTATTTCTGTCAGGCTTTGTCTCTTTCTGAAGGACATTTTGTATAAATACTTAGAGCATCTCAAAACGTACATAATGTATTATCGGTGAAATTTCGATATCAGATTTTTGGGTTGAATGTAATACTTTCTCTATCTTGTCTTACCAGTCACGCAAAAATCTAATTGCAAGTGAATATTACTACAATATTAATGCCAGAAATAAAATAAATATTACTTTAAAGCGTAGCTTTAAAAGCAAAGAAGACAAAAAATAAACACGTTATGTCAATGCACCTAAGAAATGACATTCATAAATCTAAGTACAAAGATAACCTCAAACATTGCGGTTTAGGACTTGAGGCTTGCTCCGTTTCTTTGTCAATTTAAGACTGGTCTTTCCATCTTCTCCTTGCTTGGCCCACTAATCTTCTCCCTTTAGGTTTATTTGATGTAGTACTTGAGATAGTTTATTTGGTTTCATTCTGTTTGTGTCTGCATCAATAATTACCTTTCATTATGCCATTAATCTCAGTTCAGTTAGTTAGGGACACATGCCTGCCACAGTTTTGTTTACAGATCTTCCAGTTTCCAGTTTTCTTCATCTTCCAGTTCTACTTAATGATGAACAATGATTAGTTTTTTATCCAGTGAAATATAAGATCTAAAAATTTGTGTATAGGGAAAAGTAACATTGCACTTAAAATACATAATTTTTAAAAACTCAGTATATTTCAGACAAAAATTATGCTTTCGCTCCCTTTTCTTGATTGACCTCTCTGGTTAATTTTTGAGCAAATTTTTGTGCAGTTATAAAGTTATGGCAAGTTTAATATCGATGGTGATACTGGTATTTAAAAGGGGCGTGATCCCACAGACGCCATATTTAAATCTCCATTTAAATGGGTTACATATAAATAATAGCCATATTGTAATATATCATTGGGTTCGCAAAATCTGGTAGATTTTTATAAGACACAAAACAAAAAATCGATTTTTGAGCCACTCACACGCTATACTGTCCTTAATGGTCATATCTGTTAGTGTTTCCTAAAAACATTATTTAAATATGTCTACTAATTTTCGGAACAAGTTGGCATTGTTCTACTTTTATCTTATATATTTAAACGAGCAATTCTTGTGTGTGTGTGTGTGTGTGTGTGTGTGTGTGTGTGTATATATATATATATATATATATATATATATATATATATATATATATATATATATATATATATATATATATATATATATATATATATATATATATATACACAACTCTAACGATTTCGATCAAATTTTGTGTTCAGATAGGGTTTTGCCTATTAAGTTTATCTACATTTACGCCACTTTACGCCTAACAGTCACAGTTACTCTAAACGTTATTTTGGCCATAATTTCTCTGTTAATGGGCCAATTTCGCCAAACAAGCCAGGATATTAAAAGTCTCGTCAAGAGCTTTCAGAAAACCTAAAGAAAGCTGACTTAGCTATCTTAGTCTACGCGTAACAGTCACAATTACTCGAAACCTTATTTTGGCCATTGGCTGTTAATGGGCCAATTTCAACAAACAAGCCAGGATATTAAAGGTCTCGCCACGGAAACGGCTCCAACAATTAGGATGAAAATTTATATTTAGTTAACATTTTGCTTTTCAAGTTTATCTAAATAAGTATCTTCTCCCAAATTAAAAGCGGGGGGGGGGGGGGACGAAAATAGAAGCCGAGTGGACTCGGTCGTCCAGGTACTCTATAAAATGCAGAAGACTTAAACAGGTAATAGGTATACGTATACCGACCGATTGAGGCACCATCGCTGCAAGAAGCCTTGTCGACATGTGGTAAATTCAAAGGAAAACGTAATATCAGGAATAAGATTCAAGTTTTAGCTCTGAATACGAGAAGTACCGCGTTGTACGTTGTGAACATGGTTCCTACGAAACCTTTAGCATTCGTCTGAGAAGTTGAGCGTCTCAGCTGTTATTTCATTTCACAAACTTGCCTCTGCCTTCGCCCAAAATAGACGCCACGTCTTAGTACATCTTCTATTTCTATGCGTACAGTGAAACAAAAAGGTGTAGAAAACCAAAGGAGAAAAGTTTCATTATTAAGGGAGAGAAAAAGGCGCCTGTACTTGAATTTTGTATTCATTGCATTACACAAAGACTGCTTTTAAGACTCGACAGATCGATAACACAAGTCGCTGCAGTGCCACATCAGACGTAGAAGTGCTCTTTATTCGTTGATGATCTCTTCAGGTATTTGTTAAAAGTAGGTTATTTTATGTTTAGCTAGAAACTCCATAAAGCAAGGCGCTTAAAAGAAAACATATTTTAGGTATGCGTTGTGTTATTTGCTCGCAACTCTTTCAAAGCCTTTTAGTGTTAAACTTGCTGCTATTGTATATTTTTATGTAGGTTCTGTCGAGATAAACATTTGCAGAAATAGTTTCATTATCCACTTGTAGTACGTACAAGGGCAGACTGAAGCTAGAGTGATGATGTGATTTGAATGTAACGCAGGGGACACCTGACACAACGCTGCCCGAAACAGCGAGAAATGAGGCCAGGGGAGGCCACAGGTCGTCAAGGAGCGGGGACAGAACAGAGCCTCAGAGGTGTGTGGAGGTCTCTAATAGCTAGTTGAAGAAATAGTACGTCACCGAAGCTCCTCATCACCGCCCAGAAAGGGCAAGCCACCTAGCGGCCTGGGTAGTGTCACACGCTGTTTTCAAGTGGGGCCAGGGGAGAAGGTTTACAGAGCACAAGCAACTGCACCAACTGTCCGCATCCACCCGTACCACCATGCTGATAACCAGATCTAAAATATGACAAGGGAAATGAAATGAGTAAGGGAAAGGTAAAGGGTACAGGCTCAGAAGGGGACACCACACACACACACACACACACACACACACACACACACACACACACACACACACACACACACACACACACACACACACACACACACACACACACACACACGCACACACAATACAAACACACAATACAAACGCACCCGAGAAGCTGTTACTAGTAACGTTCGTCGTGAAAGATTTAGGGGTTATGAAATTTTTCTTATTCTCAGATTTGCTTCTCTAAAAGTTACTCTGTTTCCTTCTTTCCGTTTTACATTACGCTGCCAGTGGAATTTAGACGGAGTAGACATTCTCCTGAACTGAGAGATCAGTGCTACCTCAATAGACAGTGTACACAGACAAAATACAGGCACACACTTGAAATAAATGATGGAGGGGAAAAGGTGAAAGTACCAAGAGGGGTAATCGAAAGTGATTGGATAAGCAAAGGACAAGAATCTGTGAGATCTTGATTCCCAGTAAAGTAGATGCCGTTCAGGCTCTGCGTTTGATTCCCCTTTTTTCTGGTAATAGGCGTGTGCTACCACAATTTCTTTTTCATCATTGTCCTTCCGTTTCTTTCTCATCTTTCAAGTGTTAGGTTTCGTGGCATATGGCGGTGCCGGACGGATGGCGCGGATGCTATTTAGATGAAAAGAGTACTGCTGCTTGTTCGGTGGGTCCTGTCTGCCAATGATCTGTAACCTCCCATGATTCCTTCAATTCCTTCCTACTGGAGGTGCTACCACTCGAGTGGCAGCTAATATAGATTTAGGTAAGTCGCAGGCGTGCAGGGATCAAAAACTGAAAATAATTTAGTTGTCATTTTAAAGTTGTTGTTGTTTTTTGCTTTGTTAAGGCTTGTTTTAATAGGAAGTAGAGGTGAAGCTTTATTAAAAGGCATGTAATATTAGGACTAGAAAGTAAAATTGTGTTTACAAATAAGAAATATAACTACTTGGTTGTGCATAGTGGATCTAAATATTAAATATTCAACTATTAACTAAATTGTAGCCCACAGGTCTGCAAAAATAAGTTCGTGTCACTTAGTAATTACTAGATTAAAGCTCAAACATTAATAATGTATTGCAAGCTGAAAGCTTATGCCAGACATAAACAGAATGGTCGTGCAAGCATGTACGAAAAAATAACGTAATTTTAGCTTCTGCCGTTCGGTATTTATGAGTAATTATATTTACGTATACTTCGTCAGAACTGAAGCAGACTTTGAGTTGTTAACAGAGCTGTGAATAAGTATACCGTTATGCTTTCCTGTTTCTCGTAATACAGCACTACAGGTTGTTTATAGGATGTATGAGATTTTTTTTAAAAGGAACGCAAGAGACGAAGAAAGGTGCAAACTTGATTTTAGAAAGAACCAAGAGTTAACTGCTGCAAAGTGTGGAATAAATCAATCCATTTCTATTGCCATTTATTTTATTTTATTGATTAGTCAAATTTTACTTAAGCTTTGATCTACAGTTCCACTTAATAGCTCTCTGTAAAACGCACAGCGAAACCTATTCTTAAGCTCTTTCACGCACAAGCACACATATGGCTAAGTGGTAGCGCGCTCCTATTGGCTACTGCACAAATGCAGATTTATCTCATTTAACCTATATGTATATCTTCAGATACCGTTCTGTATGATCTTTCTGGTTAAAAATATAGTGAGCTTACAAAGTAAATTAACAGTAAGTAAATTAAATATTTATAGCGGTAGCTTACTAGCTACTATTTTAGAAACTGCTTAGAAGTCAATTTCGCAAATTCGAATGGTGTATATTTATAAGTTATTTTACTTGAAGTTTGTAAATGGTTCGGACTTTATAAAGTCACTGCTATTGGATTTAGAGTATCTCAGTTCTAGTGAGATAGAGTGAGTGCACGCCACTGAATATAAAGAGCAGCTATAAAACTTCTCCTTGAGCCCATTTGGTGACTGAGGGTTTTGAGGGGCCATCATCTCTAGACCTCAAGATGTTGAAACCGTAACAAGTACATCTTGACACAAGTGGGAACATCTTCCCCAAAAAGAGTTTTTACAGAGGTGCTATTGAACTGTCGTTCAAATCGCCACACTACACAAACCAAATTGACAATACTAAAACAGTTTTTTACATTAAAGTATATATGGAGGTCTTTACATGTACAGACAATTACTTGACTATTTATTTATACTTTCTCCTTAAGTACTTAAAGAAGAGGAAGCATTGTATTCCACCCAAAATCGATATCAAGATTTCACCAGAAATGTATATTTTGAGTTTTGAGGCCCCTAAACCCCCATAAGACACTTTTAGAAAATATTTGTGCGTGTGCGCGCGCACGCGTTCTGTGTGTGTGTGTGTGGGGGGGGGGGGGTGTGGGGGGGGGGCGGTGGGGGTGTGTGCGCTTACCTATCTGTCTTTTGAAAAGCAAAACTCAAAAACGAAAATTGGGTTAAATATGAAACCTGGTATTTCAATTCAGAACGTTTCAAGAATACAATACGAAGATTTTAAAGAATATCTCCCTTCATCAAATTACCCTTTATATGGAAATATTTTGTTACTTTTTATTTTCTCAAAAATACATGGACTAAGAAGTGTTGGCCACTGCACTGGATTGCACCACTAGTTAAGCATAACAAATGTTAATCAAAACATCGTACGGAGACAGTGAAAGTGACCAAAGGCACTAAAAAGACTGAGCAAGGTTACGAGAAGTAAAAGTTGTGAGTTGTGATAGCACGAAGACTGTAAAATGTATTAACGACGAGAATAAAACTGTGTATTTGTGATAACATTTTAGAAGACAAATAAGCGGTAGAAAAGTAACAGGGCCTGATTTTGTCGTTATTATTACAGTATATAGGTATATTCGTGCACACGTATACTAATAAATCTTTTAAAATGTAACTTTTTATTAAAAGGTGGCATTATCATCAATTATATCTTCAAAATTGAAACTTCCCAGAAGTATGTTACAGTGTTCTTGTAGGTATAGTGTTTAAATTGATGACTGGACTGCATGCTTGCACGTTACTAATAAATACGGTTGAAGTTTTGTAGTTTGCTGATTGCCATCTCAGCTTTAAGTTATACTTTGCCCTTTTTGTTGATTCATCTGCATTTTCACTCAAGTAAATGATTGCCTGCATTACGTTCGTGGGAGAGAATACCTTAATTTCCGAAAGTGCGGAGTAGTAACATGGGAGTTGATAGGGATGCATTTAAAATATTAGGGAAAGTATCCCTTTCACACAACTCTAGGGGGACCTGCAGATCGGATAACAAACGCTGAAGAGCTATCAAGGTACGAACTTAAAGAAAACATGCCATATGCCATTGAGAGAAGGCTTGGAGCACTTCCCCATCTTCTGAGGTATTTGTCCTCAGATGAAAATCATTAAAGTCCTCTGTTTGACTTGTCAGAGGAGACGAGGAAGATGTTTCAATACAACGCCATTCAATCTTCTGGAGTAGGCAGCTTACACTTGACGAATTCTTAATGGCAAAAAGAAAGAAATATAATGTTGAGAAATGTACGGTGTCCTGGGGTTTAAAAATGATGAGAATGTGTTCGCTCCCAAGGCAAATTTTAAGAAGAGGGAGTAAATTGGAAAACATGTTCAGAGAATACACGTGTCGTTCTTAGCCTGATTCCTTCACAGCTTCAACATAACGCACCAGGAAAGGAAGAAAAGCTAAGACGCTAGTCTGTACAACAGTGCGAGTTTCGTTGGCTTCTTTAAAATGTGTTCATTTTGGAGAAAGCTTCCTTACACCAATATTACACAAAGGAGTAGAATATCTTAACGAAAAACTGCAAAAGCATCTCATATTTTATACATTAATTTTTCTTGCAAATATATGCTGACAAGAATTATGTCTGGTAAGGAATTTACATACGAAAGCTTCTGAAGTAAAACGTACCGATTGGAAACGAAATTCAACAAGATACATACATTAAAATGTAAGAAACACTAGCTGTTTTTCCAGCGAAAGTCGTTGCATTTACCATGGTTTTATGCCAAAGATCTGGTCCTTCACTACAAATCCAGTCTTTTATACTCTTATTTTATTTGGTTTTCCTGTTTGATCAAATTAAATACTTATGTTAATGCTATCTACACTATGTTATTATCTTCTCTGTTATTTTCTCCGAACGTTTTTATACTCGTTTCTTCAGCGCATTATTCAGCAAATAGTTTCTTTTCATCCATTGTCCTAGTTTATTTTTTTTCCTCTTCCTGGTCAGATTTAAAATGCTTCTCCTTTGCATGGCTTTCTAGAACAATTCCATTCCTTATTTAGCTTTTTCATTGTACACACTCCATTGTCTCTCATATTTGCAATATTTTACTAATTTTATAAGCGATTAAAACTGAAATGATGTCACTTATTTAAAGGTAATAGGTACCTACCTAAGAAAACCTCTATTTATGTGCAAGCTAGGTCCATCAACTACGGAGGAAATGTTAGGGAATTGTTTCAAACTGACTTTGCCAGAGATTTTAGTGAAATTTGTTAAGTCAAAATACTCTCAATATCACGGTAACAATTAACATGGAGAATTTAGATGTGACCCTGGACTCAAGTGTACGGCCAACTGGTGTCTTGGTTATGTGGGATTTTTTAAACAATAATGATGTCGGGAAAAAAGAAGTATAACACCCAATAATATCTATGTAATATACATTATGTAATGTAGAAGATGGTTAATAGTTATATCTGTAAACACAATCTTCTTAATAATAAATTTGGGAGCAACTATTCTAACAGCGACTCTGTCTCGTATTTGAATACTCAATCCATTAGAAGTAAGTTAAGCATTTTTGAAAGTTATAGGTATTTGACGAAATGACCTGTGACTTCTGTGCTTAAATAGCATTTGCTTCACAAAGAGAAACTCACTCTTTATATAACTTCAATTTTTTTTCCTTGTGGCAATTTAGACTAGTGGGTCATATCTGGCATTATATTAAAAAATAATATGAATTATAACAAATTGTATATATAAATTATAATGAAGTTTGGCACGTGAAGCTGAGGCCATTCTATTGCCAGACTATAATTTTGAAGTTAGCTCCAATTATAGGTAACCTATTCTAGATATACAGATATTTTTAAAACTGTAAAACAATTGTTGAATGAACCAAATCCATAGTAAGTCTGTAGTTGTTATACATGATTAATAAGAAACCCTACACTATAAATATGTGAAAAATATTAAATGTTTTATTACAAAAATTAATTTGGCTTAAAAGCGGCAGATGGAAAAAGTTGTGTCTGGTTTTAAACTTACATAACTTACATGATGGAACGACATATAAACATATAAAATGTCTATAGTTACTGTAATAGAAATTTTAAAAAATCGTAAGACTTTCGATTACTAATACTGAGACGATCATGCTCATAAATTATAATGAACACAGCAAGAATCAGTGGCACTATTTGACTTGTATTCTGAATTACAAGTTATTCCTGAGAATATCTTTGTTTCTTAGCTTTTAGGAACTTAATGCAGATTTTGTTAATGTGGCCACTTTAAGTTAAAAGCACTATGCAATTTTTTGTTATGTACCATGTCCAGGGAACCATGGTTCAAAATTATTCTACTGTGATTTTAATATTTATATATTTTCTAATTCTTATCATCCAAGTGTAAAATATTTTGGCCAGGACGCGCATTCATGACGGCTCAGTTTTCTAAGTTTCACGACTTCTTTATTTTCAGCTTTAATATCTGACTCACCATTGGTGAAAAACAGAGCTCGTTTCATAGACTGGGAAACTACGAAATGTGTGTCAATGTTAATTTTCGTACTTGAAACTTATTTATCATTATACTCAGTCCTATGGATGTAGATTAAAGCTCTTTCTTTTGTTTCAGGATGCTGGGAGTGACGCATACGCATCAGAACGTCCTTGAGAGTAAATCTACTCTATCCTACAGAGATCATTGCGATCAGCATCCCTTTCTGGAGGAAAAACAGCGAGAGTTGTGTGCACGTAGTCACAACATTCTCTCGGTGAGTTAAATAAATCACTTTAAGTCCGAATTGTCTCCACATAACTTCATGATATCTACGGCAAGCAGATGTATGACTGATGGTAGAAAAATGCGTAATGGTACAGGTTCTACCATAAGTTTAAGGACACCCATTGATACTTTGAAGTCTTCTCCTCTAAGAACACACGACATTATACATCATTATAAATTTATAACATATTGCTCCAAACATATATTGCAGATAAGTTTATATTTTATTGGACCTCCCTTGGCTTTCAGATACAGGTCTACTCTTTTGAGCATACTGTTCAAAAGATTCCTATACTCTTGCACGGTAATATTATTTCAAGATTCGGATAATGTGCGGCGGCGCCGTGGCCGAGTGGTTAGACCGCTCACCTACCACCTAGGCGGCCCAGGTTTGATCCTAGGAACCCACATGTAGTATTTGTGGTGGACAAAGGGGCGTCTGGGCGGCTTTTCTCCGGGTTATCCGGTTTCCAACGCCAATTCCAGTCATCGATTTCGCCTGCATTTCATATCATCGCCTTCCTGGCTATCATACCTGGTGCTTGGTTGACGACCCACTTCCAGGTCTTCACTTTGTCCGGTCCATCGGTTTCTGTGCTCCCCGACAGGCATCTGACACTAGGCATTGGCTTGTAAGTCCTACATAAGGGCAGGGTAATCAGATAAAGAAGAAGAAGACGACTCTGATAATGCCTCTCGAAGTTCTCGGCGGTTTTACGGCTTGAGGGCAGCTACTCTACCTTCTGATCTCCTATGGATATAACTGCCATAATTCTATCCTCTCAGGGCGATGCAACTCTTGGCCTACCACTTCGCTCTAGATCTGAAAATTTACTGCTTTTCTTGTATTTTCTTATTGTCTGTGCCACATGCGTTTTATTTATCCCAGTTGGATTGCAATGTCTCTGAATAGCTTGTTGCACTTATTTATAACCAATCACTTGCTATTTAATATCCTTATTCAGATTTTTCACCTATTTTGCTTAACAATCTCATTTATAAATATTCCTTACATATATGTGCCTTTCTTTTCAGGGAGAAATAAAATTCATATCGCATATATTTTCCGGGGATGGTAAATTTAAGTTCCTTTTGAATATTGAAAGGTAAATTGAGTCCCTCTTAAACATTTATGGTGGGTAAATTGAATCGCTCCTAAACTTTCAAGGTAGGTAAATTGAGTCCCTCGACCCGTAATTGTGACAAAATTTTCCCTCCCACTTTGTGCAGACTGGGGACTGCGCAACCATTTATCAGCTTGGTGTGGTTAAAATGTCATGTGAAAATTGTTCGTACGAGCAACTTACAATAGTTTTGTCACACAGGTAAAAATTTAAAAGAAACACCTTTCACAAAGTCAAATCTCACTATGTTACCATCTGCTCCCTCAAAAACGTTTTTTTTCCCAATGTTTTGTTTTTCTTTTTTCCTGTACTAGGCACAACTGAACACACGCATCTGACTGAATGCTGGTCAAAACTTCAACAAAGTTGTAGATGTTTGGGTGTGAAGTGTAAAACAAAACATTTAATTTGGCAAGAAAGGTTCACAGATATTAGTTGTATGACTTGTGGTAGTTGTGAAATCGGTCCAAATAGCACCTATTTGTACCTATGCCCCTCGCGGGTACATTCCGAGAGGATGGATGAGGCGAATGGATCCGAAGGGCGGCCGCAACCTTGCCACGACAGGGCAGGTGGCAGGGTCCCTACATTTTCCCAGTTAGAAGCACCCCAGAGGAGGCTGGCTTAGCTCCCCTCCCCCTCTGGAGCTTGTACCATCCCCTGGGAGGGCGGAAATCAGTGGCTCGCCTTCCAATCCGAGATGCTGCCGCGACGCTCGCCGACGCTTCCAACACTGAAAGAAACCTAACGGGGTGAAGGATGAAATGAAAGGATTTATGGAAAGAAATGGAGGGACAGAAAATTCGGAGGATATGGAAATTCTTCCCACTATTTGCCTGGCGACCCGGGGAAACCTCCGAAAAAAACCCATGGATGAGGAAGATCGACCACGGGGATGGAACCCGCAACCTCCCGAATGCGGTCCACAGACGTTACCACCTGAACCATCTTGCACGGTAAGAGGTCTTAAGTTGAATCTTGCTCCCAGCTACAGTATTTAAATGTGTAATACATACTCATTGTACAACTATCTCGTATCTTCTTTAGCTTTTTTGAGAAGCCTAATTTTAAAGTGTATAACTAGAATGCGTTTACATAAATTTCTGTAAGGTATAAAAACAATAGTTCACCTGAACTTTGTAGTTCACAGCAAAATAATAAGGATGTGAACCCCTGGAGAAAAAAGTGAGTCATGTCTGGAATGCCGGGCTACCTTAACGGCAGAGAACAACTCCACGAGCACCAAATATAACCAAGTAGATAGTCTCGCTGTCTATCTGTCGTGTACGTCTGCATGTATGTATATAAGCACGTATGTATTTATCTATGCGCTCCAGAAATTACTCATTCTTTTTGTCCACGACGGAGTGCATATGCGTTTAATTCAAAGCTCTGGCACCAATAGTTGGTAACTGGAGGAAGCCTTTTTGCCATATGAAAATTGCATCAATAATGTTTTTCACAATGTAGTTTGCCATTGCATCGATCTTCTGGAAGAGTATTGTGCCGCGGGAGATACATGATGTTAGTGCAAATTCCACGAGTATCAGACAAACCACAATCAGTTTAGGACCCAACACACTCCAAAGACATGTTGCATTTTTACACACTCCATTTGGTTTAAACTAATTATGCTAAAATCAAAATTAACACGGCAATAAGAGATACATTATCCTCAACCACAGCCGGAATTTATCCGTTATGTTCTTTGGTCAGATAAAGATTCACTCAACAGCACAATATTGTATTCAGAAGTCAAGCAATAAGATGTGTAAGAGAAGATAGATATTTCAATTGGAAGATATAAATTATAAATACAAATGTTTTGGGTGCGAAACACAGAGGACATTAAGTGGAAGTATTTGTGAGGGATACTATACTATCCTTCTTGTTTTTCTTTTGTAGGTAAGAAAATGTGTAGAGTAAAATATAAATACAAATACGCAATGTTAGTCATTTAGTATTCACATATATTCTTTATATTCTGTAAACCAAATTCTAAAAGCAATATTTATGAACCGAGCTTTAGAAAGTTAAACTTTTTTATTTTTACAAATGTAATAGAAAATTACATTTTATATTTTGTCTATCTCTTACACTTTACGAGTTATTCAACAGTCATCCAGAATAAGTAGAACTACATAGGCTATAGCCAGAAAATTCAAAATATAGAACACAGGTGACACCTTTTACGGCATATCGTATTCAATTCTGGGATTACCTGCAGCTTCCCAGTTAGGAGGATAAGCATGTTCTTCCAGTTTGTACTTTAATTGCTGGGGTATATTGTGTGTATTAATTTTTAATTCACAATTAATTGACCAGTAATTGAGGCGTCTACAAGGCACGTTTCAGTTCTAAAGGGAATTATGAACCATAAAGCAGAACTTGAAGATTCACCTTTGCAGTGCCGAATAACATATAATGCAGGAAAGGGTATAATGAGAGTGAAAACCTCAATGCCTTAGCCGGGATTTGAACCACGGATCTTCCGGTCTCCGTCCGGCCGCTCTAACCACTGAGTTGACGTGGCCAGCGTGCCAACACGACATTAGATTCTGCAACTCACTGGCATTTCCCCCGTTAAACCACACAAGGAGATATCAGACTCATATAAGATAACATACCTTAATGGCGGTTCACTGTATTGTAAGTACTCGAGTACCGGGCTTCTAGTTTAACCAGCGCATTGATTGGCCTTATCCCGGCCATGGGCACTCTATCCTTTCCAACTTTGTCCCACACACGGCTATTGTGTGAAATTAAATTAAATTATTTTGTTGTTTAACGACGCTGTCAATTGCCAGGATCACATCAGCGTCGCCGGTGTGCCGGAATTTTGTCCCGCAGGAGTTCTTTTACATGCCAGTAAATCTACTGACATGGAGCTGTCGTTTTTAAGCACACTTAAAAACCATCGGCCTGGGCCGGGTTTGAACCCGCGACCTTGGGATCCGTAGGCCAGCGGCTATTGTGTGGAAGAACAATTAATCGCATTAAGATATAATGTAGTTTATTTAAAAGAAACTGGCTCTGGGTTGAAGCACCAGAACTCAATTTGGAGCTGAAGGTACCGACAGTATTGACTAACATTACCAGTTCATAAACCCCAGACTATGCCGGCTAAAGTAAATGAGACGCTAGAGCGGGCGAGGTCACATATTTGGATGACGTGTACAAAACAAGAGCAGCATGTTAAAGCCGAGTTTACCAAAACAGGAGACACTCGCGAGACACCGATTTGTCAGAATTTGCTGGGTGGTTCTCCAAGATAGGAGAGTAATAGTGCTATTACTTGAAGCTTCATTGGATTGACTGAGTGAGTCCCTTCCCTTTTTCATTTTCCACCCCAGCAGAGGCGAGCAATCAGTCAACGAGAAGCGACCCAAAATCTTCCGGTGCATTGCCCTCTTCTCTCACTATATTGAGGGGAAGATGAAAGAAATGGGAATGCAGCTTCAGCGTTGCCCTATGTAGCGGGATTCATAATTACGTAGAAGGTTCTAACAGTTGCTATAGCTTAATTAAATGTTATTCTGTGCATAATTATACCAGGTAGTCCGCGGTGTAGTCTTCCAAAACTGAGCAAGCTGTTGAGTGAAAACATTACCTCTTTCCCAGTAGAATGTGGTTTTCTGGCTTGTAGGCCAGGTGATATCTCAACGACTGGACCATGGCCTTCAAGCTCGGAGCAACATTCTGCTGGATTAATACCGGCCGTGTGAGCCTAGACATGTAGGTATATTGCCTCTGTATTTCTTGTAACATACTAACCATAAATAATATGTTATAATTTACAATTACACAATTAGTTTTTCTCTGTTGTTACAGTGTTTGTCTTATAAATTCAATCTCTTCATTGCCTGTGTGACATTCTCCTTCCAGGTATTGGTGGTCGTCCTCTCTTTCGATTTTTTTGGTGGTACCCATTCCAATATATTTTTCAGTATTCTATCTTCAGGCATTCTTCTTACATGTACATACCATTTTAATTGTTTGAATGTAGATAATCTCATCCAAAATTTTTGATTTTATTCTCATAAAGTTGCTAGGGTTTGGTGCTGTTTTTATAATTATAAAAGGTGATGTTGATGAGCTTTTGACTCTTTCGTTATCTCAGGTAGTGGTACTGGATGGAATGAACATACACTCGGGGTTAACTTTAGTGAAATATTTTATTCGCACCTTCTTGCTCACAGTATTTAAATTGTATCACAGTAGCAAGTCTTTTATTTCAGTAGATCGACTTCCCTAGCATCGCCGAGACTTAATGTCTGAAAATTTAGCGATATTTCGCTAAATGTGTTTTGTATCACTTTACACTTAGTCTATTTTACGTCCATTCATTTAATTGCACACTTCGTATTAACTAACTTGTTAAAGTTAGCCAACGTTTCACTTATTTTACTCAAACTAACAGTCTCCAAACACTTAGCAATTTTACTTTCACTATTTTATGACGCGCACACACAAAAATGCGTCCATCTATACCAAAGGCACAGATGCTATTAACAAATTCTTTTGGTTGCGAGTCTAGGATTCCGACTGCCATGTGTACATCCGCGTATGCGTTCATCAAATAGTTCCCGCATTGTTAGGGAAGCGATCCTTAGTCATTCTCCCTTCGCTTTCAATATTGAACACATAATTCTTTTATTTATACATGTATATTAAAATTAAATATGGAAATATTTATGACGTCTTTAAAAAAACTTAATAGTTTGTAACAATGAACATTAGTAACACGTTTTCGTCATTTAACCAACTCATACCAACACCAAAAACAAATTACACTCTTAACAAATATTCACATTAACAATTTTCTTTTGGGGTCTTACAATATCCTGTCTCAGATTAAAGGAAATTGCACTTTAAAAATAAGTAATGTTTCCTTAGAGTGGCATGGTTTGAAACTAACGCCATGGGTCTAAAAATTGTTAGTTCAAATATGTGACGTCTTTGTTGCTTATTTACCTTAATTATTTATAGTCCGAGTCAAAGAAACTAACAAGGGTTATAATTATGATTGAATAAGTATGATTATTATTTTACTGCACTCTTATTTTTCTATTGTGTATTATATCTGGTGCTGTAAATTGTTTTATTTAATTAATCTTATATGAGGTATGACAAATTCGAGGAGGGACTTAGCACCTCAACCTATGGGACATCTTTAGATGATATGTCCCCAAGAGGGACGGGTGCGTGAGAGAAGAGAGGGGGTGGCTGAACTTGGAGGCACGACAGCAGAGGGCAGCATCCCTATGGTTTACAGATTGAGACTCCCCGGTGGCAGTTCGTACAATCGACTCCTCTTCCTTCCGCAGTCTTACACATCCCACTTGGGGGGGGGGGGGCGCTTCGATAATTGGAGATCGTAGACCGCCCCCGATCCAGAGGAGGAAGGTTTACAGGGAGCATATTCCGCCGAAACTCGCCGACACAACCCTGAAACATACAAGCAGGATGAAGATGAAGTGAAATGAGAAGTACGGTGAAATAGAGCGACAGGAAATTTGAAGGATGTAACCAACCTTTGCAGCATTCATCTAGCGATTGGAGAAACCCCGAAAAAACCTACGCACCAGGAAGGTCGACCGCCGGAATCGAACCCATAAACTCCCGGTGCCACCTTGCCTGCTAAATTATTCTTAACTCCACGTGTGTAGAAGAGAAAACTACAAACAGTGGCTTAAATTTGTTTAAACTGTGAACCTCCTTGATATTACACCTTAGACTACTTAGAGAAGCAGTAAATCCTAAGCCCAAGGAAACATATATAGAGAGGAAAAATAAAAATTTTCATGATTCACTAATAAATTTGAAGTCGTGCTATTGTTGTACACAATTACTGATTATAATTCCATGCTGTCACTATTTCATTGTGATTTAGCTAACACTAACACCTGAACAACACAGTTGTCACTTCGAATTTCATTTATACTTAATCCTCCGAAGTACATTTTCACTAAACAACATAAATAATAAGAGGTGGAATCAGGACTGAAAAATGCAATGCCATAGCCGGGATTTGAACCACGGATCTTCCGCTTATCGAGCGGTTGCTTTAACCACTAAGCTACCATGGCCAACGTGCCATTGCCCACACACGGCTTGTGTGTTTAAAAACACCAGCAGTTAGTTTGTTGGCATAAATAAATAGCATACATCATTATAGGTATACGGTAAAACTATGCGTTGTGGTGTCACAGGGTTATTTAACGTCCTGCATGCAAAGTGAATGCATGACAGATATTTTGGTTATAATATAATACCATCTTTGGGGCCAGTTTCACCAACCGAGGTTAAAAATATTGTAACTCAGAGTTTACTAACTTAAAGGTTTAATTAAATATTAAAGCTTTTCGTTTCATCAAACGAATTATTAAATTTTGTTAGCGTCAAAGACAACTGCAAACAACAGCTTTCGAGAAGGCGGTGATCGATCCACTACCTGTCTGATGTATGAGTGTAGACGGCAGGTAAGGGAAACTAGTACAAAAGTATAACAGGTGAGCAGTATTACGTCATTGGCCAGGACACAGAAGTGCCCTCGCCTGAAAACTGCATTCTTTAGTCAGACAGGCAGTATACGTCTTCTGAACGCGCCCCGATCTACTTTACACTGGACAAAAAAAATATTTTAAAATGTTTCCTTCACTTCATGAATCAAACCTTAATAATCTTGGGTTAAAAAATAATATGGAAAGGAAAACGTTTATTATTTATCGTTTTTGTGATTCAATATTGATGAAAATATTTTATTTCAGCAGATTAAGACAAAACGATATATTGTAATTAAATATGTCACCAACATTGAAAGTCCAGATGAATTGTTTTAATGAGCGTTACATTCCAAGAGTTCTAAATTGAGGAAGAACCCCAAACAGGTCGTTAGGTCTGAAGAGAATCACATGGTAGCTTCATAAACTCATTGTTTTTTGGCTTTCCTCTAACAAGTGAGTTCCGGAGCATCCCTAAGGAGAGAGCAGCAAATCTGCAACCATTGCTTCATTCCAATGGCCGTGGTATCTCTGTTCTATTTTTGGTTTGTGTTCAGCATATTTGATTGAGTCGAGGAGGGCTTTCATGTTTGCATGTCTTCATGTAAACTGCAAGAGCAACAGGAAGATGGTTGTCGTTTTGAAGTAATACAACATTCAGATTTAGTTTGTAGGAATCTAGGAGTAGTCTCCATTCCACAGGAAGTGGTAAACATCTGAATGTGCAACTTTCCGGGATTGAATTGTTTTTCTTTTTTTTTCGTTGACAATCCTGTCTTTATGGGTGGAGCCAGTCACAAATAACAGTCATCTATATGGTTTGCAGCCTCTCACCAAACCACAAGTAGGTACAGCAAAAGCCATAGATTTTTGTTGACATTCTCGTATAACAGAACAAGAGTTGCAAAATACATAGAGAGCCCGTATCGAGCGGGATGGCTCAGGCGTCAGATTGTAAACATTTTACTTCACCACAAATGTAGCAAAAACTGCTCATTGTATTTACACATTTTTGTGGCATTTAATAAAGTTTACAACTTATACTACTCGAAACACCAGAAATTCTGCACTAATTAGAACAGAAACAATATTAATCTTACACTCATAACAACAATATGAAGGTTTATAACCCACAAACAGCTGAAGAACCTTTTGTTTTGTCATTTGTTAGGTGTACCTATTTTAAAACTAAAATTTTCCACAAACATAAAATGTATACTCTAAAACATGATTTGTTACTTTATCGCCAATCATTAATGTTATGGTTATTTATATATTCAACCAGCTGTAAATTCATAAGAATCAGCTATTTTGGAGCCCGAAACATTTTCAATGTTGGCCACTGTTAGTATCGTGTGCGAAAAAGCCGACGGACTTAAATTAAAAGTAAATTAAAAGATAACAATACAGACTGGAGGAAAATCTGCGAGTAATTTAATTTAAATGCACTTTCTCACAGTCCCAATAAGCAGCTGTGGCGACTTTATGCCAACATAAAATGCAGTACCAAAATAGTCGGGCGTGAAAAGCATTTGCAGCGGTTCAAAGCTGAAATCAAAGCGTGCAAAGATATGTTATCACTGATTAAGGATCAAGCTGACTGCAACAAAAATACTGTCTACTGCTTGAAGCAGTTTCTTCGTAAACCTTCAAAATAAACCCCCAAACGATACCATTGGAAATTCCACCATTTACCATTGAATTTCCTGTGCCAGTAACATCTGGTATTCTAACCTAACGCACGTACGTATATGGTATAAAATTATTCTCGCGACCGCTTCAGAAAGTCTATATCGCTTTAAAAGTTTCTCCTTTTACAAGTTTTCAAATTTATTATGATGCACGTCCATTCTTCCATTAGAAATTGTATTCTTAAATGCGAAGTACAGCAAACTCACTGGTTTGCCACAACCACTTTACCCACATCTAACATGTGTTAAACACCTTAACTCAGGGATACGCCAATGTTAAGTTAACATCGATTTTAACTTTATGTTAAAGCTAACATTGTTCAATGAAGCAGAAGGTTAAAACATCTTAACATTTAGATAAAATTTAACATTTTTTTATGAAATCGCCCTTAATTGAATAGATCTGGATCCATACGAGAAACATTTTTTGAATGTTTTTGTAAAAGCTGTGAGATTAACATATCTCTTTGGTATAACTCCTTTACCCGCGTGCCCAGGGTAATTACCGAAACTACACAACCTATAATATTGAAACATTCACCACCAGAAAACCTTGTTTCATTTCTGTAGCTAAATCTTTGTGCTATTCTAAAAGATAATATTATACTTCGATTTAACTCATTGAAATTATCTATAGCAATTATTTCCCATCTTACCATCATTCCTTTACTTAATTATTTATTTCCTCCCATCAATAACTACGGTACTAGTTAGAAAATGTTTAGAGTTTATGTGTAGAGCCACACATTCCTCGGCTTTTGACCATTTTCAATGAATATTACATATATTTCCATATTATAACATGGCATGCGTACATTCACTAGAACTGTACATATAATTGTAAGTCTTTACACCTGATGATCTTACTTTGCTATAGTGAATCATAACATATGTGAGTTATAGAAACTTTTTGTAACTGTTTCAGTGCGTGAGCCAAGGAGCAAAGATGGCCATTGACGAATGCCAGTATCAGTTCAGAATGAGTCGCTGGAATTGCAGCACTTTCGCCAACACGACGTCCGTTTTCGGCGGGGTCCTCTCGATAAGTATGTGGCAATGTCAATCACTAGTAGTATGTTTTGTATCAATAGTATTTTAAAACGTTTATAATTATTAAACTGAAACTCTTCTCTTACATAGTACCAAGTAGGAATATGTTTGCTAAAGTAGTGTGGTAGTAGCACACTCATAGCTCACAGTAGGTGGACAAAGTGGCGACCACCTGCCTCAAAACGTGCATTACAACGACGTATGACATTCTGTCGCACTCTCTCCAAAACCCCTGGTGTCTGTTGCATAAGGATAGTAGCAGTTAGGACCCTAGCAAGCAGTCCCTCTTCAGTTTCTGTTGGAGTTTCATACTCCATCATCTGCGAGTGACCCATAAGAAAAAGTACAGAGGATTGAGATCCGACGATCACACTGGCCACGGTATAGGACCTCTCCTTCCAATCCAGCGATTAGGAAAGGTATTATTCAGGTGAGTGTGGACGTCATGTGGAAGTGCACAGGAGCCCCATCATATTAAATGCATGTTAGTAAGTTCCTCTGACGAAGTAACGCTCCATCTTCGACAGTCAGTCATGCATTGTAAACAAAACAAGTAAGAAATGAAAGCGCCAGGCAGTTAGTTACGCAAAATAAATAACAAATTAAAGCACTAGACAGTTTGTTATGAAAATTACAGCGGTTTTAGAAGCGTCCATCAAATTTACTTTCAAGATCGTCTGGTGCCCAAAATATTCATTTCCGACAAGTGGTTCCTTAGATGAAAATGCTCTGTTCAGAAGTCTATCATCTGTATAATTTTGACCCTAAAGTTGGGAACATTCTGTATAACTAAGCCAAACTTTGGGTCGACACGGGGCCATGAGAAAGAACCATTAATATACTTAAAATTAAATGTGTCCATGCTGTGGTTAAATAGAGGTCCGGCATGAAGCCCCGGATTCATAGTGAGTCGCCTCTCTGCCACGATGCTGAATGTGTGAATCAGATGAAAGATATTCGATGCTTGTTCTGGCATCGTGTCACAATATTAACCGAAAAGCATTGACGCGGAAAACCCAAGGTCTAATTCATAGTAGTAGTATTATACAATTGTTCAAACATGATTCAGCTTTACAAATGAAAAAAATTGATGTATTATATTCACATAAGTTTCTCTGGCCTCTAGCTTGTAGGTTTCGTGGTGTGAGGCGATGCCGATGTTAGGAGTGCTTGCTCAAAGGAAACAGCACTCCACGTGAACACTAGATGGCTGCTTGTTTGACGTGTCGTTCATTGCTCTCTCTAGGCAGCTTCAGCAGCGGAACGAGTCTTCGAGCCTGGAATTATTACTTCCGCACGTCTGTGTATGCGTAGCCTGCCTCGTGTGGTTCCTTCACTTCATCCCTTCCTCTTGGGGGTTGAGATGCCCCCCTTCGTTGTATAACCTCAAAATGACCCTTCTCTTCCCCTCCCCCCAACATGTGCTACTCTATAGCAGGTTCCTTTATTTTTCAACCGTTAGGTCCACGTGACAAAAGAATGACTTGGAATATTTCACCTCCTTGTTAGCCGTTTTATTTTCAAGCCAATTCTTTATATTGCTATTATTTATACTCATACAATCAACTGTCAAAATATATAATTAAGTAGTTAATTTTAGGCGGTCGTTAATAGAAGGAATATCAGATCTTCAGCTGCGTGTTTATTTGACTCATCGTCTGATATGAATCTTACACCCAAAAGCCGTTAACCTTCAACAAAGTGGTTTATCTTTTACCCTGAATTATCTTTTTCTCGGTTTTTATTTTATTTTTTATGTTTCAGAATTAATGAGTGAGTATGAGATGAAGTTAGCAATCTAAAAGTCACTTAAGTATGCATGTGTGTGTGCATGTTGCAGAGAGTCGGGAGACAGCCTACGTGCACGCTGTTTCGGCAGCGGGCATCGCCTACACCATAACACGGGCGTGCTCCAGGGGCGAGCTCACAGAGTGCAACTGCGACATCAGTGTCCGCAATCGCAAACCTAAGGGCAAGTGGCAGTGGGGAGGTTGTTCCGAGGTGAGTACAGCTTTCCAGTTTTAACAATTTAGTACTTCTTTAAGATTTAAAACGTGGTTCTAAATACACTGTTAGAGTACTTCTACTTGATTTAGCCATTGAAAGCCAGAAGCATCAAGTTGCAATTCACCTCTATATACTCAGATACAAGGACAATTTCAATATACTTTAAACTTAGGCAGTATTTGTAAATTTCAGTGTATAACAGTTTTGGAAACATAATTAAGAAAATTAATAGGCAATGACTAGATGAAAAGGACCACCAGATAGAAGGAATGTTTACAAGGATAGCTGATATTGCTAGGTGGTTTAGGAAAGTAGGCTGCATTATTAAACTATGCCTTTTACATCAGCCATAACAACATCATCCCAAGGCTACAGAATAGGTTATTGCTTCAGGGCTCTAAAGCCTTTCTTCTCTTTCATTATAGGATATTTATTTTGGTGAGAAGTTCAGCAAAGACTTCGTGGACGGTCACGAAAATCGAGAATCTGCCGAAGGGCTCATGAATTTACACAACAATGAGGCAGGAAGAAGGGTGAGTAATGACTGAAGTTTTCTGTAGATTAATTGAGTTCACTCTCAAGAACACGATAAAAACCGCTGTTGTTGAAATAATGGCCTTAAAATACGAAGACATAAACTAAAAAAATATGTCGGTATTTCTGAACAGTCTACTCCAACTTGCTTGTAGGTGAATAAGTCACCAGAATATGTTCGGAAATATCGATATATTTATCAATTTATTAATATGCTCCACTGTTTTAAACACTTCATTTTCATCAGTTTTATACGAAGACATGTTTGTTTCTCTTATATTTATCCTAGAAATGGATTAATGTATAGTACGGGAAAAAAAAAAAAAAAAAAAAAAAAAAAAAACGTAGCTTGCTTCTGTTACTCTTTTGTTATACTGGAGTTGTAATGTTATAGTATGTGAATTTTAATCTGCAAACATCAGTTGTATCAAACCTCATAATTTATATTATATAGTGTATTCATTGTGGAAGACTGTATCAAATTAGTCACTTAATTAGTGGTTGCTCGCGAGCGAAGAATTACACACATAGTGCTATTGTTGAAGAATAGGATGCTGATGAAGTATATATTTGAAGCAGTAATGTGTGAAGAAACTTATGATTAGCTATTAAAGCATTTATGGTTGATTAATCCTTTTTAATTCTATTATTATTATTATTATTATTATTATTATTATTATTATTATTATTATTATTATTATTATTATTATTATTATTATTATTATTATTATTATTATTAATTATTATTATTATTAATTATTATTATTATTATTATTATTATTATTATTATTATTATTATTATTATTATTATTATTATTATTATTATTATTACTATTATTATTATTATTATTATTATTATTATTATTATTATTATTATTATTATTATTAATCATCATCATCATTATTGTTGTTAGCAGTAGTAGCTAGTAGTTAGTAGGAGTTAGTGGTTAGCGATTAGTAGTGGTTATTGGTTAGTACGTAGTTGTGTTCAGTGGTTAGTGGGTAGTAATGGTTAAAGAGTTATATAATGCACAAGGTTTAACTTGGCACATTCTGCGCTGTCCTTGTCTAACATGGGCTGTGGCTTTCTTTCCTTGAAGTGGTCTACCTAATACCTGCGGTGGTATGAGGGTAAGCAGGCATCAGTGGTGTTGCAATTCTTGCAGGTGAAGTATCGGTTGTGCATGTGACAAGGTTTACCCGCCACTGGTGTGTCTATCCTGCCTAGCACACCATAGAAGAGGGGCGGCTTAGAAAGAGATGGAGAGTACCTATTTTCGCCACTTTCTAAAAAGTAGGTGCCAAGTTAAACCTCGTCCACTATAGCAGATTGCTGTAACAACGACTGAAATCATCAGTGAGTGCATTCTGCTCGTGTACCTGACCTCGGGTGAAGGCTAATGTCAGCCCTCTTCAGAACAATAGCCCACGCAGAACAATGTCCATCATATATCGCCGAGAGGATTACATACCGTCAAGAGGATTTCTTTTGGCCATTTCGAGTTTGTTCCTTTTCTTGAACGTTGTCTTTGTATTTGGGGCCTACATAAGTAGTTGACGAGCGCCCGGCAGATAGTCAAATTGAGCTGAGAGAGTAGACCATTAATTTTCAATAGACAGTTGACAACGTTGGCCTACTGATTCCTAGATCGCGGGTTCAAAACCAGCCTAAATCAATGGTTTTTAAGTGTGCTTAAAGGCGATAACCTAATGTCATTAGATTTACCTGGCATGGCATATAAAAGAACTCTTGCGAGATGAAATTTCGGTACACCGGCGGCGCTGATATGATTTTGGCAAGTGTCAACATCGTTAAGAAACAAAATATTTACTTTAGTGGACAGTGCTGAGTGCAGTTCAATTTGAGTTATGACTTTAACAGTTCAGTTGTGATTCTATTCTACGGATCAATTGTGTTTTGTTTTGAGTGTGTTCCGTGAGGTAGGTGTCACATGAGGGATTCCACCGTAGTGGAGCCTCAAGACAAATTCCATTCCAGGACAAGTAGTGTGTTTAATATGCCTCAAGTGCAAGGTTTGCGCTACGCTAAGCACCACAACTGGTGTTTTTCATTTGTTACAATAAAAGTTTAGTATACGGAACAAAATCATTAAATTCGTGGAATTACGTTTGGAGTGTATACGAAAATCAGAATCCATGAGTTTTATAATTAGCTGCGCATCACAACGTTTACATGTCCATATCGTCCCTCAAAAGGTCGTCTTGACCGCTGTGTGCATCTGCCAATATTAAGCACTCGTAAACATATGGGCAGGGAAGTTCGTATGGTGCAATATAAGGTGAACACGGAGAAAGTGGCATCCGCTGATCTGTTTCCATCACTAGTTCCTCTTGTACAACCATAGTGATATGCAGGGGAATTATTGTGTAGCAACAGCTAATCCTTCCTATTCCAAAACTCAGAACGACTACCAAGAATGCAATCGCAGTTCTTGTTCTTTTTCTTCTTTTTTGTAGCGTGCCTTGTCACACACTCCGTCTGAATTCCATATGAATAATTCCCACTGAGTCAATAAATAAAAAGAAATAAAAAGGAACAAAAATCGAACAAATACAAATGAATAAAAAGGTTAAAAGGTCGCCTTAGCTTTTGATGTGAATTGTCATTGTGTTAGTGCCCATTTCAGGTGGCCGATTGTCGCCTCAGTTTAGGATAGTAAAAAAAGACCACGTTAGTCTCCTATTGCGATGCCGTTGAGAAACGTTGGATAAATTGTCAACATGGCCAGGTCATCGAAAATCACCATCCGATCGTCGAGTTGATGTTGCCTGAGGGTATGTGGCACACTGTGCTGGATAACACGCGACCAGTTCGGGTCATCACACAGAACTTTGTGGCATATGCTATGTCTGATTGCTGTTGCTGCTGGTGGATCGACCTATAGGGAGGAGTTGGTAGACACCAGCCTTGTAAGTTCTTGGATCTTACTATTATTTCGGATTGTTTGTGACCAACCAGGATGCTCATTATCCACCCAAACTGCCTCTCCCTTGTCAAAAGATTGGTGTCGCTTAAGCAGAGAACTGTGACCCAAGAGTTGTCATCTCCTTCACCATCAAAAACATTGTCCATTACTATCTAATAATTTAGTATCTAAATATGTAGTAAAATACACGAAAGAGAATGTTACTATATTGACAATAAATGTAATTAATGTATATCCTTTAAAATTACATATGAAAATAAAAAATTGCACCTATTTAATTACAGTGATTTGATCTGCAACTTGAGTCACCTTCCTTCCCGCAGAAGCACCTGGATCACTGCTTCATAGTATTGGATTAAATCCCTTCTAATTCTTGCAGTGTTCTCGCCGACGATATCTGTCCAAACTTTGTACTCCTTTGCTGCAGGAGATGCCAGCTGTTTTTTCATTTATAACTTAAAATTTGTTGTTTTTTGTTTGGAAATCAATTTTGATTAATACATTTTCAGTACCTATGTAAATTCAGGATAATGAACATTTGAATTGTATTATATATTATGTTTACGAAGCAGACTTGAGCGTGTGGTTTGGTTTTCAGTCCATCAGGTCGCGGATGCAGAGAGTATGCAAATGTCACGGCCTGTCAGGGTCCTGCAGCGTGAGAGTATGCTGGCGTAAGTTGCCACCATTCCGTCAAGTGGGCGACGCCCTCACGGCGCGCTATGAAGGCGCCTCGCACGTCAAGCTGGTGGAGAAGCGACGACGGCGCATCAAGAAGTTGAGGGCCATCAGCCGAGACTTGAAGCAGCCCAATAAGATAGACCTCGTCTATCTGGAAGAATCTCCAGACTACTGTGAGAGGAATGACACGTGAGTAAATATCATGGTCATTGCAGGAAACTCCCAATTTAAGAAAGTATTGTAGGTACCCGACCTCTTGAAGCTCGGACCATATACCTGGTAGCTCAGATAACGGCTGCACCTTGGAGCGGAAAGCGAAAAAAGTAGAAAGCAGAATTGAAATTGAATTCTCCAACTTGTGCCTAAGACATTTATTTATTGTATACGCCATAGGCCCCAAGGCTCTAGTTTGGCCACTTCAACAAATGCATGCTTGTGAGAGTTCTAATTGCTCTTGATATTTCCAAAATAAATATTACATGACTGCAGTGCTTTGTACGACAGGACGACTGACGGAGAGACCGATGGGTACTGCAAGACAGTGTGACCAGCTTAGAGTTAACCTTATATTGTTGTTTAGTACTGACAAGGGTGTTTGAAATACACCAGGAAAGTCTTTGGTGTAGCCGCATTGAAAAAAAAATGTGCATTTGATTAAGCTGGAGAATCTTGCTGCCGAGAACTGCAAATAAATCATTAAAGGCGTAAGAATCGGCCTGTATGGCATAAGTTAATATCATTATCAGTAGATACCATAACTGTATCTGGTCAATAAATGTCACATTTTTTGTATGGACGGAAAAAGAAAACTCCAGTAGGTTACACGATGTCTGTGTACTTTGCTGGAATCAGCTTCCTGGTGAATTTGTAAGGTGTTTTTGGGATTCATGGTACCTCAAAACATACAGGGATAGTACATTTTTGGGCGAAATGCAATGCTTCATTTACTTTTCGTAGACAAGTAGTAGGAGGTATGCTTTTAATTCTTGGTCCAAACCTACTGTGACAAAATGACAGTTTTCTTCTCGTCATTAACAGAGTCTACAGTCGTTCGTGCTATCACAGCTCACGACTTTCACTTCTGATAACCTTGCCTCAGTCCTTTAGTGTCTTTCTTCACTTTTTCTGTCTCTCATACACTAACTGCGACGAAGTAATCATTGGACGCTCGTGAATTCTTCCCGACGACCGACGCATCTTTCACGATATACACGCTCAGCTCTCTCACACTCACTGATACGCTGACCGGCTCATGTCTGTAACTGTAACTTTCTCACTCCTGTTTCCTAGCCTCCTTATATAGTGGGGATGACGTCGTACGGACCTTTCGCAAACTCCTTCAAACACGCTGGCGGTGACTTAACCAGATCTTTCTCGAAGGCACCGGAGAAAACCCATTTCATGTAGCTGCTTCGATGTCGTTAGTCACGTGTTCATTTGCGTGAGTGGTGTGAGGAAACTTAACCTTGTGCTTGTTTGCATGCGGCGTCCGTCCTTTGTTGTGCGCCGAGCCAGGCGTCATATTACGTGTAGGCAGTACCAAAGAAATCACCAATGAAAATATATTTAGCGCATACGATTTGAAAGTGTTTCGTAAATCAAATGCAACGTTCATGTAACCAACCCGACACGGTAACACAATGTGCGGCTGCGGGTTAAACAGCGCCAAAGTCTGTGTATAGTGGAAGGAGGTAAAGACAACCTCCCCTCTTGTGCAAACGTTGGACATCGCTGTGCTATCTCATCCACCATATTCTCCAGATTTGGCTCCAAGCTACTTCTCACTCTTTGCAAACCTCAAAAATTGGTTCTGTGGGAAGAAATTCACATCTAATGAAGACATGTCAGAAACAAAGTGTATATTTGAGACTTTCAAGAGTCATACCGTATGGAAGGGTTAAACATGGGAGAAACTTTGAGCAGTTGTATAAAGTTAAAATGAGACTGTGTTGATAAATCACGTTGATCTTTTGAGAAAAAAGGTGTTATTTTCTTTAAAGTCCGGGATTTATCAAACCGCCCTCGTATTATCTGCTTGCTCCGCGGAATGTACTGCTTGAATGCACAGGCAAACAACCACTGCTCATTAAACAAAGACATTGCGGAGAGAATGTAGTGCTTGTACTTCCCTTTAAAAATCGCTTTGCCACTCTTCACATTCGAACACATTTGTGATACAGAAGCGTCAGATTTGGTTTTGCAGCTTGGCACAGGATCATTATATGCCCAGCGTGTAAACCGAGCCAATTTTATTTTCAGTTATGTAGCTCCAATGGTATAATGGACGCGGAGGGATATTTTCTCCCTGTAATTATATCATGTAGCTAGACCAGAGATTCAAGTCATTGTTTCCATCCCACGCTTGAACACAATAGGCTTCATGAATATGTGTACTCCCCTCTCCTTTCCTAGCCTTACGTTCCACATTTTTTGTCCCTTCACTATGGAAAATATAACAGAGCATCCGTAACCCACACACATTCTCCGCACCGCAGAGAAGCTGTTGTTAGTTTGTTGGGAACACGGCACTGGGTAAAGCGAAATGTACCACTCGTTTGTTTCGTTTCTATACGTTTCCGGAATTATCAACACTGTATTTCCAAAATGTGTGCCTCTTTATTTCGCTGTTTTTTTCAGTAATTTTTCTGCTTGAAATGTTAAATACCGGGTTGAAGGCATTACTTCGCCTGTACGTTAACCAGGGATTCTACATGACTGTAACAAATATGTCCAAGAAGTTTCGCCGAAAAAAAATTATTTGTTTGAAATATTTGGAGCCATCTAGCTTCTTGACGAATGGATGTAAATGGTTTATTACTTCAACTGTGGCGCAAATATTGTGTGCACAATGTTGTAATGCATTTCTACCTTAGCTCGAGTGAATTTAGTCACAATTAAAATTATGGCAGAAAACTACCCATAGCAGCTCATATCTATATACCTGTAAGACGTACATTAAAAAGTTTCAGAGAAATTATTCAAATACTTTGATGCAGGGGATTTTCTAATAGGTATAAATGAATTTATTTTACTGAATTATTAAAATAAAACTGCACCAGAATCACTTCAAATTGGTAACACATTTTAAGTTTTACCACTCTGATTTCCCGTATTAAGATGCAAAAACGAATCGTGGAACATTGTCATGACCTTTCTTCTCGAATTTCAACACTCTCCAGTGTCTAAACCGTGCATTTCCAATCAGGGGTTCCTTCTTGAAAACCGATAAATTTACCACCCCGCACATCATCATATACTAAGCATTGTTGGTGCTTTTTTTTTTTTTTTTTTTTCCTTTGGGGGGGGGGGGACACCTTGTATGGGCCATTTAGAAATTTAAATACCATTTCTTTTCATCATAAACTTGTGTTTTTTTTTTTTTTTTTTCCTTTCTTTATATAAGCACTCTCTCTTGTTTATGATGAAACTGATAACTTGGAAAATCACATTAAGAATGACGTCTGTTACATTGCAATAGGACGATTACATCTCAAGGAACTTCAAGTCCAAGTTGACACTTGAGATATGATGAAGCGTACAACAGGTTCAAGTGTGAACTTTACACTACAGTGATTGGCGCACTTCCGTAGTGCAGTTGGTAGCGCTCTGGCGCGGAGGACCCGGGTTCGATCCCCGGTACCAGCATGGGGATTTTATCCCCTCTGGGAGGTCTGGCACGGGGTGCACTCAGCCTCGTTAGGTCCCTGGGGGACCAATTGAGGAGCTACTTGATGGAGAAGTAGCGGCCCCAGGTCTAGAAGACCGCATAACCGGCCGGGAGGGCTCGGGGGCGCTGACCACGTCCCACCCTCCAGTACTGCACCTCACCAATGACGCCTGTAGTGGGCAGAGGTGGGGGACGCAGCGGCTGGGCAGTAGGCCTTGGCCCTTCGTGGGCTGTCGCACCGGGGTTTAGTTTTTAGTTTTAGATTGGCGTACTACGGTGCCCCAAACGCTGGTCTTAATGTTTTCACTGTCATCAAGTGAACTGGAAATAATAATAAGTTTTCAATCATAGAAGATAGAAAACAAAGGATCCTCTCTTTCATGATTTATTTGACTCCACCAGAGTTAATAATACGCACTAGTTACTGTAACGAAATTAAATGTCACCAGAGTAAACATAACAAACGCTTGCCGAAGGATCTACAACCTAATGTGAGCGCTAGGTTGTAACTGTTTTCATAGCTTGGTTGGCAAGGTCAGTTTGCCTTGAGAATGATACAAAGCTGTATCGAAACGATCGTTGGGAATATAATGAGTTTAACTCAATTTTATTGAAGTGAAGTGTTAGTGTCTACATACTTTGTGTTATTTGTATGTGTAATATAGGTGGTGCTTGACCTTGTCCTATTGTCCGTGTAGTCGTCACCTGTTCTCTTGTGGGACCAGCAAGGTCATGAAGTGCTTTGCTGATAACGAACAAGGAAAAAACTTTTTGCTCTCATAACACATGCTTGCCAGGAACACCCTTGGAAATGTGAGTCTGTGGGCATCACACACTAGTGCTTCGTGCGCTGCTTAATCTCAAAGTGAAGTAATTTTCTATTTATATAAAACATACCTAAGTGTTTCGAAGTTGTGACATTAAACTTCGAATTAGTTCAAGTGTAAACTATGGGACTATTATATTCGTTCGGTGTCGTTTCGAAACAGCCTGTTTATATATAATAGTTGGTAGAGAAAATTATGTGAAATTAAGACATAAGATTTTTTATGTGATTTACATTTAGAAACTATCTGTGAATTCGTAATGGGGAGGAGAAATGAGTCACCTCTCATTTTTATCCATGATCACTCTGTGAACAAAATAAAGAAAATATTTTTCTGATGCTTTGGGATTTTTTTGCAGATTGGGCGTACTCGGGACTCGTGGCCGGGTGTGCAACAGGACAAGTCTTGGTCTGGATGGCTGCAGACTTCTCTGTTGTGGCCGAGGCTACCAGACGCGAGTCCGCGAAGTGGAGGAAAAGTGTCACTGTCGCTTCGTGTGGTGTTGCAACGTGGAGTGCGATATGTGTAGGTACACCAAGGAAGAGCACATCTGCAACTGAGTCCTTCCCTCCACACAGCAGTGGATACAGATACACTATGGTGGTAGAGGGAACAGTGCAGGGTGAATAAAGGATCACTGAGTCGATCGGCAATATGTTGCAGCTATGAGCTGTTGATAGGTGAAGTGGTATTAGCCAGTTACTTACACTTTTACAGGACAAAGGTTTTGTGCTTTAAATTATACCATATCCTTAATTGAGAGCTTCAGACAAGGTTCGTCTCATTCAGACAGAACAATGCTAATGAGAGTACAAAATGCTTGTCAAGGCGTTTCCTTTGAAATATGAAAATATACCGAATGGAAGGTACTGCTTCCGCTATAATAACCTGACTAATAGAGATGGGTGTAAGAAATATAGAATACCAAGTTTCGTTTCGGTAGCTTTAATCGTTTTGTAAAAACGTTCACTTTTTGGTGATGTGAATGGCAACGCTAAGCTTCCTCACACACATCAGCGGCCTATGTTGCACCGGACTGGCGTGTGGCCTCAGATGTAAACAAAACATTCGTTCAACGCGTTTACCGTACCGCTGAAGAGTTCACTAACTCGGCAAATCCGCACGAATCGAATGTCTGAAAAGTGTGAATGTAACTAAAGTTATGCATTCGTTCAAGTAACAATGAAGATTGTTTTCCATAGTTAAGAAAGCAGAAGAATGAATCAATCGAAACCACGGATTTTAGAGCTAAAACAAGGGATGCAGATTATCCTAATAATGAACATTATTATTGTTGTTATTATATTATTATCGCCATTATCATTATAATTTTCATGATCATCCTTTACGAGCTAAAACAAGAGTAATTCCATTAATACACAAATAATTTTTTCTCTTTATTTACTCAAAACAACTGTGTTCTTTTGTAGATTAGCGGGATGTATAAAACTAATGGTCTCCTTGCAATAAATAGCAGCTCTATGTTTATACCCGGCTCTTGAATTTGTCGCCTGTCCTTCCCTTCCTCCTCACTTTCATTAACCCCAGACGACACCTCCCCTGACCTCTATCGGAATGTGCACTCCAGGAGAACAAGTTGAGAACATGCGATGTGGCACTGCCACATTTCTCTTAGAAATTAAACTTTGCAGGACATTTTAACATTGAATTATGGATAAATTCATTCAAATTGGTGCTGTTTTTATAATATATCACCGGTGATGGTGATGAGCTTTTGACTCTTTCGTTATCTCGGGTCGGGGTACTGGATGGAATGAACATACACTCGGGGTTAACTTTAGTGAAATATTTTATTTGCACCTTCTTGTTCACAGTATTTAAATCCTATCACAGTAGCAAGTCTTTTATTTCAGTGGATCGACTTCCCTAGCATCGCCGAGATTTAATGTTTGAAAATTTAGCGATATTTCGCTAAATGTGTTTTGTATCCCTTTACACTTAGTCTATTTTACATCCATTCATTTAATTGCACACTTCGTATTAACTAACTTGTTAAAGTTAGCCAACGTTTCACTTATTTTACTCAAACTAACGGTCTCCAAACACTTAGTAAATTTACTTTCACTATTTTATGACGCGCACACACAAAAATGCGTCCATCTCTACCAAAGACACAGGCGCTATTAACAAATTCTTTTTGTTGCGAGTCTAGGATTCCGACTGCCATGTGTACATCCGCATATGCGTTCATCAAATAGTTCCCGCATTGTTAGGGAAGCGATCCTTAGTCATTCTCCCTTCGCTTTCAATATTGAACACATAATTCTTTTATTTATACATATATATTAAAATTAAATATAGAAATATTTATGACGTCTTTAAACAAACTTAATTGTTTGTAACAATGAACATTAGTAACACGTTTTCGTCATTTAACCAACTCATACCAACAACAAAAACAAATTACACTCTTAACAAATATTCACATAAATGATTTTCTTTTGGGGTCTTACAATATCCTGTCTCAAAATGAAGGGAAAAGGCATTACAGCATTGTTCACACATTGTTTGCGCTACAGTTAGTGAATTAATAAACCATTTATATCCATTCGTCAAGAAGCTAGATGGCTACAAATATTCAATTTTTTTCGGCGAAACGGCTCTTTATTGACAATAATTGTATTGCACATATTTGTTACACTCATGTAGAATCACCGGTTAGCGTATGGCCGAAGCAGTACCTTCCACCCAGTACTACTTATCAATCAAGAACAGATTGTTTGTAATTATACCTGCCACTTGACCTCTCAACTGTTCAAGAGACACTATCATATCAGCTTGTAAATACTTTATATTTCGGAATATGTTGTATAAACATCTCATAGATAGTTCCTTTCGAAGGGAATTTTTCAAGCTAACATGAACAGTAAACTGTAATATAATTATTTTTATTTTCATAGGCCCATATGGTCTTAAAGTAATGTTTTATATATTTATACTTGTTTTGTCCAAAAGTGCAATAATTAGGAAATCACTATTGCTCCGATATTATAGTCTATGATGCATGTAATGATTTCTGGCCTCAATTTTCTGTTGCTTTTCTTCTCCCTGCAGAAATTGGTGCATGTTTAAAAGGAATGCTCTCAGCAACACTGGCAGTAATTGGGTGCAATTCAGTCCTTACAAGTTACGTGTGAATTTCTAGGGCATGCTGTTTATTGTTTCGCGGATTTGCAGTTTAAGAGTGTTTTAAATTATTGTTAATATCTCTCCAAAGCGATGAAAGATATAACTTGTATAGATCACTTCTCTGTTGCTCTAACACACGAACGTGGTGGATCAGATATATTTTATTTTTTCTGCAGCGCACCAGAATTTGAAAGTGGGTGTAAGCTAAATATGACGTCATAAATATTACCTTTTTGATGAGCAGTTTCACAAGGAGCAACACACTGCTCCTCTCACGAGAACGTGACTGTAAGGAATGTATTTGACATAAACAATCCTAGCGTTTTCTGAGAAAGATTATGGCTAGAGTTTCAGCATATCAACGACGCTTGCGCTTGGCTCATGCAACGTTTGTATCGCAGCAACTAGCACAAGAGTCTATATTTTCTAAAAGGCTATATCTTATTGATATGTTGAAACTCTAGCTGTAATCTTTCTCAGAAAACGGTAGAATTATTAAAACACATTCCTTACAGCCAGAACCACGGGAGGAACACGTTAGTTAATGTAGATAGTAGCTATATCTATGACGGCATCGTGAGCTGTCATGTGCTACGGTTGCCCCTTTCCGCTCCAGAACAGCAGAGCACCCCTCAGATTGGAAATTCTATGTTCCAACCTTGTCCTACAGACGGCTAGTGTGGAGGAACAATTAATTTCTATTGATTGACCTTATAGTGTATTAAACTATGAATCCCGGGACTTCAGTACTTACAAAATAGTAAGTCGCCATTAGAATATATCTCATGAGTTTGAGATCTCCTTGTGGCTTACTGGGAAAAATGCGAGTGAGTTGGAAAATTTAATGTCGTGTCGGCACGTTGGCCAATGTAGCTCAATGGTTGGAGCAGCTGGACGGAAATCGGAAGAGCGATGGTTCAAATCTCATCTATGGTATTGAGTTTTTCAGTCTCATTGTACCTTTTCCACCTCTCATGTTTTCTGGTCAGAGGCCTAAAGTAGGTATGGCGCACAAATGTCAAAAATAACTCAGCTCTCAATGTTTTGAGACTTTTCAATAGTATCATACCAGTGTTCACGTTCCATTTCAGTTATTTAAGCACACGTGAACCATAGAGTTACCAGAATGAAAACTCGGATTGCCACAGAGGAAAGTTTGAAGTGGGTTTTTGCCCACAAATATCTTTGGTCTTGTAAAAGTACAAGCCGTGATATTTCAACCCGCCAAGTAAACTCATATCCTCAGAGTGGAAAAATGCTTATGAATGGATTTAGCAAACAAAACGGACATTTTGAACAAACCATGATGATTTGTATAAAGTTCTGAAAATATACATTTGATCTATGAAGTTTCTCAAAATTATGTGAAAACAGTGTGTAATGTGTGATTAATGTCGAGAATATTGCGAATAAATAATTACGAAAACAGTTATTAGCAATGATGGTATAAATCAGGATTTAATGCCATCTTAACTATTTCTGCCAGAGGATTAAAATACATAGGAAGTAAAGTAACTGCGCATTTTTATCAACTCGTTTGCACCAACACCAGTTCATTGATTAATTAAGAAGCTTTTAATGTCAGGATTAATGATAAAGGCTTTCAAAAATACTATATAAAATTAGTATCTTCAAGTTTGTGAAATAAAGAAACACCAACTTCACGAAACTGCATTTACCTGAAATGTCACTATTGATCAACATTACACACAAATGTAATAAAGAATCCATCGATATGTTCTGCTTCTCAGTAAGCATGTATATAGAATGAGCTGTTTTATGGGGTGCCTATAAATGACAAAAAAGTTATTTTCAGAAGATCAAGTTCAAGATCTAGCTCTAGCTCATATTCCCAATTGCGCACGAAAGGCTTTCATGTTTTAAGCTGTTTGAATATCAGTTTGTATAACTTGTTATACGAAAACTAAAATATTTTGTCAAGTCAATCATTGTAAAAATATGTTTTAGAGTATCACGTTACACTTGTATACCTTGACTGCTAAATTTGGCAATGCATTTAAGCAAATACAAGACAAAATAATTGTTTCCAATCCGCATATTCTTTGAAATGACGTTTCTTCAAATAGGAAAGTAAAATTGTATAGGAATTAAATTGAACTCAATGGTTGGATGCGTGAAAATAACTTTTCATCCTTGGGCTTGATCCTTAATAGTGTCGTACGTTTGAAAGGTTTCATCAACTTGTTGATAGATGGTTTGGTTAAGTTGATTTCCATCTTCGTAGCGAGTGTAAATATTGTGATATATGGGAGAAATGAACAGGAAAAGTACTATGAGATTGTTGTTTGTCATGGCTTTCGATAATGATTTGTTGAATAGCATTGGAGAGCACTTCTTAACATGGAGCCATAATACTTTCCGTATTTTTGACACAAAGTACTGAAAGAATGACTTCAGTGAGTCTAATGAAACAGTCATCGTCCTGCGTTTCGAAAGACAGCAACATTCAGATCCAACTAGCGATCCGGAATGTAAGTATGTATTCCTTTTGTTTGGCTTCCTCTTGAGCTCAATCCCACGAACTTCTGATCACATGCATTATAAGAAAGCAAGAAACGATGATCAATTGCTTCTATATGAGTTTTCCTTACCACATTCACCTACAGCTTCATCACATGTCAAGTCGTGATTCAACTTTTGTTTTGTCCTTTTGCATTATCATGGGTAATGTCACGAGTGACTGTCAAATTGCCACGACCTACAAGGTTAAATACCACTGACTGCTTGCGCACGCAAACAAACAAAAAAGTATCAAAACATGGATGTCATATAGGTATATCATCCCAAAGGTTATGAAAAATACTTGTATTCTTTGCAGACAAGACCGCTTCTGCTTTTGTGATGTACATTTCCTTCTCAGCTTTCACCCGATATTCTCGTTCATCTATATCACGGTCAATTAATATCAGTAATCTATTACAAATAACATAACTGTCAATTACAAGTCTTTTCAAACTTAGTTTAAACTGCCTGTTCAAAATGTTTCAGTAGAAACTGATTTTCTCTGGTTGCACATCTTTCTCCTGTTCACGAGATTACTCATACAAATGTGCATAACCTTCAAATTCTTGGATGCCTATATGCAATTGAGTAATTTATATTTCCTGTCAGCATATGCCCTCTTTTATTCTCAGGTGCTAACCCTGTGATCACAGTCTTCTTCTTTTCTACAATGTTTTGTATAAATTAATTGGATAAATCAAGAATTTTATGAAATAATTCTTTGCAAATTGTGGTTCCTCTAACACAAACTGACAAACAACTTTGGTTTCCTTTATGGTGCCGTGTTTCTTTCTATGCGAATCTGATACTGAAATCGCCGCATTTGAAAAATAAATTTGGAGATTCCAGTTACCCGCAGCCAGTAATTATTGAAGCTTTCCTGTCTTTTCTTCGAGTGAATTGACACCTACATACATGATTGCACTCACGCACAGTGCCTCATGAAACATTTTGTTCTTATCCATGTATTCCTTTTCGTCATTCCGTTCTTTTTAGCTTTGTTCGGAAACCATATATGAACCACCGTATGCGAACCACATGAATAGATGGGGGATAGCATTTTGTGGGATATCTGCAATAAAATCTTAAGACACTGAGTGTACGGAACTAGTGTCACTTTCAGACGGTCCCTAGACTTAATTATCGTCATTATTTGTATTCTGTACAACAATACGCAGTAGATATGTACTAACTACATTTTAACTTGTATGGAAATAAATACACTTATACACAAAATATGTTATGCTTACACCTTACATGATTCAGAGAATTGGTAAACAAGAGAAGCTGCTAATTCATCACACACATGGCGAAATGGCCAAGGAACAGCTAATAACTCTCTAAAGTCGCCAACTGCGGTGCCAAGGAAGGTGCACCAAAGCGATGAGACTGCCACAACCCACAAACAAAGGAGGTAACAGTGAAGTCGCTGCGGAAATATTTATACGCGGAAATACAAATTCAACGAGCCTCCTAATGCCTCCTAAATCCCATTTACGTAAATTTGCAGAGGTGTTTTAAGTTTGATTTTTCGACAAAGAAGAGTTTAAAATATAATGTAGCGCTGTACTTTTTCAGTTTATCTTAAGCTGTTATGATTTCCAACTTTGCAAAATCTAGTGTTGTGCAAACTAATCCTTAGCAGTACATAAATTGTCATCCTTTAATTCTAGGAACACCAGCACTCTCGAATCTCCGTTTTTAACAACTGAACATATCACATGAAACAAATGATCCTTTATCACCTTGCTGTTAAGCTGATTGTGTACAGTTCCCTCTACCGATCATAAATGTTTTTAAATGCTGTCCACCTGACAATATTTGTAAAATGTTGAAAGTTCTTCATCAACCTGTACATTAACTGCACTCTTACAGGCGAAGTCCAGCTATGCATGTTTTAGAAAGGGAAGAGTTTAAATACTGTGGTGAACTTAAAAAGACTGGAATTTTGGTTTCCAGGTGAGGGACTGCAGTGAACATTGTACTATGCTGCAGTTCAACCGAAATAGAGCAGAGTATTTCGTTGTGACGCTTGCTGTTAACTTCGTGACAAAGCTAAAGCTTTTCCTTAATTCATTTGCAAGAGATTAAGCTAAGAGAACGTGATATGCTCTGTGTTTGGTACTGGAAAAGTTTTAAAAACGTCAAGTGTGCGAGCATGTATGTGTTAATAAAGAAATCAAAACTCGTTTTACAATGCCGTTTATTACTTATTTATGTGTTATTTCTGGATGAAAATTGTAGTGTTGTATCAGTGGATGAGTTGTAACATAACAGTTCAACGTAAAAGGGGTTGCAAAAGCTGTTTTAATTTTATTCGCTTATTCAGCAATTCTAAGGTAAATCAGAAGCCTTCTATTTGCAAGTCGACTGCTATCATCGGCGTGAACTGTCTGTCATCAGAGACGTTCGCCTCCATCCATTTGTGTCAACTGTTTTCTCACATAGGCTGATTAATCGTGAATCACACATCGTTTTGTTGGTGCAGTGATGAGATGTTCTCTCAGCGCATTGGAACATGAGCATTTTGGAAGCTAATTTAAGACGAAAAAAAAAAAAAAAAGCTGCAAGCGCAAGTTTTTAATTGTTCAGTTCAGTTGAACCAATCGTTAGGAATGTAGTAAGTTTAAACAAACCCGAAACCACCCACTCTGGTTCAACTTAAGGAAAACGTTCTAACAGAAATTACGTTCAGTTGTGAAGTTGAACTTGAATTTTTGTTTACGACACTCTTTAACTGGTTTGGTTACCAGCGTCCCGTTCTCTATGGGGTATGAATGGCAACAACTTACACAGAGACCTTTTGGCAGGCTTAAGGTTCTTTTACATGTAAATCTGTGACATGGGATCATCGGCTTTTCTTTCCTTTCGAAAGAAGCCATGTTAAAGATTTTACTCCCCCCCCCCAAAAAGATGCATTGCCCTCCGCCGGGTTTGAATCCACGACCGAGGGAACCAGAGGCTAGCATATTATCCTAGGACACGGAGAACGACATCCAGTTGTGAAGGAAAACTTTCATTTCAATAAAATAAAGATTGTGTTTTCACGATTGTTCTCTGAACTTTCCAAAGTACAGTTGTACGTAATTCAGAATGAACGAGCAAGTGTTCCAGATGTTTCTGTAAGAAAGGAGTGCACCAAACAAATGCCGGAAATTAGTGAAAAGTCTTGCTAAAAGCAGCCAGCTTGGGAATGGAAGGTTCAAAATGTACCTCGCTGTAATCTATGAGTTCCTCCTAAAACAAAAACAGCTGAAACGCAATCGATGTTCAAAACTGCAGGAAGAAGATAATTCCACGAGAGCTTACTTAACGAATGATGTTTCTCATTGATATTTGAAATGCAACAACCAAGAAAACTCGTGACTCGGAAGTTCTTCAGAGCATAAAGTCTTGCAGATTCCAAATTAAATACTACTGACCGTTTTAAGGTTTGTTTTGTTTCTAATTTAGTTTACAGCTTACTTGCATTTCACTCACTAAGATCTGGTCTAAAGGAATTTACTGCGATTTTCCATGTTTTAAGTAATATTAGTTTCCTGCTTAAGCATTAACTATTGCACTAATACTGCGTCTGTTATCCGCAAAGCAAATCCTGTTCTAATGGAAAATATTTCTTGTCACGTAAGTCTGTAAGGAGATTTTTGATGTTTTCATAAAATCTGGGATATTAAAGTGTTTTAGTTAATGCCATTCATCATTTAAAATAATCATTAATTGTATTTTACTCTCTTAAAATGTATGACGCTCCACAAAATCAAATTTTTACATCTGTAGCATATTTCATGTAATAAAGTGACAGGTTATTCGTTAATAATCCGGTGGGATAAAGGTGCCACATACAAATTGTGTTTAATTCTCATTAGTTTAATTCTCATTGTTGAACCCAGCTGTAATACAAAATGCGGTAGTCTCCACCGCGTATAGCTTGCCTCTATGGTGCTTGCCACATCCAAAAGATCGTGTGTTCGAATCTCAGTTAGGGTGAGTTATCCGGATGAGATCTTTTTCTGAGATTTTCCCTCATTCCGAGAAGACAAATGTCGGGTAACTTTATGATCTGTATATCTCGGGCTCATTTGAGCACCATTTCACCCATTTCATTCATTCATCGCCCGATATCACGTTATATTAGAGAACGTTAATATACGAAAAAAATCACTGCTTATTGTGACAAAATAAATGCTCCATAACGTTGTTTTCATAATCAGAATGTTTTCATTTTAATACATGTTTCTTGTTCTATTTTTTCTCCTTGGTGGCTCTAGAAAACAGTATCTTGGCTTTAAATTTTTCCTTTCCATTTCTAACTACAACTTTGAATTCTTTCCTTCCTGATTTTGCTTGAATCGACACCAGAAGCCTTATATGGAGTATTTATCTTGCAGAAGCTCTTCTATTTGAAGATGTCAAGTGGACATATCCCAGTTTGAGGTTATCCTGTTCTTTTAGAGCCTCAACTGCATCAAGTGAGAGCATGTTATTGACGTGGTTCATCTCTATGGACAAGGAATTTATGAATTCTGAAACGTTTTTGTTAATATTAATTTTAATATAATTAAAATAATAAAATCCGTACACCATGCTTGTATAACTCAAATTACACATAGGTAATTATAAGTACACGAAATAATTCCTTGATAAATGACTCCTCTTACTAGTTGTAAGCATTAATATAAAATCTCTCAGTATTATTTATTTCATTTATATATCGGTTTTCATATCTGAGGTTTAATCTTGGAAACATTTCCAAACCACAATTATGTTACTCGTTAACCATTGTTAATCGTTGTGTACAAGGTTATATCGTAAGTTCGTTTATTTCTCGTTACGGTTTAATCAGTAAGAACGCCTGGGAACACATCTGCGGCGGTCGTTCGCCGCTCGGCCAGCTTGGTAGGTTCCTTCCAACGTGACTTGCAGGGGCGTCACGGGCGCAGGGAAGTCGCTCGAAAATAATGAGGCTCTCTGCCATAAATCACTTTTATTCACTTCTATGACATATTATCAATCACCCATATTTGCAATATCTGCCCTTATTTCAATTAAATAAGGTACAAAAGTTGTCTATCCTTCACTAAACCTATTCCGTAACTATTAACTAAGAATTCATAAATTATCATATAATAAAATTAAAATGTAACAAAAATGGTGAATTGGGGGTGTGACGTAAGATTACTACCACACATCTCACCCGCAGCACAGCTACTACAAAGTAGTTGCCAAACTTTATGTTTTAGGGAGAAATTCCCTGCTCGAAATCGACTAAACTACTTCTGAATGCTCGATTCCTTATTGTATCTTTCCCGTAGACAGCACAAATTTTCTGTCAGCATTGTGAGGTGGTTTTGCTCTTACGATAATAAAACAGCATAACTTGTCGGAAATGTTCCTTTTTGCTTACCAAGTTTGTAAACACAAGCTCGCACTCTTCCATCCAACATAGGGGAGGTTAGGCAACTATGATAACTTGAGTGTAGGGAGGGTTCAGGGTTTTCAGGCGGAACTTGCGAGCAAAGCGAACTTATGAGACAACCTTATACACCCAAATACAGTTAGGATAAGGAATAATCATGCCTAAAGAACAATTTCCACCCTGCAGACGGGAACAAATCACTGCACCTTCGAAGTTAACGATGCCAACCACCAAATCACAAAGGCAGTTCACCTCTTTCTCACCATACAATAACATAATTGCAGCTCCACTACTATTTACTAGCATAAAGTACATCAGTTGTCGCTATTTTCTCCATAATTCTGCACGATATGGACGAGGAAATAAAAGGTCTGGTGTTGAAAAAGACTTCACAACTGGCACCTTTATCCTACACAGATTAAACTGTTAGTACCATTAATGTACTGCACAAAATGAATTAACCCCACTATCGTAACTTCGTTGATGATGCGTGATGCGTGAATTGATAAAGAAACATATTGAAATATTTTGGTTGTTTGTGCTTAAAGTTGATACTTTTATACATTTTGCATATTCTTTATTTAAAATGTTCATTGCAAAGAGTTGCTAGTAGTTCCTAGGGAAAAAAGGAAGCACTCTTTAAAGTGCGTAGTGTAATTCATGTTGGCATTTTACCTTTATTCTGAGGCAAAAGTGATTAGATTATGCAGAAACAAAAATACAAGAGGAAACCCTGTTTTTAAGATTAAGACTTTCTAGGCTAGTTTTCATTTTCCGTACCTACATTAAACAGTGTTTGCACCCACGACGTTGAGATTTCAGAATTCTATGTTTGGCCTTCTTCCTTTTGTTTTTATACAAAGAGTATAAATTTGATTTGATCATATATGTTTTATTTTATCGACGACTTTGTGTACAAATGTTTGTGAACCATGCAGTATTTATATGCATTTAAATAACGTTCAAACGTGTTAATATAGACTTGTTTTATTTGAAGAAAGAGCGATGTGTGCTTAGGTCCAGCCATGTGTTCTTAACTTTCTCACATATCTATTTTTCTTCAATTTTGTGTATTTTATAATTTATATTTGTAGAAAGAATAATGCAAGTTAACTGTTGTACTTAATAATAACGTCCCCGTATTTTAAGTGCATTTTAATACGATTGAAGATATGCATAGTGAATTTAGACGGTTATGGCTAGAATATGATAGCATCCTTTATGACTGGTAGCTAGTGGAGTAGCTTGTCATCAAAATAGAATGTTTTCCTTGTATGTAATGTCTTTGTACATCATCTCAACTTAATATATGGTTAATATTGACTTTGCTTTTCTGTATAAAACTATGTATTTATTTGTGTAATATCTATGTAAATTCAATGCTAATAATCTAAAAGGAGAATAAAACAGAACCTAGAACACTTTTAGATTTAATTAGGAATTAATTCATAACCAAGAACTTTTCCTAAGTCCTCGAACTCATAGTATTTCCATTTCTCCTCAAAGATGTGTTAATCCTGGGATCATGAGTTCTATTCTTCACGTTGTTTTACAAAATGTGTAATTTTAAATTTCTCTGATGGAGAGCATTATTACTGTCAGAGTCTGTTGTATTGTGTATTTGATGGACCACAGAAGAATTGTTGAATTTTCATGAACATCTTCATAACCTTTCCTAGACACAACTGTAATAAGGTTGAAAAACAAACACTGTGTAAAATAAAATGGTGAGTAATGACATCTTGATAAGGAACGACTAAAGTCTCACATGATCTGATTTAAATCGGCATGAGCTACGTTGCTTTCTATCTCACATTGTATATTACGCCTTAGTATTTACTTACACCATCTGAACTGCATTCTAATCCAAACTCTGTGTCAATTCTTTACAATTTTTGTAGCAGTTAATTTATATCGTAAGCTGGTGGTATAAAAATTACACATTGTGATACAAAATACTTCACTGTCCTTAAAGAATATTCAACTAATCTAATTATTTTAATTGAATAAATTTACTTCACAATTAAATCATTTTAATATTAACTGCTTACGTACGGCTTAGGGCATTACTCTTTGGTTTCCAAATGTATTGTCTCGCCAGAAGATTAGACATATTCATCGTAGGGAGCACACTGACACATAATCTTCCTCCATTTTCTTCCAAGGAGGTAAATCTCACCTTCTTTTTTTAATTCTAGCACCTACTTATAATAGGTTGTTCCACAGAAATACACATTTCAATGTGCTCCACATGTTTAATGTATGTAGTATTATTTTGTATAATTTTTATCATTTAGTGGCTATACCAAATTACAGAAAACACATTCACAATAACGAGGATTTCATTTGCTACACAGACAAGTCAAAATATACATTTTATTAGTCGTGAAATTATCTTATATATGTTGTATTGTAATCAAAAGCTTTAGATTCACTTTGGAAGTAAAACGTAATGAAACATTTTCTATGTAAAACCCAGTTTGCGATGGAAGCTTGCCTTGAAAATATTATTTGGTATACATAAATACTGTCTAGCACAAATATAAAATTGTGCACGCGCGCGCACGCACGCACGCATGCACGCACACACACAAGCGTGCGCAGAACTATTATCAAACGTGTTCTTTTAGGGGAGTTAAGAGCACCTCAAAGCCATATTTCCGCTGAAATCTCTAAACAAATTTGTTTAATAGAACACAATATTTTTCTCTAAGTAGAGAAAGTAAAAGTAGACAGAATGTTTTGCAAATGGTGATAAACGGGTAAGCATGTATAGCATAAACACAAGTTTATTCCATTTAGGAGATTTTTTGGATTGTAAGAAATGAGCCTGATTATAAGTTTAGACTTCAAAGAGGGTTTTAATATAAACTTGATAACTCTATCAACGTTTATAGGGGGAGAGAACACGGAAATTATGTTTCATGCAGTCGTCTTGACTTTTCAAGCCTCATTTTAATATCAACGTGCTATTGATTTTCTTATCCATTAATTCCCACCCATAAAGTTTAGTATACCGTAACTTGAACTTACTCACCAAACATCGCAAAAGAAATTGGTAAATATTGCCTCTGCCACTGAACTTGCTATGCAATCGGTTTGCTGTTGGTGTAAAAAGCTTACTGCAACTTATTGGGCGTAAAGTCAAAATAATTGAAAATTATGAACTTCAACTGGGCTATTCTTGTCAAAAAGGTTATGTGCTCAGGGTCAAACCTTTTCCGCGCTTTATTTTGTAATACTAAATTTGATGATAGGCGCTTGTTTTTCTGTTTGTAAAGTTATACATTCGACCCTATCCTTGTTTGTGAGTTCATCTTTGTCAATTTTAAGTCATAGTCTTCACTGAATCTTGTTAACGTTAAACAAAGAAGTTCTTTTGGATCGCTTACTTCGTAAATATTTATTTCCAGAGATTGCTTCCCGCTGTACGTGAAAGTTCACAAATAAGGGTAATAAGGCGTAGGGAATTGGAACTCTCTGAGCGCAGCCCGCTCACGGTCTTGTACTGATAACTGTGTGCTCCATAGGTAAAAAATGAGGATCGCTCAAGCTATTCCGCGAATTCCCCGGTCCTGTAATAACAGAACTCCGATTAGAGAAAGCTAAACCAATATACCAGGTGGCTCACTGGGGCCGGCCCCGCCTTAAGTAGATAACCCTTCGTGCGTTGAAACATTTGCAGAACTCCACGGCGTAGCAGAGGCCAGTGGCGTGTTGTGCCTCTCAGCGGGGCGTGCGGTGAGAGGCAGTTGAGCTAGTCTGTGCAGTCTGTGATACTAGACACTAACGGTACAAACAACCGACAGGGTCTCACTTTACTGACAGGATCTTCATTTTCCAGGGAATAAACTCACTTCTGTATATGGTACCACTGTCTAACATTTGAATTGCAGATTGTAAAGTGCAAGCATGAGGGCACGTAATGTTTCATTGGCATTTCTTCGTTTCTTATGAATGTTATTGTTGTATTTTGTTGTTGTTATTATTACTATTGTTAGTATCACATTGTTATTACTTTACTCCTGTTTATTACTGTTAATTATTATTAATCATTGTTTATGTTTTTGTTTCTCTTACTATTATCACTATAATAATTATGTGTGTTATTATTTTATTAGTGTGTTTATTAGCATTATTAAGTTCTGCGCAATCGTTGTTCTGCTGGTCACGTTGCCAACTTACCTCCAATATTATTCGCGCTATGTTTACTCGTGGCTAATTTCTCTTAGTTTCAGTAGTAACATCGTACTTGTCACTAGTTTTATGTCGAAACTAATGGTAAAAGTAATGCAGAAGCAGATAATCCTCCACCTAGGGGTGCTGCGAAATCTGCTATGGTATTGTGTTGCAGAACAAAAGGGTTAAGAGTAACAGTTCTATGTGTAAAACAGATCTTTATAGGATAATTGAATAAAAGAAACCTGTAGAGGCTCTTACAGGTATTACTCGCTTCTTCTATTACTTTCACTACCTGTATTTGCAGGAGAAATTTCTATACTATTAACTAACCGAAAATTTAATACTTCATTCTTTGTTCCTGCACGAGGAAATGAGAAGTTGTTAGATTGAACTCTTCTTCAAATGTTATAACGTTATCATTGGTTTTATTGAGCCACACTGTCGTTTACTTGTCCCCATGCATGTGTGATCTAGATCCCGAAAATGATTACCTAAAGGAATTGCACGATATAACGCTCGGGGTTACATCACTTAAGTCCGAAACAGAATAGCAGGGTTTTTTAAAAATATAGAAAAGGCAGAAAATCATCAGTGGGGAAATTATAAAATGTAAATTTAACTTCCTTGAAACCCTGTAAATATGCAATAGCTATATTTTAGGAAATACGATTAACTACATATAGATTCTAGTCCTCACTGCCATAGTAGCAACATAATGCATTCTAAAACTTCAACTGATACAAGAGAAACTGAAAACTAAACCTGTAATATTACTATGTAATGGAGCATGTTGTTATATGTACAATAAATAAAAAAAAATCAGTGGGGAAAAAGACCGAGTAGTTGAACACATTGTTTACCTTTTATAAGCTAAATACACTGCATGAACTGAAAATAACATTTAAATTGTGCTATTTGGAGTGATTTGTTTACTTTAATGTAGTGTGAATACGCATTCCAAACTTCACTCCTTCGTGGACGGAAACGTTATCACTTCTGCGCATACATGATTGCGCAACTTCTCCCACATCAGTCTTTCAGGTGAAGAGCTGCCGCTGCGCAGGTAGAGGAATTGCTCTTGTCTTGCCTCAGGCCTATACCTCAGTACGTAGATAGGAAATGTTTGGTGGCGAGAAACAGCTAAACATTCCGAAAATGATTATAACATATTTTTAACCTACCAAGATGTCATATCTTAGAGAATGAAATGTCTTGCCTAATAAGTAATAAAAAAAACACAGAAGCTGGAAGAAGCAACTACATGTTTGCAACACATATTTTACTACTCTATGGATCCGTTTTTCGGCATGGATGGATAGCATTGTAGACTTTGACTCAGGATGCTAGTGGTAACTGAAGGGGCAAGGGGATGGGTCAAATCCTTGCTAATTAGTACCTGTCACGTCTATCGTTGGCAGCAAGAGTACCTACCAACCAATATATATTCCTGGTAGATCAAGAGAGTGCAAAAACTCTCTGAGTAATTAACTATGTCATCTGCTTCTACAACGGTGTCTATCGATTTATATATAATTTCCTCACCTTGAATGCTGGATTGTATAAAATTATTAAGTTGATAGAGATTTTATTCTTCACGGATAGGACAGCTCGTGCACTGATCCAGTCGTGATTCCTATAATTAATTTGAATATTAGGAAATACTTTTTCTATAAGTACTTCTTTCGATGTTACTAAATTACAAAAATTATTAGGAAATGATATTCGTCTTCTCTGATCTATTGGCAGCTGTCCGTTTCCAATGTGTAGTAACTGTCGTGAGAATACCTCGGCTGATTCGTCGTTCTGAAGCTGCACACGCATATTAGTAGTCAACTGTTATAAATGAAGATAGGCGAAATCAGTGCCAGTTAGTACCTGTCACGGTCATCGCTGGCAGCACATGCAAGTCAAATGTACCAGCTTATAAATGCATCTAAGGCAAAATATGTTATATTGACAAGTAAGAAACAATGCACCTTCACTTGCAGTGTAAAAGTTAATTGTATTTTATTTTATCACATTCGTCATTAATTTCCCATTGTTCATTCTTCAAATTACATGAATTATTATTTTCTAATAATGTTACCTATATTGTCGTAGTACACTCAGCAGACGATTGAAGGAGAATATAACTTCTGCTAAGAAAATTAAAGGTGTTGAAATACAAGATTATATTGCGATGTGATCTTTTCTTTATTTAACCCACACGAGTAAAGTAACTTTTTACTTTCTCTTCTGGTAAGTAGAAAGAATATTGTGTTCCAACCAAAAATTAGATGTCGAGATTTCACGGGAAATATGTGTTTTGAGTCCCCTGAATCCAAAAAACAAAAGCAGTTTTAGAAAAAGGTCCGTGTGTGTGTCAGTCAGTCTGTGGACAGCATAACTCAAAAACGAAAAGTCGGTTAAAAACCAAAGTTGGCATTTAAGTTTAATGTCGTTCAAGGATGCGACACGAAGATTCTGTTCTTGAAAATGGCTTTAACGATATTGATTAAAATGTCATATATTTAAGATATTTGCATGACAAATGAAATGTATATTTTGAATTTTCTGGCTATAGCCTATGTATCCCTGTTTACTCTGGATGACTTTTGAATAACTCGTAAACCGTAAGCGATAGACAAAATCTCGCTAAAACACAATTTATGTCTATTATTATTTTTTTATTTATTTATTTTTTTTATTAATTTTTTTTTTTTTTTTTTTTTTTTTTTTTTTTTTTTTTTTAGTGAACCATTTCGGAGATATTCCTTGTTATTTGTATCAGTTTCGGAAAATAAAAACTTTCTTGAAATGGAACATCGTTGTTCACTTTTTATGTTAAGCGTGCAAAGAGAACGAAATTTGAAAACTAAAAGATTTGACTATCACTCAAAGCCTACTGTATTCCCATATTCCCCTTGCACCTACAAGGAAATAAGCAATAAGGTAATTTCTGCAAATGTTTATCTCGACTAACATGAGGAAGACATAGGAATAAGAGTTTGCAAGAATGGTTAATACAGGAGTAGAGAAAGTCTTGTGAATGCAACACATCAGATTTTTCCATTACTGTGCGAACAAAATGTACTTCAACCAAATTCGAACAACTGGTGATAGTTCAATGTTGGTTCCAAAATAACGTCTTCAGAAGTGCATCCAAGAATGAATTTCCTTAAAGATCGATGCAACCTTAACAAGAAGACACCATTTCTGTGGATGCCGGGTGCAGAAATTATCTCCAATTAAACTTTTCTCGATTTCATGCTGAATTCTTATTGATCACTCGTCTTTTCGCTCATGTCGCCTTGCTCTATCGCTCCATTGCAATGCGAAACGGGCAGGATGTACACCATAGAACTTGTAACTACGGTGTACACTCTGTATTTGACATTACAAATTCTATACTCTATGGTTGAAACCAGGACCTCCTAAATAATCTAGAAGGTCTTGTTGAAACTCTTGAGCTTGAAAATGTTAACTACAGATGACGCTAACGTCATTTAGGATCCGAAACAGGGTTGCCAATATGCTGCTTTTGGCACCAGATCTGGTGCTTTTTAAATGTATCTGGGGCCAAATTTATGTAATTAGCGCCATGGCGAAAATCTGGTGTTTTCCTCGCGTAATTAGTGTTTAAATTGGCGTTTTGAAAACAAAATATATTATCCAATAAATAATTTAAACAGGTACGGCAAGCAGTTCGTATAATATATTTAGCTTATAAAACTAAACGATGTTTTCAAGCACTCCGTTTTTTCCCCGCTCATCATTTTCTACCTTTTCTATGTTTTTCAAAACACTGTCAGTCCATTTGGGTCTAAGTGATATATCCTCGAGCGTTATATCGTGCAATTCCTGTAAGAATAAGTCACATGTTTATTTAACCACTCATTTCATCTTGGCCCAAGCTAGATCTCCTAGGCGGAGGTTTATCTGCTTCTACATTACTTTTACCATTACTTCTGACAGAAAACTAGTGACTCGTATTCTAGGGCGTCGCGAAGGGCGGGGGGGGGGGGGCAAGGGGAGGCCGCGGACTCCCCTTGGAAAATAACAAATGTAATGTGCAATCAATTACTGTCAGACTGTTGCTTTAATTTTGAGGTAAATTACACTTTATTTAGCATAAATTAACATGCTTAACCGTAACAAATACTGTAACTCAATTTTACAGTTTTTGGCAACAGAATAATGAATTAATTGCAAACTTCCAACATGTGGCCCCTCCCTGAAAAAAAAGTCTGCCGACGCTCATGCTCGTACTATTTTACAACTGAAACTGAGAGAAATTATCAGCGAGTAAACATAACGCGAATGAAATTGGAGGTAAGTTGGCAACGTGATCAGTAGAGCAATGTTTCAATTCAATTATTTATTGCTCATAAAACGTGTAATACAAGCATGGAGCATTGTGAAATGCTAATACATGAATAAAAAGTACATCATGGTACATAATTAGACTTATGTTTGCCCAGAAGTGTACAAAACTCAGTTTGCACTGCGTGGAATGTCTCGTCCCTGCTCTTCATTCCCTTTAGACCATGAGCCGGTGAACAGACAGATTTTCTATTTCGTCAAAATACTCGTATGGCCGGAGAGGCATCGAACGTTTACCGGGCATGTTAGTTCTAGTGCTTTTAAACACAGGACTCGGTGCGTTTTCATTTTCCGAGTTGGCAACACTGATCCGAAACAGTGAAGTGAGTGAAGTCGACACTGTTATAGTTGCTCTACATGTTTGTTAATTTTGAAAATCAATTTGCGCAGTGTGTATACATGGTGTTACTGATTGGTTTTAAGTATGCATATTTGCTTGGAAATGTATTCCTGTAACTGTTGTGAGTGTAATGTTCAAGCAGTTCTTAGAGGTACTCCTAACCTAACATTTTGACATTTGGCGATTATTGAGTGACAGTCCGAACTACAGTTTGTTGTTAATCTATAAAACTTTTATCGAAATGGAGACGGGTGTGGAATTTCTTGATAATGTGCAGCTTCAGAATAATTTAGATGATGACATGGTTCAGGAAGTACTAAAAACTGGAACTGATTTAAGACAGTATTCACGTCAGATAGAAAAGGAATTGAAGGAAGTGGAAAATAAGTCTATCAAAGACTACATAAAAGAGAGTCAAAATATAGCAAGTTTGCATAATCAAATAGCAGCTTGTGATAACATTTTGGAGGTAGTTATGTCATGTTATTCACATGATAGGAATGTGTACGAACGTGAAAAGTTAAAGAGTTGTCACAAGTTTATATTCGTTTTAACCATTTTATTTTTTACAGCGAATGGAATCAATGCTCCTGAGTTTTCAGTCTGATTTAGGAAGCATCAGCAGTGAAATTCTTTACCTGCAACGGAAGTCAGTATCAATGAGTCAACAGTTAACTAATCGCCAAGCAGTCAAAGGACAACTGAGTCAATTTATAGATGATATTGTAGTCTCTGATGCGCTTATCTCGTAAGTATGAAACGCTGATTATATAACCAAAATTTATTGATAGAATAATTTTAAAATTATGAAAGAATGACAGTTATGACTACTGGAAAGGAAACTCATTAGGCAGTAATTGGTTGAAGGTAATTTAAAATTAGTTAATTCATATCATACACTAAAAATTAATCAAAAGTGGGATTCTTCGGGATATTGAACATGTCATATTAAACAGTGTCACCCTCCAAAAAAATAAAAGAAAGCAGATAACATGTGTCTGTTGCTTGATAAACTTACTAACAGCAGAATTTTTTTACCAGAAAGAAAAGAAATGAAAGGTAATCAGAGCAAAATTAACTGCAGTCATATCAAGAACATTTTGAAAGCAATAAAACAGGAGGAGGGATAAAGCAAAAGTCACTGGCAGGTAGAGCTGGATGGACAACTTAATATTAATGGTGAACATTTTAAGCGAGAGTTTAGAGGAGAGTAAAATAGAAAGTTGACTGTTCTCTTAAAGATACTCAGTTCCTGTAAGCGTCTGTTAATAGCAGTTTCATCTTCAAAGATCAAGGTATTAAATATGTGTAATTTTGTGTTCCCAAATTAGTAATCAGGAATATTATTTTCCACGTAAAATCTCTGCCAAGAGGAAACGAAACATTCCTCAATTTCAGAATTTTACAAAATCATGACTGGGTATATCACTGTTAATGATAAAATTGAAATTAATTTCCAATTAAGAAGATGTGTTGATCGAAGAAAGTAGCAAACTCTATATATTTACTTCCATTATTGTTGCAACAATGAACATACAATATTACTGCTTTAGCCTTAGAACAATTTTTTACTTTGTGACACAAATTATATTAGAAGCAAAACATATCAAACTAACATCATAAATAGAATTATATTGTTTTCATGGAATAACTGGTAATAGATCCATATGTATCTTCTGAATGAAATGCTGAAGGAAGAGGATTTAAGGAATGAAAGCGCACATATCACAGAGTTTCAGAAGAGAAGCAAACACTCCGAAAATGTAACGCCCTTGCTATCCCTTTTTAAGGCACTTTCTCAGACACAAAATTTATCACTAAATGACTATAAAGTGCACCATTTTAATACTGCACATTTGCAGAAGATGCATTCTAAACAAGCAATCTGAAAACATTTAATGTGGATGTGTTTTTTGTTCACAATTATGAAAATGTCAATACAGCTGTATCATCCATAGAAAAAGCCATGGCAAGTTGCATTTCAAACTGACTCATGTAAATTCAGCCAAAAGCAGTGATAGTGACTAAGCCTTTTAATTTTTCATTGTGTTTTTTTTCAAATATGAAAAAATGTTGACTGATTCACAGTTTTATGAGTTCTAGTAGCTCCTGCAATTATTTTTCAAATCCCAGTTGTGGCATTGAATTTTTAAGTTCCGGTTCTACCTCTTAAACTTTGCCCACACACGGCTTGTGTGTTTAAAAACACCAACAGTAAGTTTGTTGGCATAAATAAATAATAATTACCATGTGAAGGTTATTTAATCCTGGGATATAAAGTACTTGCAATAGTAAGTCACCATTGGGGTAATTGTCTCTGATGTGAGACTGCCTTTGTGGTTTACCAGGAAAAATACGAACTGGCTTGAGAATTTAATGCCATTCTGGCAGTTTGTCACAATAGCTCAGTGGAAGAGCGTCCGCCCGGCAAGCGGAAGGTCTGTGGTTCAAATCCCAGTTGTGGCATTGAATTTTTAAGTTCGGTTCTACCTCTTAAACCAAAACTTGTGTTTAAGCTCAGTATGTGATTCGGTTTTCAGGAAAATCTACCCACTCCAAACTACGCTGTACATGGAAAAATTTATATTCTTTTACTGTCTCAAAAATTATTCTGATTAAAATACCAAATTTCCTTTTTTTTAATTGTTCCATTTATATCCTGGCTTTAGCTGCAAAGGTCATATCGATGTTATCAGGTTTTTGCTCTTTAGGGATTTTTAAACATTAAATTCACACACACATTCACACTCTCTCATATACTTCCAGACTCTAGGGAGGATAAGGAATATTCTTGAATGGAGAAAAATTCCTACCCCTCTACTGGGAATTGAACCAAGGACCCCTTGCACAGCAGGCAGGTGCTCTACCAACTGAGCTACAGGGCCAGCCTATATTTCCTTGTACCTACAATGAAATGTGTAATAAAACCATCTCAGACTTCTAAGTAATCGGATTTGTTTTCATTCGTTCATTCATTAATTTAGAATGACATAATATTGCTAAGAATACCTAAGGAAGCGATATTTGATATTTAAATGGGTAGAATGAGACTGAAAAATTCAATGTCATAGCCAGGATTTGAACCATGTATCTTCCAGTCTCTGTGGTCAACATGCTGACACTACGTTAAATTCTCCAACTCGCTCGCTGTTTTCCCGGTAAATCACAAGGAGGTCTCAAATTCATATGAGATGACATACCCTAATGGTGACTATGCTGTAAGTACTTAAGTCCATTGATTATATAGTCAATAAATGAAAATTAATTGTTCTTCCACACTAGTCATGTGTATGACAAGGTTTATAGGGTTAGAATGAGACTGAAAAGATGTGAACCATCAGTCTTCTGGTCTCTGTCCAGCTGCTCTAACCACTGAGCTACTATGGCCAACATGCCAACACTACATTAAATTCTCCAGCTCCCATTTTTTCTGGTAAACCACAAGGAGATCTCATCTGACATTGTTTGGCAGCAATGTTTGCATTTCTAGTTCCACAGAATACAAATACAGCGGTCATAGGCATGTATATACATTGTGTTGTGTAGCTAGTTTTAGCTTCCGTAAAACAGCACATTTTATTCCTTTCATCTAGGTGAACTAAGGGCTTCCTCAACCAATTGCTGCATTTTGAAACCATTTTACAATAGAAAGGAGTAGCATTTGAAAGAAATAGATGGCACACATAGATTCAGATAGTTTTGAAATAGGGGAAATCTGTATCAAAAAGCATTTCATTTGCAGGTGGAGTTTTGTTCCCTGCTTTGTGGGTTTTGGCAACCCATAAATTTTTGGAGTTGATTTTTTATTTAAAATTTTTCTTTTCAGAAAGAAAATATCTGTGTTATTTATTGTGTTTATTTCAGCCACCATAGCTTTTTGAGATGGAGATGGTCAGATGAAGTGGATTAATAAGAAATTGAATTTAAATAATGTATTTTATGTGAATACTACGTAATATAATATTATGTATATTATCTGTGCATTTTAACTTATAACTTTTGTTAAATAATGTTAATACTGAGATCAATAACTTTGTGTGTGCTTAGCACTTTAATAAATCAAATGGTTTTAGTTACCTTTTATCTTCAGATATATCATTTGTAAAAGCAAAACTAGAAATAGCTTATATTATTTTTTAATGATGATCCTGTTATAATTTTCAGCGGTATCCTAGATGCTCCAGTAACAGAAAAAAGATTTCTTACACAGCTGGAAATATTAAACCATAAAATAAAATTTGTGAAGGAACAGACTTTTAAAGGTATGCATATTTCTATTTCATAGACAGATGTAATGTATCTATAGTTCAAATAAATGCCCAATTGCCCTGGTTTCACCTCTGTAAATATTTTGTTACAGAAACAAAATCCTGCTATGATGTGAAAGAAATCCTAGAGAAATTAAAGATTAAGGCTATCACGAAGATTAGAGCACATCTTCTGGAGCACATTTCTAAATTTCGCAAGCCAATGACAAATTACCAAGTAACACAGAATAATATGCTGAAATATAAGTAAGTTTTACATATACCTTTGATCATGCTTTTATGTTTTGAATTTTTTTTACAAGCTAACAAACAAATTTTAGAAGTACAATATGAACCCATTGATCTTCAAGGGAAAATGAGCTAAACGTATATCAACATCAGAAAGATTTATGAAATGGAGAAGCTTATTGGCAGCATTTCGTAGGAAACATATGAGGTGTGATCAGAAAGCTTCCGGAATGGCCTTGCAACAATTTTGCCATTTAGCTGTCTTTAATTCTTACTTAAAAATTACATGCAGCGCTCTCTTCTGATAAAAATGAGAGGTCACATTCCTTTCTGCGACCTTGCAGTGCAGTGGTGGAAGCTCTGAAGTGAACCAGTGCTTTGCATGTGCTGTGACTTTTCTGTCTATTGAAAATGTTCGATTATGAAGAAGAAAGATCAAATTTTGCTTCAAACTCGGTAAAACTGCAAAAGAAGCCTTGAAATGTTAAGAACAGTTTATAGGGAGCAAGTAATGGGCAAAACAAAAGCATTTAAGTGGATTTTGAAATTCAAAAGTAGTGTCGCATTAGTTAAAGATTCAGATCATTCAACTCTCTTCCAGTAAACTGATGAAAATATATCAATTAGGTGAGGGAAATGGTATTGAGTGATAGGTGTTTTACAGCAAAAGAGACATTTCTGATTGATTGAGATGCTTCTTTGGAAGTGTTGAAAGCGTTTTGAAAAATGGTTTGGACACAAGAAAGAATGCCACAAACCTCATGCTCCAGCTCCTTACATGCTCACAAACAAATCCCTTTCTGTCCATCAAGTTTTATATAAAATAGTATGAACACTGTTCCCCATCGCACCTATTCTCAAATGTGGCTCAGTAGATATTTTTCTTTTCCCACAACTTAAAATGTGGTTTGTAGGATGCTGTTTTGAGGATATTGATATTATCTGTTGCGAATTGCTGAAGGCTCGGGACATGTTTGTCACTGCTTCCAGCAGTGATAAAAGTGCTAGCACAACTGCGTCAACTCCATAGGAGACTACTTCAAGGCTGCTAATGCAGAATTGACAAATCAAAGTGTGGTGTATTTATGACCTTATTCCAGAAACTTTTTGATCACACCTCGTACTTATAGCTCAAGAGTTACATTGCCAAATATGAGGATGAGCTCATTTGGTGGCTATGGAAAAATCTGATATCAATATTTCCCTGGAAGCATGTATTTTGATGTCTCAGGATCTCATTTTATTAAGTTTATTTTGAATCTGAATATTTTGTCAATCACTAATAACTCTGAGCACTGATACTACTAAAAATAGAAATATCATAGTGAAAATGAGAGTATTAATAATCAGGGTTATCCAAAGTTCACAGTACTAAATTTATTTTGAATGTAAATATTTATCATGTACTCATAGAGTAAGAAAAAATTGAAAAAATAGGAGAAAAATTCTTTGAGCTACCCCATTTCCATTATTTAAAAACATAAAAAACTGTGGCCAAATTCACCAAAATACCTGAGTTATGGTTATCAAAACCATGATTTTGTGGGAAATAATTGCCCTTCGGCCATTGAAACATAGGACTGGCAACCATCTTCTCTTTGTGCGTGGAACATATTGTGGTGGTGGATCACGTTTGTCACTGTAACTTATTTCCCCACCATCACTATCAACACATTCACTTTCACTTTGCTGATTACTGTAATCAATATCTGACATATCGACAGCAAAGGATCAAATTGTGCCAGTAATTCATTGTTGCAGAAAACACACACCTGCCTGCTAGGCCCAGCCGTGTGTTTTGTACACCTGTTAATCCCCACAATCATGTGACCCCACACCAGCCTGCCGCTCTCTACTGTGTAAAATGCAATGCAAGCCTTTGTATTTTAAGCTGGATGTCGCTATAATACAGAAAGCTCTTTGAAACTGCTTCTTCATAATCCCAACAGATGACAGAATATGTCCTTTCAACTCGAAGTGCATACAGAGATTCCCTTCATTGTCTATCAAAGCTTGATTCTAGCGAGTAGCTCCTGCCAATGCACAGAGGTTTAAATGCCCTGTCATCTATGCGACGGCCAACACAGTGAAAGGGTTAAAACTCTCCTTTCCATAAGTACCAGTATCATACAGGGTTGCACAAAGTTGCATACAGCTTCTATGGTTGAACTTCAATACTGCCATCTCAACCACATTGTTTCAAAATTTTTTTTTTCCTCTCTCCATTCAAGACAAATAAAAATTGAATTGTGACATAAGCAACTGACTGTCTCAGCTTCCTCATAATATAAAGGAGTTTATGCTACCTAATTAAAAATAACTTGGCAGTCATTTATATAATGTAAGATGAGTAGAAGCATGAGCCTTCTATATGCATTAGTATAAGGGATACCTGTGAATAGGTAATGAACAGAGAAATTTGCAAGTTGAGTATCAGATTTTTCTAAGCCTGTGAATTCTGAGTTATTTTGTAGTCACTCTTGAGGAATATGAGTCTCCATTGCTTCTTTGGGAATGTGAATCCATGATTTTCAATTTAAATTACAGGTGTATACAGTTATATTTTGTTACATTTAAAAAATATTCTAAATTATCTATACTGAGTACTGATATACTATGTGAAAATCCTACTGCTCTTTCTTATGCACTGAAACCTTTGGCATATAAAGGAATCATTAAGACTTGTCCTGAGCTAGGTATACAACTAAGCTTCTGTATTTATCCTCAGAACATTTGTTTCCAAGATGTGAGAAATGTTTATAGTTGTTAAGATGCATGTCTCTTATATTTTGCAGATTTTTTTATGAGTTTGCATTGGCAAATGAACGCTGTGTTGCACAGGAAGTAAATGCAGAATATGTGGACACTATGAGTAAAATATATTATTCATATTTTAAAACCTACTCCTCACGACTTGCCAAACTGCGTTATGAGGAGCAAGCTACCAAAGATGACCTCATGGGAATAGAAGATATGGGAGCTTTACGAAATGTGGGGCTCTTTTATAAGACTCCACTAAAGCACAAAAGTACAGTCTTCACAATTGGAAACAGAGGCGACGTGCTCAGTGCACAGTTGGAAGCTCCTGCAATTGTTCCACATGTAGCAGCACAGAAAACTGAAAACAGGGTTAGTTCATATTATTTTATCAATTTTATGTTTGGACATTTTGTTGTGCCCTGCATTTTGCCTGCAGGCAAATCTAATTAATCTCTCTATTTTCAAAAGGGGCAATTTTGTGATTTCAGAAAAGTTGAGATTAATTTAACAGTTGCACACCAGTGGGGTGTTTCCATCAAATATTTTATCACACTGAGAAATTTACTTTGCGCTTTATCACTTTTATACGAGGGCTGTTCAATAATTTTTTTTGACAGCATAACTTTACTCATTGTCATGATTTTGATGGTTCTTCAGAATTGCCTCTGCAGCCTTCACTACTGCTTCTGATGATGGGTAATACCGTCCACGAAGGTGTTTCTTCATGTTAGAGAATAGGAAAAGCCACATGAGGCTGATTCTGGCCTATGGGAGGGTGAGGGATGCACTTCACATTGATTTTCGCAACATATTCAGCAACAACATTGGCAATACGTGGCTATGTGCTATTGTAGTGCAGTATCCAGCCTGTTCCACAGAAAGGTGGTCTTTTGTGCCTGATATGGACTTGCAATGTTTTCAGGACATCCCTGCATTATTGACCAGTTATTGATGTGTTTGTGCAGGTATAACATGCTGATAAACCATTCTATGAATATCAAATGGGATGACCAACAGAAACAACCACTTTTGCTTTTTGGGGGTTGGTAACGAAGGAGATTTCCATACTGAGCTTTGCTGTCTGCTCTTACAATCAAAATGATGTAGCCAAATTTTAATTACCTTTGAAAGAAACTCTGGATCTTCCTCTAACATCAACTTCAACTTTGCATGGAGATCTGCATGCAAATTTCCTTTTGTTCGGGAATCAACAGTCTTGGAATCCATCACGCACAAACATGTCTCATGTGTAAATTTTCTGTCACCAACAGGGAAGTTCTCAGTATTTGAGAGAGTGTTCTTAAGATTATTTGTTCATCCTCTCTCACAATAACAGTGGTAGTGTTAATGTTTTTTTTTTTTTTTTTTCCATAAGGTCAGTATCTGGAGTGGGGTCCACCTTCCTTTGAAATTGTTTCCCCTCTTTTAACAACTTAAACCACCTTCGAGCTGTGCTGTAGGGAAGAACAGACTCTCCATAGGCCTCCTGTAACATTGTATAGGCCTCAGCTGAAGATTTGTGGATACAAAATGATGCAAATGTTCCTCTCTGTCGAAGACGTCGCCTTTAAGACCTGTAAGATCTCGTGTTTGGTGTCCAGACTAGCTCTAGCAAGAGGTCCTAATCTGCAGTGTATGCGTGAGTTGTGGTAGGAATGGAACCAAACGAAGAATTAAACCAACATTTAACTTTATTTGCAAATTTCCAGATTTGTAGAGAACTGCCGATGATATTTAAATAGAATGTAACTTTGTAACTTCAACTACAACATTATAACACTTTAACTTTGTCACCCTTTAGCAACCGCCGAATTATGTATACACGCTAGCTTACATACAACTCCCAAATTGCACGTGCGTTCTCTCTGCTCAATGTTGCATTTGTTTATGTGTGGGCGACACAAAGGAAGCAATTTCCATTGACCAACTTTAGAGCACGTCATGGTAAGACAGGAATCAGCCCGCGGAATCGTTAGAGCTTTGTACATACAACAATTGTAACCTTATCACTCATTTAAATCTGCCTAGGCTTCCATTCTTGAGACTTTAATCTATTCAGCTTTATTACGTCTTCCCCTTAACTATTGACTAGAATCTCCTTTTGTTTCTTTTTATTATCAATTATATATATTGACATTTTGGTTTCAAAAAGTAGATCTTGAAAGCTACATATTGTTTCTTGCTCATCACCTCCATTGTTGTGGGAGGCAATATTGAACATGTTTCTGTTTGCCCACCTCTCACAGGTGGGAACCAGGAGTACCAACAGTGGAACTACTATGGCGTGTTTGTTACTCATTAAGATAACACTATAGCATAGATTAAATTCTAGAGCAAGAAATTATGACTAAAAAAATTATAATAATTCTTTATTGAACAGCCCTTGTATTTCATGTGTTCTGCACTTTGGTGCAAAAAAGATTAACTTTTTATTGTAGTTCATTACTGAATTAAGGCTTGTTCACAACTACCGGTAATCATGTTACCATTAAGTAACAATAACCAGAATGAGAAAGTTGAAATACATGTATTCAAATGGGAATGTTCACAACCAACGGGAAGTTTGTCCAGGCCCTGGTGGCAGCAGGAAAGAAGACTTGGCCAAGTTTTAAATTTGTCATTCTCATCCTCAGGCATGACAAATTAGATTCATGCTGCACACATTAGAGTTTTTGCCGTAGAAATTATTTTTGTGTAATCTTAAATTGTATGCTCAGAAGTAAAAGATTCAGCATAGGCTGAAATAAATCAGTCAAGTCAACGTGACACATAACAGCAAATAGTTTGACTATAAAATGAAAATTCTTATTAATTTTCACCAAAGGGTCCCCTTCAGATTGTGATTATTAAATAATAATCTGTGTTAATTAGATCAGGGTTGTTAATTCAGTACACTACTATTACCATGATTGTGCTTATCTTTGAGCATTAAACTGTGTATATAAACTTCAGATTTGGCTGTTAGTATGTAGTGCAGATGAATAGACAGCATTATCATATATAAGCTTGAAACTGTGTTGCAGTATCCATTTGAAGCCCTTTTCCGGAGTGAGCAATATATGCTGGTGGATAATGCCTGTAGGGAATACCTTTTTGTGGCAGAGTTCTTTATGGTTGAGGGAGATGCTGCTTTGGATTTCTTTAATCGAATTCTGGGCAAGACATTGAACTTACTGGTGGTAAGATTTTTACATTTTGTACATAAGTTACATATGTGTATATAATTTTGTAAATATGTAGTAGAATCCTTATCAGCCCATTAATGATTATTAAGAACACTTTAAAGTGAATAAACCATAATGTCGGTTAATGCTCTTTGATCTGTGTTCATATGATATGATGGCATTAAAATTAAGATGTACCTCAAATTGCTTTCTGCCTTCTAGCCAAGTTATCAGGTATAAGTATTTGCCAGGAAATTCTCAGTTCTTATTTTAAATTATGATATGCTTCATATTAACTTTCTTAAGTTATTATCACAAAAATCAGAAAGTTTGCACTATCCAATAGAGTTAAACAATCCTGTTATTATGATCTAGGTAATACAGCAAATCTGAGAAAAGCATTCATAATTTGCTAAGTCTGCTTCAAAATAAAGTATAGAATGAATAAACAGTAAAAGTCTGAAGTCAATATTATGCACTCCAGTAAGAACATGAACTGATTTTGATAGTATCATTTTTACTGTAATTTTCATATTTTACCAAAATGAGAAAATCTGAAAGTATACTTTGAGCTGTTATGACCTAAGTTGATTGGTATATCAGACAGGGGACACTTCTTCTCTTTCGGTCATCAGCTATTGTCCTATTTGATTTCATATAATATTTCTAGATAAATTAAGTACTTCTTCAATTTGCTTTATTTCTTAAAAGAAAGCAATATAAAGGATTTGCTATAAGAATCACACATTTGTTACATGTGCAAGTGCAAACAGTATAATATTGATTAGCAGATAAACACAGAAGCTTTCATTTCATCCATATCTAGATAAGAGTCATTCCACGTCAAATCGAACAAAATAAGGCAAAAAATGACCTTTATCTCTCAGATTTTCTTGAAAATTTTTTTTGGTGTTTTGGAACAAAATATATTTGACCCGTGTTTCTTCGTTTTATATAAAAATAAATATTTTGGCAGATATTAATTTTTGAAATGTCCCAAAAATCGCGCGCTTCTCACTCTTCGATCAATCATACCTCCGATTGTAATGAAGCAAATTACTTGATCTTTGGCTCAAATTAAAGATAAATTGCCGTATTTCGTGAGGTATTTATTAGAAAATTTTCTTAATTATTATTAATATTATATTTTATACGATTAAAGTTTTGAAGTTAGATAATAACATAAACTCGACCATTTAAAAATCTGAAAAAAAAAAAACTAAAAATACAATGAAGTTTATTCAATATTATCAGAAAAAATCAGAATGGAGTCTCTAATAGTTCAGTTATAATTAACTTTGCAAATCAGTGCAGCACACTCGTGTGGCACGGCTGCCATAACCTCACACAATTGCCACCTTCCATTGCGGCAACTCTTCATTGCTTGAGGTTCCATGAACGTTACAACAGTACAGTAAGGAGAACACTTCTAGCTGACACTATTATATGTACACTATTAGCATCTTCAAAACGTTTTTAAAATATGCATTTTAAACTAATGGTTCCATACAACACACAGCTTTACCTCCTTCTTCGAAAGAAAATTGTTTCACTAAAGCTTCAGTTTTTGACAAAGGAATGAAGGAGTGTAATTTTAAAGCACAGCTAGGCCCTTCATTCTTGGCCCCTGACCTTGACTGGAAGTCCAGTTGGTGAATCCATAGCTTTCGCCTCTTTCATCAGCTCATATTGTGTAATTCTGTGAATGAAACCATGCACATGGGGAGGGAGGGGGAAGGTAGTGATGTTTGCATGATCTGAGACAGTCTTGCTAATTCAAAGGTGCTTTTTAGTGCAGGGTGAAGTTGAAGACTTCTTTGAGATAAAGAGTGAATATAGTGATTTGTGAGACATTGATCATAGTGTAAATCAATTATGCCAACCTGTAAGTTCTAAATTAGGGATCAAAACATTACACAGTCAGAGTAGAGAAATTATTTCAAATGTATGGACGTACATGAAGGAAGAAGCTAAAAGCAAAGAACTGCTTACATCAGAAGATTTTTTTCAAAAAAATTCAAAAGTTGAAAAGCGCGTATCAGATGCCACAGGAGTATCAGAAAGATTGTGAAGACATTTTTCTGCATGGACTATACTGCCTTAGTAAGAAGAAGTTATATGAGTAGCATAGCTGACACACCAATTCGCATGCTGTCTGCAGTCACCAGCATTACTCGCTTTCAAGGCGAATCCAGCTGTACAAACGGATCGCTACTTCATGTCGTCCATGTGCGTTTGCACGCCTCCAGAAAAAAATTGTAGCAAATGCACTAATGCAAGCTGCATCGTTTTCAACATCTTATTTTATAGATAAAATGTCAGGGAATATGTGTGTATTTTTTTAGATTTTTAACACATCGATTTAAATTCGATTTTTGGTTTTACAAAATATATCATTAAAAAAAACAGTCCAAAATTTGTGTGTAATAATGATCCATCGAAAGTTGTTAAAAGTGTTGTATTTTACCTTTCCAGTGCGCCAAACCCCAACTCTCAACTCTATATGGCCTTAGAGTAACAAGTGATTTTATATTACGGTGCGCGCAGAAATTGCATAGTTTCTACTAGCCATAACTAAGCAAGTAATTTAAAAATACGGAAATAAAAAAATACAGAAATAAAAAAATACGGTTCTCCTTATTTTATCCCTATTATTCATAAAAAAAATTTGAACCTCCTACGAAAAAGTCGTGTTTTATGGGTGTTCGATTTGACGTGGATTGACCCATAATATCCTAAGTTAAAACACACTTTGCAAGGGTGTCACCCAACTTCAAAATTTATTTAAAGGACTAACTTAAGATCATCATTATTGTTTTATGTCTGCAGAACATGCTGCTTTATGTTTCATCAAAGCACCTTTTGTATGGTCGTCCTTTGTGGTCTAGGGGTAACATGATAAGCTCAGGTTCCCAAGGTCATGGGTTCAAACCTGGTTTTTTTTTTTAGGCATAAAAATCCTTGTCATGGCTTCCTTCAGAAGAGAAGTAATACTGGTGGCTTTGTGTCTTAGATTTATGGCACATAGAAGGACCTCAAGCCTGATAAGAGAGATCTCTGAGAAAAATTAAGCGATCTTTCACACCCATTGTAGAATGGGACACTGAGAACCACAGCAGTTATAGATGAGTCCATATATGACACTCAATTTCAATTTACCCTTTGTATCATAAAATTTAACAATGTGAGGCTTCACTGTATCTTTTGGCAGCATACCTCTTTCAGATAAAGTTGAAGGCAGGATCTTGTTTATAATAGCAGTATGCCTTTCTTTGTGTGTGCGTGTGTGTGTGTGTGTGTGAGAAGGCTGAGCAATAACAGATTGGTCCCACCTGAAAGATAAATGAGAGTTGCAATTTCCTGTTGGGAGTTGCAGCTACTATGTCAGATTGTCAGAGGTTGCTCCAAACTCCTCATTTATCTGGCATATCTGGCATTGGCCATACAGAAGAGGCTAAGGATGTATATCAGGCACTTAAGTCAGCCAGGATTTTATTGTAGATGCGATGCCAATGGCAGTAATATTGGGGGCATAGGATGTACAGGAGTAGGTGATAATGTACTATAGTAGGATGTTCTCCAAGGCAGCAAAGAACTACTGTGTTTGAAAGATCATTGAGCTGGATTTGTGACACTAACTTCACTTACTTAAATTTAAAAGCTTAACATGCTTCAGAAACTATTGCTTCCATCCTCAATCTTTTTCCAACTGACAATACTAAAGAAAGGATTACAGGTGGTGGTTGCAGAAGCAGTGTCATCTGGTCTTCTTGTGAGGAAACTTTTGAGGTTGTTCAATGGCAGGATTTCAAAGGTCATAACATATTCCTTCCTTCCAGGCTGAGAATGGAAGCAATAGCTTCTGAAACGTGTTCTGCTTTTAACCCTTCCTGGGCGTAATTATTTTCCTAGTTTTCTCAAGTATTTTAAAACATGAATATTATTCAAAATAAGGCACATATGATACTATTTTGTGTACTAAATTGTTAAAAACGTATAACCAAGCACATAAATGTTCATTAAGTCATAACATTGCTTTTTATTAGAGGTATTTTCTTTTGAGGCTACACTTATTTAAATGAAAAGTGGCATATGTACCAAAACAACTGAAACTTTGCCATATCTACAGGGCAGAGTGCATCATCAGTTCCTAGACATCTTATTGGGTGACACTGAAGTCCTTTTGTGTATGGTATGCTCCAAAGCAGTTATCGAGATGTAAATAGGGTTTCAGATCACATATTTCACAAAAATATATTGTTTCTTTCCTAACACCTGCTGCTACATAGGTCACTGTTGCGTGCACTTGCAGAACTTTCATTTTCATCACTTTCCCATGCATTAAAGTCACTTTCATCTGTTTCATTGAGCACAGATTCTATACAAGCCCTTAATGCATCCTCCCCATACAGTCTCTTATGTGTCATGCTCCAAATCAAACCAAAACGAGCAAAATAATGAAACACAACACAGAAAATTACCTGCTCAGGACGTATTATTCTGTAGCGACTAACAAAACACAAACCTAAGCACAGACGCGCGCTTAAATTAATCTAATGACATCTGTTGACCATTTACATGAAGTAAAGGCCAGCTACGATAGCAAACGTATAAAAAGAATTTGTGCAAAACTGACACGTAACCATGCGTCGCGAATATATGCGCATTTCGCCCGGGAAGGGTTAAGTTGTCAAAAATCAAGTTTGAGAGGTAGAATCGGAGCTGAAAAATTCAATGCCACAGCTGGGCTTTGAATCATAGAACCTCTGCTTATCAGGCGGGTGCTCCAACCATTAAGCTACTGTGACAACCTGTCAGAATGGAGAAATACAAATCTTTCAAGTATTGTTTCACTTTACTGTTTCCGATTTTCAACTGTAAAATCAACTATTGCGTTCCCTGTTGGGAGATTCTAGCACTAGTGAAAGCTTCTGGAACACTTCCATAAGTACCAACCAGTCAGCCATCAGAGGAGATTGATTACTCTGCCCTCACCTCGATCTTGTGCTACAAGAATCTGAAGAGCTACCCATTGGGAGGCACTCCAATGTTGTTGTTAGCTAATGCTGGATTTCTGACAATGAAGTCATTAATCCTCTTGCTCTCCAATATTTTTCACTGATGATATTGAAGAGAGCAATAGCAGTAATAGTAACCGCTTTTTAGAGAGCACCATATTTTTATGTTTTGGCGGTCACATCGCTCTCTCACAACCCCCAGAATGTCTGGAGGACCACACCTGTCGTTGGTTTACGGGTCTCACTGACCTGACCGGGAGAATTATCAAAATAAATTCACCGACCATATCCTCTGATCACCAATCAGAGAACGTATTACATGCCATGACAGGTCAGCATGTTAGGGGTTAAGATTTTATAGAGAAATGGAGAGGTTGGAAAAATAAAGACTCCCTAGCCCTCGGGAACCCTAATAGCATCGGGGTCGGAAGAGAACAAGAGATGACCAAGGTAAGGTCAGATAGAAAAGTTACAGTGAGGAGCAAAACACCAGTAAGTGGAAGTAATATTCTGCTCAGCTTGGCTACCTTGTGGTCGCTATTCACATATCCCTTAGATCTATGTTAAGAAGACCCTGTTCCATAGGAGTGCGACCACTGCATAAAGGTGGGGGAGAAGGAGTGTGTAACAGTTCTCAGCATAATTTTGGCAGTGCCTGCAGACGGATGGGACAGCGCAGGTCTGAGGAGGCAGCAACTGGTTCATGCCGACTTGAGACCACTCCTGAGAGAAGTGGAGGTAGGAATTCATTGCAACCAGGAGTAGCATTTTAAGCCCTACTGGGCTCAATAGGACTCACTGAAGTCCAAGGAAAGTGTGTTATTCAATGTTTGGGAGTCACCTGATGGAAAGACATTTGATTCTCTCTATCTGTAAGGTGAATGAATGTTCTGGAGAAAGTACTTACAGGAACTTCAGGAGGATCCAACAGAACAATCAACAACGTCTAACGAAAATACCACTGCTCCTACAAGCGAAATAAGTATCTGTGGCTGGAGGTGTATGCTATTCCTAACCAAGAGGCCAAGACAACCATGAACTACCTCCAGGAAGAACTGTTCTGCCACTTCAGAGTACTGTTGGAGCTACACAGTGATTAGGGCACCAAATTGTCAACAAGATGTGCACAACTTTTCTCCCCCTGCAGTCAGGCAGCATGGTTGCAGTACATTAGGACTGTAGAAGAGCTCTTGAGGAAGTTCGTGGTCAATCACTTGAGGGACTGGGATGTTGGGTGCTGCTTTTCTTGCTGGCCTCCCGCTCGTCAACACACCTGGGTTGAGCAGCTTGGTCTTCAGCAGGAATGTGTGTCTACCATGTTACCTGATGTTTCCTTACCCCCCCCCCCCTCCAGTTAGAAGAACTTGCAGTCAACTACATGGAGAATCTCATCTCGTGGAGCATCTTCAGGACATGAATGAGATGGCCCATCAACACATCTAGATAGCAACCAGTCAGATGAATATCCATTACGACCAGCAAGCAAACAGTCAAGGTTGCCAGCAGGGTGATCTGTTGCGATTGTATCACCTTAATTGGATCAAGAGGCATTGCTCCAAGCTTAAACAACTATGGCAAGGACTTTATTTCGTGGTGAAGAGAATTAAATGAATGATATAGTCCACTGCATCCAGTGGCTACCCCAAGGGAAGAGGCTGATGGTACACTTGGATTATTTAGCCCAATAAGATGGGCTAAGGAGTGAGCTGTGCAGTAAGGCACGAGTTGCTATATGGAGCACATGCCAGCTCCTTTATGCTACCTAATTGTTAGAAGTGTAACCACATGGGCTAAGCTGCTAGCATGCCAGCCACTTTACATAGCAGCCTGGATGTTGCACCTGCAGCCGGTCCTTTAGTCTTCATGGTAATGGCCTTTATATAAAATGCAATAAGCAACAAATCGTATGTGCACTCTCCACAGTTCTAGAAAATTATTTGGCAGCAGGAGAGAAAGAGAAGCCACCCTCTTCAAGGACTTTCCCTGTTTGTGGGGACCGGTAATGGATGTTAGCACCCAGCCATGATCAGTCAAAACAGAGTGAACAGAGAATTCACTGAGTCAGAGAAAGAGACAAATGAGTGCAGTTCAAAGCTGAGAAGTTGTATGCAGCTGAGAGTCGAAGTGACAAAAAAAGTGCATTGGACAGCAATAAAATTGGAGTAATTATTTGGTTACAATGCATTAGTGTGTAGAACAGTGCCATATTGTTGATTTCACTTCAATTTTAATTATTTTACTCGTTAGTGTAAACAAGACAGTTTTTATAAATACTTCATAGAGAATTTTCATTTCAAAATATCCCAGCCTAAATAGCTAGCCAGGGTAGCTCAGTGGTTAGAATAGCTGCACATAGAACAGAAGACCTATGGTTCAAATCCTATTTGTGACAGTTCTCATTCTACCTTGCAAACTATTTATTTTAACTTAAAGAAACAACTTCAATTTATGCATGAAAGTCATACTGAAAATTGTAAGCAACAATTTTTAAAACTTAATTTCATTTTTTAGATAAACCAAGTACATCAGCTTAATTTATAGTAACTTTTCAACATAGACTTCATTTCTTTCAACACATTTTTCTCATTGTTCTGCAAGTTTGAAAATACCCTTATGATAGAACTCTGTTCCAGCTGCCAGTAGACACTCATACGCTGCTTTCAGAATATCCTCCACTGCCTGATAGTCTTAGCCTTATTTATTTATTTATTTATTTATTTATTTACATCCATTTAAACATATACATGTCATCGGATAAGTAACAAGAAATATTTACAATTTAAGGTAGGTAATTACAGTATTTCCAAATTTAAAAATTCCTTTACACTATAGAAGCTGGAGTCTTTCAAGAATTTTAACAACACTCTCTTAAATTTTTGCTGTGATTCAATACTTTTTATGTATTCAGGTAGCTTGTTGTATAGATGTAAGCCAGCATATGTGAAACTATTTTCATAAACTTTAGTTCTGTGTGAATTTACAAATAAATTATGCTTAGTTCTTGTGTTATATATATGAATTTCTGAATTTGTTTTAAATGAACTTAAGCTAGACTTCATATAGACAAGAGTTTCATATGTGTATATACTTGGCAATGGTAATATATTTAATTTTTTAAAATAAGGTTTACAACTAGTTGTGCTTGAGAGATTCGCCTTGGTTCGTATTATTTTCTTCTGTATTCTGAATACTTTTATACTGTTTTTAGAATTACCCCAAAAAATCACACCGTATACCAATAAACTATGAATATATGCAAAGTAAACTGCTCTAAGAATCTTTGAGCTAGACATGCATTTGATTGTTCTAATTAAGTAACACATTTTACTGAGCTTTTTTGCCAATGTATCTATGTGTATTTCCCAACTTATATTTTCATCTACAATTAGTCCCAAAAATTTGGTATAGTTTACATAATTTATTTGGGTATGTCCCAGAGTTAGTTTTGGGCACATTTGACTTTTACTCATTTTGTTAAAGAAGCTTAGAGCTGCTGTTTTCTCTTCACTTAGAATTAACATATTTTTACTGAACCAGTTTAGAATACATTGCAAACTCTTTTCAATGTGTACAGTCGACCCTTCCTTATTGTCCCCTTTGATAAAAATACTTGTATCATCTGCAAAAAGTGTTATGTTAATATTTGTCATATTATTTACTTTATCTGCTAAGTCATTTATATATAATATAAATAAAAGAGGCCCAAGAACAGATCCTTGAGGTACTCCATATTTCATTGTAGCAGTACTTGAAAGTTGAGTTTTGACTTTGCTAGATATACTATCATAATATTCAATCTCTATTGATTGTTTCCTATTATAAAGATACGACTTGAACCAATTTAAAGCTAATCCTCTTATTCCATACATAGATAATTTTGCTAATAGCAGTTTGTGGTCAACCAAATCAAAAGCCTTCGTAAGGTCCAAGAAAATGCCTATTCCTAACTGTTTGTTGTCTAACGTTTCATACACTTTTTCAATAAAATTTATTAGAGCCGAATTTGTTGACTTATTTCTTCGGAAACCATTTTGATTGTCATTTATTACTTTAAATTTATCCAAAAAGCTTACTACTCTTTTGTACATAATTTGTTCAAAGATCTTTGCAAAGGTAGAGATTATTGAGATCGGCCTATAGTTCTCTACCTTTCCTTTGTTACCTTTTTTATAAATGGGTTTAACTTTAGCATTTTTTAGCTCGTTTGGGAATATCCCACTCGACAGCGAAAGATTTAATAGGTAAGTCAGTGGTTCTACTAAAAATATGGAACATCTTTTTATAACAAAGTTTGAATAACCATCAATTCCTGTTGACTTCTTATTTTTTAATTTTTTAATAACATCTTTTACTTCCTCGACTGTTACTGGTATTAGAAACATACTATGTTCATTTTGCTTTAGAATCAACTTATCTTCCCTTCCTATAGAATTAGGTTTTAACAGTTTTTCTGCAACAGTTGAGTAATATTGATTAAATAATTCAGAAACTTGTCTAGGATCACTTATATTTTGACCATTGCTTTCCAGGCAGTAGTTTTCTTTTATGCTGCCTCCAGTTTTTATTTCACTATTAATTACTTGCCACATGGACTTAGATTTATTAATTGCATTTTCTATTGTTTTTTCATTATATAACCTTTTGGCATTTCTTATAATTTTTTTATATATAGTTCTGTATTTTAAGTAGTATGCCTTAAACTCACACGTAACCTTATTTCCTTTCATAAATTTGCTCAAGAACCTTAATCTATCACCTGATTTACGAATTCCATTTGTAATCCATTTATTGCTTTGTTTGTTTATCACAACTTTAGCAATTGGTATTGCTGCTTTAAAGTAAAAGTCAAATATGTCCAAAAAAATCCTTGTGGCGTCATTTAAATCTTTTAATCCATATACACCTTCCCATGTCTCCTTACTTAATAAAAAATTTAGATCACTTAAGTTAGCATCACTAATTAGTCTAACCTGTTTGTATATTTTTTTCGTATTCAACTTCAGGGTACTGTCTCTTACTGGGATAAACAATTTCAGCATTTGTGCATAATGATCTGACAATGCTGTATCTACCACCTGAATTTCGTATTTTTGGCCCTTTGTATCCAAAATAACTTGGTCAATCGCAGAATAAGATAGCCTTGCATCTGTTCCTTAATTTAATCGAAGGGTCCCAACTGTGGAGAGGATGTGGACATGAGCAGTGTGAGGACATATGTTATCCTTCTGCAGGATGATCTTTCTAAGGCATTTATCGCACAGTGCATGATGGAGCTTCAAAAGTGTCTGGGTAAAGTGGGCATCATTTATGGTCCTTTATGTTCAAGAAAATTGACCAGAAAACACTGCCCATAACTTTCCCACCAATTGTCTTTGCTTTCTTTTTTGATGGCAAATACAAGTGATGCCTTTGCATAATCTGCATTTTGTTTGGCGCTTAATGAAGGAACCAGCTTTTATCACTTGTCACAGCACTCAAAAAAAAATCATCCCTTTATTTTGTGAGTGCAACCCATCAGATTTTTCTAACTTATTTTCAAGGATGTTTATATTTACACAGTCAAAAGCTTTAGACAGATCCAGAAATATGGCGACAACAAATTCACGATTATGAAGTGCATTAATAATTTTATCATTTGCTTTATCTATTGCATTTATTGTTGATTTATGTCTTTGAAATCCATATTGTAGCTCTGCTAAGATTTTCTGTTTTTCAAAATATCCTTGTAGTTGTTTCAAAAACACAGCCTCCATCAGGATAATAATACACATAGTGGGAATGTCAAGAACACAGTTTCAGAAATATACACAAAACTAGAAGGGAATACAAAGGAAGTAGGCTTCATAAATAAGGAGAAAACAAAAGTAATGACACAAAACAGAAATAGAAGACCAGAAGAGGAAACATAAGTATCAATGATTATCAGCTGAGAATAGTCAATAGCTTTAAATATTTAGGAACATGTATAAATAATCAGAGTGATGAAAGAGAAGAAATAAAAGCCTGAATAATAACAGCAAATAAAGCATATTTCTCCTTACAGGAAATATTTAAGAACAAATTAATATTTCCTAAGACGAAATAAAATTATACAAAACACTCATCAAACCAGTACTAATGTATGGTAATGAGGCCTGGACAATGACTCCAAACTATGGAAGAAAAACTACTAGTATTTGAAAGGAGAATACTTAGAAGAATATACGGAGCAATTAAAGTGAATGAAATATAGCAAAACAGATATAACAAAGAATTATACAACATATATAAAGATATTAACATTGTACAAGAAATCAAGATAAGATGGGCAGGACCTGTTCAAAGGATGGAAGATGTTTTGAATGGGAAGTTCTACAACACAAGACCTTACTCAGGGGTCTCCATCTAGGGGATATGTGAATGGCGACCACAAGGTACCCAAGCTGAGCAGAATATTACTTCCACTTACTGGTGTTTTGCTCCTCGCTGTAACTTTTCTATCTGACCTTACCTTGGTCATCTCTTGTTCTCTTCCAGCCCCGATGCTATTAGGGTTCCCAAGGGTTCCTCCTTTATTTTTCCAACCTCTCCATTTGTCTATAAAATCTTAACCCCTAACATTCTGACCTGTCATGGCATGTAATATGTCCTCTGATTGGTGATCAGAGGATATGGTCAGTGAATTTATTTTGATAATTTTCCTGGCCAAGTCGGTGAGACCCATAAACCAACGACAGGTGTGGTCCTCCAGACATTCTGGGGGTTGTGAGAGAGCGATGTGACTGCCAAAACATAAAAATATGGTGCTCTCCTAAAAGCGGTTACTATTACTGCTATTGCTCTCTTCAATATCATCAGTGAAAAATATTGGAGAGCAAGAGGATTAATGACTTCATTGTCAGAAATCCAACATTAGCTAACAACAACAACATTATTTTGAAACCTCTGAAGCAGATTTCCTTCTGATAACCTTTACCATAGCTTATGCATTGCAATATCATCCACTTATCTTGCAATCGATAAAATAGAAAATCATGATCAGCATTTTTCATTGACATTCTGATGTTCTTTTTCTTTTCCCTTACTCTAAGGTTCACTGATGATTGAAACTTTTTTGAACAGTGAGGTTAATCACATTGAGGGTGGGTTATGTTTAAACGTAAACATGATGGACCCTCAGTTTATTCTGAGTCTATATTCTTTTACCCAATATAACCTATTTTATACAAAATGAAATATACATCAATATAGAAATTCAACAATATCTCATAACAGGAGCTACAGATGTTTGTAAATGTTAAATATTCAAGCTAGAAACACTGAATATAAACATGTAAAATTGTATGTTTCAGAAAAACTTGGAAACATTTGTACAAGATTGCTATGATGCCATAGCTCTATTCCTTTGCATTCATCTCATACTTCGATATCAACTAATGTGTCACAAGCGTGCAGTGCCAGCCCTTGATCAGTATTGGGACACATTGCAGGAAATTATTTGGCCTAGGTAATTTTCTACATCTCTGTATTAATTAAACTTAGCATTATCTTTAGAAATAAAAAGGTACAATTTTAAGAAGTGTTAAGCTAACAAGCCATTTAGTGACACTTAACAATTGCTCTGCTACAATACTTTTAAAAGAAGGCATAGAGAGCTGTTTTAACAAACTCATTAACATGTAATTATTAAGAGGTAGAACCGGAACTTAAAAATTCAATGCCACAACTGGGATTTGAACCACAGACCTTCCGCTTGCCGGGCGGACGCTCTACCACTGAGCTATTGTGACAAACTGCCAGAATGGCATTAAATTCTCAAGCCAGTTCCTATTTTTCCTGGTAAACCACAAAGGCAGTCTCACATCAGAGACAATTACCCCAATGGTGACTTACTATTGCAAGTACTTTATATCCCAGGATTAAATAACCTTCACATGGTAATTATTACTATTAATTATTATTATTACCATGTAATTATTATTTATTTATGCCAACAAACTTACTGTTGGTGTTTTTAAACACACAAGCCGTGTGTGGGCAAAGTTTTAAGAGGTAGAACTGCAACTTAAAAAAAATTCAATGCCACAACGAGGAGAAAAATATGAACTGGCTTGAGAATTTAATGCCATTCTGGCAGTTTGTCACAATAGCTCAGTGGTTAGAGTGTCCGCCCGGCAAGCGGAAGGTCTGTGGTTCAAATCCCAGTTGTGGCATTGAATTTTTAAGTTCCAGTTCTACCTCTTAAAATCATTAACATGTATATTTTGCACAAGATAGCAGGGTTAGATATATTTTGCTCTCTCTCTGTACTACCATATTTATGCATGTAATGAGCACACTTTTTTCCCCAATTTTTCATGGAAAAATCAAGGGTGCATCCATTATGAGAGAAAAACAAAATAAAGTACATTTTAGGTTAGAAGAAACTTACCTACCGGTCACATGTCTTTTTGTTCTGACTCTGTGTCACTGCTACGACTGCTACCACCACTTTCCACCTCAGACTCTTTATCTTCTTCTTCTCCATCCTCTTCCGATAAAACATCATCTTGTGAGCCATCCAAAGCATTGGCTAAGCCACCTCAAGTTTTATGTGTTTCCGTGTCTTGTGCTTCGCACATCATTTCTATGGAGGGCCGTTTTATTTTCCCTAACGGTGTCAAGTCATAACTTTTACTTGACATCCAGTCAGTGTAAAGCTTTCTAATAGTCTCTGAATGGTTTGTTTACACTAACATCTAGTAGCTGAAGCACTGATGTGAGACCACCCAGAATGACAGCAACATCTGTTTTAGCATCTGCTAGCACGTTGTTAGTATCATTGCCTAGATGACCTCGAAAACTGTCCCATACTAGCAAAGCTGGCTGACGAAGCAGAGCACCAGGCCAGTTTTTCCACACTATCTTCAACCAATCTTTGGTCATCTCCGTATCCATCCCTTTTCTTGGAATCTGACTGAATACCGGCTGGACACTTCATTTTTGGCATGGTTTTCCTTTTAAAAATTGCATAAGGTGGTAGCTTTCTCCCATCTGCTGTTATTGCAGGCATAACTGTGTATCACAATTTTTCATAGTCTGTAGTGCGTATCAACACACTTTTTTTTTCCTCCTTTATTGTTGATTGTTGTATTTGCTGGCATATCAAAGAACACTGTGTCTGGTCCACGTTCCCTATTTGTGACAAGTAATTGTTCCTCTTCCTTGTGTTAATTACATACGTATGGAATTCTAAAATTTTTTGCTCAAAGTCTTGCGGTATTTTTTGGCAAATCAATGTTTGTCTTCTGAGTGAGTCTCTTGCATCTCATAAAATGGAAGACCCAGCTCCTGCTCACTTTGAATTTATTATTAGTACTTATTTGCATATGTCGTGCTATTTCCCTAGCCTAATTTGTAAGATTTCATGTGAAACCCCAATTCCATTGTTATGCAACTTAAGCACATATTCTAAAAGTTCACTTTCAAGTTTGGGATATTTTCCACTCTTTGGCCGACAAAATTATTTTCTGGGCTTGTTTGGCATCTTCATTAGCGCTTCTTTCTGTTTCCACCGCTTGCAAATATTGCACTCCGAAACCATGAATTCATAGCCGGTGAATCTATTTCCAATCTCTTCAGCAAATTTTATCACTTTTAGCTCAAAACCAGCTGTATAACTGCAATATTTCTTTGTATCCATTTCTCACAATTGGAATACCTTAGGTAGTAGTAGAGAGCAAACAACAAACTTAACGCTTCTAACAATAACAGCCTACCAATACTGAACTAAAAACATATGTGATGTTTCTAATGTTTGTAACTACCAATCATTATCGCCGGTTCTGTCCATTGTTGTTCATAATGAAAATGCGGAAAACTACATTGCCATGTTGGTTTGTTTGTTGTTGGTTTTTTTGTAACAACCAGTCATTATCGCGGTTACATCCATTGTAATTATTATTTATTTATGCCAACAAACTTACTGTTGGTGTTTTTAAACACACAAGCCGTGTGTGGGCAAAGTTTAAGAGGTAGAACTGGAACTTAAAAATTCAATGCCACAACTGGGATTTGAACCACAGACCTTCCGTTTGCCGGGCGGACGCTCTAACCACTGAGCTATTGTGACAAACTGCCAGAATGGCATTCAATTCTCAAGCCAGTTGTTGTTCAAATGTAGATTAACCCATGCTGCAGGCATTGCAATATTGTGCGACCAAAAGTTTGTTAAAAATTAAATATGTCCATTGTGCAGTGACATTCATTATGCCCGTAAATGTGGTATAATGTAAAAGTTGCATCTAATTTTCCAATATAGTATATAGTTTTGGAGACAGCTATAAATTTATATGAATAGTATTCTCATTAAGCTGCTGTAAGCATATTTACATATTTTAGTTCATGAGTTGTATGTTATTGATGCTGTTTTCAGTCATATATATATATGACTGAAATATATATATATATATATATATAATTTATTTATGCCCACAAACTTATTGTTCATGTCTTTAAACACAAGCTGTGTGTGCCATATGCATATAATTTTTGGGTGGAATACAATACTTCCTCTACTTACTAGTAGAGAAAGTAAAAACAGATTGCTGTGGTCTTGCCCACACTACTGTAGAAATACGATGTCATATATGCCTGCAAGATTGACTGCAGTTGGAAATGCTAAGAGTTAACATCTAATATTAATAACCTACTTGCAGCTGTTTCATATGCATTGTAAACACTGCATTTCAAAGCTTTTCAATCACAGCATCTGAGAATGGCTTAATTTTTTTTGATAAAGGCCATACTTGTACTGCAAATGTTATTGTCTGTTATAAATTATGTTCAAAATATACATTTCTGTATTTTTGCATGCCTGCACATTATTGAACACTTGATGAAAATGTACACTGAATTCATTGAATGAATGAATTTTTCAGTCCTGAATCTATCTCTCAAACATTGCCCGCATACAGCTTGTGTGTTTAAAAACACCAGCAGTAAATTGGGTGGCATACAGAAATAGCAATTACCATCTTAAGGTTTTTAAACTGGGGAAATAAAGTACTTACTATTGTAAGTCGTCCTTGGGGTATTTACCTTAGATGTGAGATTCCCTTGTGGTCTACTGGAAAAATACGAATCGGTTGGGGAGTATAATGTCATACTGGCAAGTTGACCATGGTAGCTTAGTGGTTAGAACAGCCATGCGTGAAGCGGAGGAACTGTGGTTCAAATCCCGGCTATGGCATTAAATTTTTCAGTCTTGATTCTACCTCTCATGTATTATGTTTACTTGAAACAGTTTTGGAAGAATCTGCATTCATCCTCAGCTGAGAATGTCATTTAACGTTTGAAAACAAGCAACTCAAGTGAGTGAAGGTCTAACTCAACTGTTACAATAATTATGTAAGAACTCTAGAAATTTGAGACCTACAGACTTCAGAGTATCTTTAGCTGGTTCAGGTTCACTAACATTATTTTCTGCCATAGAATCCTTATTTCATTACACGTACTGATTTTACATACTAGGTTTACTGTCAGTTAATTTGATGAGGCAGTCAGAAGTAAAACCCCTCAGAGTTTTAAGCTTAACAATTTTTGTGATGTAGTTATATGATAGCACACGTATGGATACAAAGGTTTGACAGAAAACTTTTGTTTAATAAAATTGTTACACTATTGATCTCTAAAGCAGTATCTGTTGTTTAGTAATGGTATGTAAGCTGACTGAGGTATGCCCATTAGAAATGCTCCCGGAAGGATTGTTGAAGTATATGTGATACATGTCGAAACAAGGAAAAAATCACACTGTTATGCTCCAGTTAGTGTGTATGTCTAATTGTCGTTAAATAAAGATTCATAAATTATCAAAATGATTTCACTGTTTATTATACATAGTATAAAATCAGATGTACTATATTAAAAAAATTCTTAATACTATGTTGGAGTCACTGCAGTAAAACTTCCTTCAAATTTCAGTGCAAAGTTGTTTTTCCATGTTATGGTTTCCCTTGTAATCTGCCACTGTACAATATTGTATCAGTGTGAATTTACACCAGAACATATATATATATATTTTTTTTTTTTTTTTTTTTTTTGCTCTCTGTATATATATACGGAGAGCAAAAAACTTATGAACCAGCTGCACAGTGTTTTACCCGTCAGCATCCTTGGCACTTGTTGCTGCCATCATAGAACGACACGGTTGAAATGATACATTTTTAAAATTACTTTTAAAGGCTTCACTTACCAACTTTACAAAAGGAGATACTGAAACTAATCACTGTCATTGTCCATACAGTTTTGGCACCTCCTTAGGAAATTATCCATCACTCGCTTTAGTTCACTTTGAGAAATGTGGCAATTTCCTGGCGGATATTTTGTTTTAATTCTTCCAGGGTGTGTGGATTTGTGTTGTGCACTGTTACCCCAAGATAGAAATTGCAGGAGGATAGGTTGGGGCACCAAGGGGGCCACAAATCTCTACTAATAATTCTGTCCTAAAACAAACTTTCAATTGTTCTCATTGAAAGATTATCCATATGAGCTGTTGCAGAATCTTGTTGAAAAAAGGTAAAATCACACTTCCTCTCTGTTAATTCTCTAAAAAAAGGGGGGGAAAATTGTATTCACATATGCACAGGCGTCAGTTGTTGACTCAAAGAAAATTGGGCCTATAATTCTTTCTCTGCCAATAACACACCATACACCAATTTTTTCATCATGAAGAGGTACTTCATTAACAATATTAGGTTTCTCAGATCTCAATAACAATTATTTTGTGTACACACACATCCATGAAGGTGGAACCAAGCCTTGTCTGTGAATATTATTAAATCTGGGTCCATTTCACTATTGAGACTACACTGACAAAATGTGTGCCTAATTACAGGATCACCTGTTCGAAGAGCATGTGCCACAGTTATTTTATACAGTTTTAACTTCAGCAATTTTGTGGCTGTTCGCAAAGAGCTATAAGAAATGCCTACCTGTTGTGAAAGACACCTAAGCGATTGTTGGGGGAATTCTCCAAATTAAGGCTGATGTCGTCTAATGTTTCTTCAGTAAGAACTGTACGCTGTCTTTTAGATTTTTTTGGCCTGAACACTTATTTTATGGTCTGGAACTTTTACACCTACAAATTGTGCTTTCACTTGGCAAGCTGGCTGGGTTGACACATTACAAATTATAAATAAATACATGCTGTGCAGTAGAAAATATATGCTGAGCCTGTATTTATTATTACAGGACAAAATAACAAACCACTCATAATAATTGAACCACATCACATCACCGTCAACTCAATAGTGCATGCAGGGTAAAACTGGATCAAAAGCGTGACCTTGTCTACAACAGCAGTGTTATCATGTTTCCACATGCCCAGTGGTAAAACAGTGCAGACATTTTGGAAGTCGTTTGTTCTCCCAATACATATAAACTATGAATTTATTATTTTCTTAGAGAATGCATTGATGTAAAATTCTTCTGTTACAGATTTGAATACATATTTAAATTAAATATTCAAAGTATAAAAGACAGTGATCCAACCAAGTTCAGCAAAGAAATGGGACCTCATTATGTAAGTAATTTCTTAAAGTCTATATTCTAGTTCGTGCAAGTGTAATGGAATCTTTCTAATTGGCTTTCTTTATTTTTAACAGATAACAAGAAGATATGCAGAGTTTAGTGCAGCTTTAGTGGGTATCAGTGAGAGTTTTCCATCAGAACTAGTGAATCGATTGTTAGCACAACTACAAGATGAAGTAGAATGTTTTATTTTGCGCATGGCAGCAATATTTCCACAGCGCAAAGAGCAACTGATTTTTCTTATAAATAATTATGACATGGTGTTAAGCATTTTGATGGTAGGTACATAAAAGCTTTTACTCATGTAGCTGAAATAGTAAACAATGCATTATACACATAGTTGCAAACTTGAATCAGATTTGAAAAATTCAATGCAGGGGACCAGACTCAAGCCACAGATCTTTGCCACTCCATTCCAAATTCACAATCCATAAGATTGCCAGACAATTTTTGCACTGTTGTTCAGACAAAATCTGAACTGATTGCGAGTATCTTTCCAGATATACTAAATAACTACTTATATCATAATTGGCTCAGCAGTCATGCTATTTTGGCAGCAAAAAATATTTATGTTGACCTAATTAACTGCTAGATACAATTGTTGCCAGGTAATCTAATATCGTTTAAATCACTTGACACTACTGTTGATGACCAAATCGTTAACTATCCAACAGAATTTTTGAATTCTTTGAATATTTTAGGAATGCCATCCCACAATCTTCAAATAAAAATAGACTCGCCAATTTTTCTTTTACATAATTTAAATCCACCTGAATTAGCTACGTTGCTGTCCTTGATTTGATCTACCGATTTTTGAGCTCTTTGAGACATAAACACCATGTATTTCTAGTACTTCTATTGTGTAGGTTAAACTTCTTTGGCGGTATTTTTCTAAAAATAATAAATAAAGCAATATAAATAATTGAAATGAAATTGGAATAAAAAATAGAATAGAGCAAGCATTACATGTTTTTAAATTTGTTGTATTTCAGAGAATGCCACAATTACAATGGCCCAAATGTCAAAACTGAAAAAAATGTTTTAATGATGAAATATTGTAATTAATTTTATGTATTATTTATGAACTTTTTTTGTATTACTATTATTGTTAGACATATAAATTATTTATAAAATTAAAAAGAAATAGAATACAAATGAAGTAATACAGGTTTTTGATTCAGTACAAAATTGATAAATTCAGAACGGAATGAAAGCAGTATGAAACTTAGTAGTTTATTTAAAAAAATATTTTTCAGTGAGAAATAATAACACAATTAAATCACAATTGGTATTTATACTATAGTTAGAATACAAATAATGATTGACAAATGAATGAAAAAGGGTGGTTATGTTGTTTGAAAATCTCAAAAACACACATGATATGAAATAAATGGTGGCATCAAAGAAAGGTTGGGACTTAAAGAATTTTTTTTTTAGTGCTTTTACTACATATGACACCGCAGGGGTTGACACTGATGATACATGTAATGAAGATGGAGCACCAGTGGAATGAGATGGTGGGGAAAACTGGAGAATCCGGAGGAAACCTGCCCCAGCACCGCTCGTCCACCACAAATTCCACATGTGGTTACCTGAGATCGAACCCAGGCCGCTTTGGTGAGAAGCAAATGGTCTAACCACTCGACTACGGCACGGCTAACTTAAAGTATGGCTCCATCTATTTGACACTTATGTAACTTAGTTGACAGCAGAACTAATACTTACATGCATGCCTGTAGCCACGTATTGCAACTGTTCAACACTTCATTGATCACGATGGTCAGTAGTTATGCTCCACACCCTTTAAGACCCCCATCAGATAATACAAAACTGGGAGTTGCTCCCAAACAGTGCATTTTACTAAATTCATATTGCGTACCTCGAAGACAAGACCAGTGAGATATATATTTTGCAGAACTTAATTCTAAATGAGTGATTGTATTACACTATATTATTAATAAATCAGGTTTATTTAATTAAATTAATACATACGATTGTGTAACTTTATTTGAGCCCTAATAACCTAGCTGTCGACAGGCCCTTCCTACTCACTCACTGTAACTTTAAGTTAGCTATATATTAACATTGTTCTGACTATAAATAATAATAATAATTATTTATTATTATTATTATTATTATTATTATTATTATTATTATTATTATTATTATTATTATTATTACTACTACTACTACTACTACTACTACTACTACTACTACTATTATTACTGTCATTAATCATTAGTTCACATTACAATGAGAGCAGAGGAAGTAGTGGTCAATGTTACACAACAGTTTACATTACTGTGACACAAGTTCCCTTTTGAAAGAGCCCTTTAAAGAGCAAAGTGTCTCAGGTTCATCCAAGTACAAGGAACGAATCTCCTTCTAGGTCAAAATTCATCACAATCTTTGTGACAAAGTGGCTCAGTGAAGTGTTTGTCAGCACACATCAGCTAGGCTGACTACACATGTGATGGGAAAGCATTTCTTACAACATCTGTTCCTGCAACGTGAGCTTGCAGGAATTGACTTACATATATGCAAACAGGAAGTCACATGGCGGGACTTTAAAAAATTATGTCCCAAATATCAAAATTCTATAAATTTAAACTTGGCAAACATTTCACAATATGATATATGTTTATTCATATATTTTTTCATAGGAGCGGACAAGAGATAACTCAACAGAGGCAGAATGTTTCCGTAAGCTGCTTAACAACTGCAGTGATGAGTATGTCAAGGAAATACTTTCACCTCACTTTGGTGGCATGCTTCAGTTTATTAAAGAAGGGGAAGCCCTAGTGGAGAAAGGTCAAGCAGAAGAATTAAAACATCAGGAAAGTAAGTATTCAGATTAAGTGATACCAATATTAATATTTTTTCTGAAAGTAAACTAATTCCATTGTCAAAATTATGTACACACATTTTCAACTCCGTAGACACAAATTAAGTGATTCACAATTATCCAAGCACAGAAACCAAAAGGAAAATGGGAACAGGAAGCAAAACAGCACACAAGAGTTCCGCGGAAGGTCTGTGGTTCAAATCCCAGTTGTGGCATTGAATTTTTAAGTTCCAGTTCTACCTTTCAAACTTTGTCCACACACGGCTTGTGTGTTTAAAAACACCAACATTAAGTTTGTTGGCATAAATAAATAATAATTACACAAGAGTTTGTTTCACAACAGTCTGTTAATGCAGGTAGGAATGCATTATCAGTTACCTTATTGCTAACAATGTGAAAGCCAATTTTGCGCGTTGGAATTTCATATGGTCGTAACTAACCAATGTTATTTTTAGATGTGCTTCAGCCAACATAAAAAATTCAGTACATTTTCTAAATGCAGATCCATTACTATTTTCAATTCCCCTAGTAGTACAAAGCTTTCATTCCTTTATTAATGGCCTACATTAAAGTTGTTTATTGTTCTTTTTTAATTTCTACCAGTTTTTGTTGTTCTTTAGTTTTACTATAAGGGTCACTGAAAATTTTGAGAATGGATGCAATAAAATGTTAAAAATTTGGATCTGACCATTGCATTTTTTCAAAGTATTCTCCATTGCATTCTGTATAATGCCTCATCCTTTCAAATGATTTTTCAAAAGCTGAACGCCATTCTTCTTTGGAGAGAGTGGAAATACATTCTTCATAAGCAACTACTGCAGTGTCAGGTGATTCAAATCATTGACCTCAAATTTTTTTCTTTTATTTTGGTGGATATAAAAAAAACCATATGGGGGCAGATCTGGAATGTAGGGAGAATGAGAGATAGGTCTCGTCATCAACTAGGACATTTAGGCCTGTTGATGAAACATAGGCTCATACTCTGCAGTGAATATTTGGCAACTTGTAACCTCCTTTTTTTCCCTTATAAAACCACTAAAATTAGCAGCACAATCAAAACAGCATATCATTAACTTCTTCTTCTTTACCTGATTGCCCTCCCCTTATGCAGGACTTTCAGTATGTGATTCGGTTTTCAGGAAAATCTGCCCGCTCCAAACTTCACTGCACATGGAAAAATTGATATTCTTTTGCTGTCTAAAAAATTATTCTGATTAAAATACCAAATACTTAGTCTGCAAGAAATAACCTGGCACTTGACAGCTAGCTGATTCACTCACCTGTGAATGAGGCAAGCCCTATCTCGTCCAATTGACTAATCGTTGTGCAATGTGTCCGGACAGACTGAAGAACTGGAAGCGGGTGGGCAGCCCAGCACCAGGTATGATAGTGAGGGAGAGAATGATATGAAATGCAGGCAAAATCGATGATTGGAAAGGTGATAATGGAGCAATTGGTGGAATGAGTGGTGGGGGAAACTGGAGCACCTGGAGAAAACCCACTCAGATGCCACTTCGTGCACCACGAATACCACATGCAGGTCCCTGGGATTGAACCCAAGCTGCCTAGATGGTAGGCAAACACTGTACTGCTCGGCCACAGCGCCACGGTGTTGTTAACTTGCCACAATAAAATTTTTGCTTTCTTAGTCCACTAATAATTGTGAAAATAGATTCTGTTGTAGTGCTCTTCAGTTCAACCAGACATTGAGCTTAAAAAACAGAGATAGCTCAACTTGACGAATTAGCAAAGACAATTTCCTTGAGTTACACAGTTATAGATTCATTTGCCATTAGGGAAAAGTATTTATCATGGAGATATTGTTTCATTTGGTTTATCTAAATTTTCACCAATATAGTTTAATAATCCTGAAGGAATATATTTACTAACATGTTGATCTTTCAGCCTGAAGTTTAACCCACTTTTCAAGGTTAATGTCGCTTTAGTACTACTTTATGAATTTGAGGTTCATAGTTCATTGTGTTGTGGTTCTCTTCCCTACTAAGAAATTACACAATTTGAATTAAAAAGAGATAGCTTGGTGTCTCAACACTTCTTCAGTTTCATTTTGTTGTCTGCACAAGAGCTGGAGTGTTTAATCCCTGTAATTTATAATTTTCAAATGCAATTATTGTTGCACGATTTTTCTGACTTGGTGTGCTTTTTTTACTTTTCAAAACTTATTAAAAGGTACAGAAATTAACAGTTTTTTATAGAGTTTCAAGACTTTAAAATATATTTCACACAATTTATAAAATGTCCCACTCTGATCACAGTCATAGTACTACCAGTTGTACTTAAATTCCCATTTTTGCTCATATAGTCTCACATTCAACATTTTTTATTCAAAACTGAGGAAGAGTAACCATAGAATCACTAAGTAATTCAAGATCAATAGCATTTCCTTAATAGATTAGTCTTCTACAATATGCTTTCTATTACAAAATAAAGTAAATGTGTATTATTATTTATTTATGCCAACAAACTTACTGTTGGTGTTTTTAAACACACAAGCCGTGTGTGGGCAAAGTTTGAGAGGTCTGTGGTTCAATTCCCAGTTGTGGCATTGAATTTTTAAGTTCCAGTTCTACCTCTTAAATGTGTATTGTTTATGAGATTATATTTTGATAACTCTTCTTGTGATTTGGCCACATAAATTGTCACCCTTTCACAGTAAAATGTTGGCTGACTATTAGAATAGCTGCAACGGCAAGGAGTTGAGATTTGTTGTAGTGATAAAACTGAACTCAACACTGCCGCTTTACGTGTGCCCATTGTTAAGCTTTAAATGGAATTTTATTACACATTGTAAGTTAGCATTATCAAGACAGACAATAATTTAAATTCATTCGTTATTTTGACATTTAATTATACATGTGATATACATTTACATATATATTTTTAATTTTCACACTATGAATTCCTCACTGAATATGGTCCAGTTATTATGCAGATGCTTAGACAAGCAGAGACCAAGTATTGAACGTATTACCAATATCTATACCATCTATGGAGATTGGCTGTAACAGTTGACAAAATTAACAATAATGTTGAAATGTGATACTCAAATAGCATATTACAAAAACAACAAAATAGAATTATTCTTGACAAAGCTGCGTAATTATTCATATAAAACTCTGTTTTGCAAATATAAAAGTTTCCGAGTTTATTAGCCATGGTTTATGGAATGTTTGAGACCCTATAGATTAGTGTTATTCAACCTTTTTTCCTTCACGTACTCCCAAAGACGATTTTCCATTTCAGTCTGTACTCCTAGGCCTAGCCTCAGAGTTATCCTTAATTCAAATTGTATATAACCATATCTAAAGTAGATTATAATATTTATAACTTATTTAATACTACACAAAGAAGGAAAATTAAATATTGTGTACCACCTAAGGAATCATCGCGTACTCCAGGTTGAATATCACTGGTCTATATCATGGCAAATAAGCCTGGGAAATAATTTTATTATTAATGAAGCTGGTTCACGCCATAGTTTGTATGTGTCTTTATTAATGATTCATCACTGCAGTGGTTGTGAAAACCTTCAGAAAAGCTTCCAAAAGTTGTATTTATAATTTCAATATTTTGTTAAACAGAGAAGTTAGGTACCAACTTAAGCTGATAGTGCTTGTATCCACACTAGTAAAAGTCAGTTGGAAAAGCAGAGATGGATTGAAGAAATTAATTGATAGTTGGGAAAACTAAGATGCATCTCAGAACAAATAAATTATACACTCGAGCCTTTAAATATTTATACAGTGAAAGACCATAAAGCATTCCAGAATCTTTTGACATGCGCTGAACAATTTTATTTCATTTTCACTTGTTCTAAATCAGCAAGAATTAATAGTGGTGCATTACTTAATAAACTAGAAGTAGTACACTGTGAAGCTCAATATTAATTGCTTCTTTTAGTTAAACATAAAATTGCTTCACAAAGCAATATTTACACAGGACTAGTTTCATAGGAACTTTCCTACTACCTGGCCAAGTGACCTGGTGTATTGACCTTGGTTGTCAGAGTGCTCTGATCGTTTGATCTGTTTGCTAGAACAGCAAAATACAAGTAATTTGCAGTACAGTCAGTAATGAAACACAAATGGATGATCTCTCATGCCTGCCATTATAAGATATGATTGCATCTGAACAGAGTGTACATACACTAACTCGTCGTATATGTGTGATAAGCTCACGTAAATAACTCGACAGTTTCACATTCTTTCCAATATACCTTATGGGTTTGTCACCTAGTGCATCATCAGCTGCTCCTGACTGTTGGATATAATTAGTCGATCCTCCACTGTCAATTATTTTCCCTCTGGTGTAGAATGCATAAACTTCGCGAGTAGGTTTTCTTCATATGGAAGATCAAACTTCATTAGGCATGTTTGGAACTCTATCACAAATTTTTTCCCAAGTGTCAAGATCTCTTGCCTGCTGTACATATTTTAAAAGATAGATATCGTGGTCAATTCTCCAGAAATGAGCTGATGTTGGAATGGTCCTTTGAAACCAGTCCTCTATAAATAATGTTTTGTGTGAAGCAATTTTGTGTTTATTTAACTAAAAAGCAATTAATAGTGGTGCTGCGTATTTATGTGAAGTATATGTATGTGGGATTTCTTTCTTGTACTATAGTTCTAAGGCTGTGTAGCATTTAAACTGTTTTCTTACATTAATGTTCTTATTTCTCACAGAGAAAGCATTAGCTTTGGTGCAGTCATTCTCAGCTGAATGGAAACGCTCCTTAGAGGAACTGAACAGAGAGGTACTGTCTTCCTTTCCAAGCCTAGTGACAGGTTCATCCTTGCTCCAATTGGCTTTGACACAGCTTGTGCAATATTATCACCGGTTTCATAAGCTGCTGTCACCCAATGCTCGTTCCCAACTTACAAATATACATCACATCATGGTTGAACTAAAGAAGTATAAAACTAACTTCTAAACATTTGCGTTTTAAGTCAATAGCTCAACTATAGAAATTAAATGCTATTTATGTTTATTATATGTATATATGAAGATTATATATATCTAAGTAATGATACAAATAAAGTCTTTTTTGTAGATTAAATTTTTCCAATTCATTTCACTAAAACATAAAGTTTAGAGCTTAAATACAATAGAAAGCATACAATAAGATAATTTCTCTGAAAGTTGGTACAATTTAAACTGCAATGATATATCCTGCTCAAAGCAGAATATTCTATTATTCAGATTGTGAATTTATTGAATACTAGAGTATATGCATCTTGGGCTGCCCATGAACTTAGGATCTATGGCCCTTCTGTCATTGGACAGCCCTCTCAGATTCTCTACATTTGAAGTGTGTTGTTTATTATCCAAAAACATTTAATTAGCCTTACTCAAAACTATCTTTTGTCTTTTAATTCACTTATTTTCAGCAAATTCTCTTATACTTTTCTTTTCCCTATGTTCATTACTATTTTAAATTACACATTCCAATCTAAAATTTATTTTCCCCCTCTTTTTCTTGTGCTTCAAGAGACATCTGATGGAATACACACATGTGCAGTACACATGATGGGCTGAGATGTGCTAATATACTTAGCCTATACATACCAAGATGGGCTGAGATGGCTAATACACTTAGCCTATACATACAAAGATGGACTGATATAGGCTAATATACTTAGCCTATCTATACAAAGATGGGCTGATATGGGCTAATACACTTAGCCTATCTATACAAAGATGGGCTGAGATAGGCTAATACACTTAGCCTATACATACAAAGATGGGCTGATATAGGCTAATATACTTAGCCTACCTATACAAAGATGGGCTGATATAGGCTAATATACTTAGCCTACCTATACAAAGATGGGCTGATATAGGCTAATATAGCTAGCCTATACATGCAAAGATGGCTGATATAGGCTAATACACTTAGCCTATCTATACAAAGATGGGCTGATATGGGCTAATACACTTAGCTTATCTATACAAAGAAGGGCTGAGATAGGCTAATATACTTAGCCTATACATACAAACATGGGCTGATATAGGCTAATATACTTAGCCTATACATACAATGATGGGCTGATATAGGCTAATATACTTAGCCTATACATACAATCATGGGCTGATATAGGCTAATATACTTAGCCTATACATACAAAGATGGGCTGATATAGGCTAATATACTTAGCTTATACATACATAGATGGGCTGAGATGGCCTAATATACTTATCCTACACCTACAAAGATGGGCTGATATAGGTTAATATCCTTAGCCTATACATAGATAGATGGACTTAGATAGGCTAATATACTTAGCCTATACATATATAGATGGACTGAGATAGGCTAATATACTTAGCCTATACATACATAGATGGACTGAGATAGGCTAATATACTTAGCCTATACATACATAGATGGACTGAGATAGGCTAATATACTTTGCCTATACATACATAGATGGACTGAAATAGGCTAATATACTTAGCCTATGTATACATAGATGGACTGAGATAGGCTAATATACTTAGCCTATACATACAAAGATACTTAGCCTATACATACATAGATGGGCTGATATAGGCTAATATACTTAGCCTGTACATACATAGATGGACTGAGATAGGCTAATATACTTAGCCTATACATACATAGATAGATGGACTTAGATAGGCTAATATACTTAGCCTATACATACATAGACGGACTTAGATAGGCTAATATACTTAGCCTATACATACATAGATGGACTGACATAGGCTAATATACTTTGCCTATACTTAGCCTATACATACATAGATGGACTGAGATAGGCTAATATACTTTGCCTATACATACATAGATGGACTTAGCTAGGCTAATATACTTAGCCTATACATACAATGATGGGCTGAGATAGGCTAATATACTTAGCCTATACATACATAGATGGACTGAGATGGGCTAATATACTCAGCCTATACATACAAAGAAAGGCTGAGATGGGCTAATATCCTTAGCCTATACATACATAGATGGACTGAATTAAAATTAATTATTTTCTTGTTTAACGACGCTGTCAATTGCCAGGATCACATCAGCGTCGCCGGTGTGTCGGAATTTTGTCCCGCAGGAGTTCTTTTACATGCCAGTAAATCTACTGACATGGAACTGTCGTTTTTAAACACACTTAAAAACCATCGGCCTGGGCCGGGTTTGAACCCGCGACCTTGAGATCCGTAGTAGATGGACTGAGATAGGCTATTATACTTAGCCTATACATACATAGATGGACTGAGATAGGCTAATATACTTTGTCTATACTTAGCCTATACATACATGGACTGAGATAGGCTAATATACTTAGCCTATACATACATAGACTGAGATAGGCAAATATACTTAGCCTATACATAGATAGGCTAATGTACTTAGCCTATACATACATAGATGCACTGAGATAGGCTAATATACTTAGCCTATACATACATAGATGGACTTAGATAGGCTAATATACTTAGCCTATACATACATAGATGGACTGAGATAGGCTAATATACTTAGCCTATACATACAATGATGGGCTGAGATAGGCTAATAAACTTAGCCTATACATACATAGATGGACACAGATAGGCTAATACACTTAGCCTATACATAGATGGACTGAGATAGGCTAATAAACTTAGCCTATACATAGATGGACTGAGATAGGCTAATAAACTTAGCCTATACATAGATGGACTGAGATAGGCTAATAAACTTAGCCTATACATAGATGGACTGAGATAGGCTAATAAACTTGGCCTATACATACATAGATGGACTGAGATAGGCTAATAAACTTAGCCTACACATACAATGATGGGCTGATATAGGCTAATATACTTAGCCTATACATACAATGATGGGCTGATATAGGCTAATATACTTAGCCTATACATACAATGATGGGCTGATATAGGCTAATATACTTAGCCTATACATACAAAGATGGTCTGATATAGGCTAATATACTTAGCTTATACATACATAGATGGGCTGAGATGGGCTAATATACTTAGCCTACACCTACAAAGATGGGCTGATATAGGCTAATATGCTTAGCCTATACATAGATAGGCTAATGTACTTAGCCTATACATACATAGATGCACTGAGATAGGCTAATATACTTAGCCTATACATACATAGATGGACTGAGATAGGCTAATACACTTAGCCTATACATACATAGATGGACTTAGATAGGCTAATATACTTAGCCTATACATACATAGATGGACTGAGATAGGCTAATATACTTAGCCTATACATACATAGATGGACTGAGATAGGCTAATATACTTAGCCTATACATACATAGATGCACTGAGATAGGCTAATATACTTAGCCTATACATACATAGATGGACTGAGATAGGCTAATATACTTAGCCTATACATACATAGATGGACTGAGATAGGCTAATATACTTTGCCTATACATACATAGATGGACTGAAATAGGCTAATATACTTAGCCTATGTATACATAGATAGACTGAGATAGGCTAATATACTTAGCCTATACATACATAGATAGATGGACGGACTTAGATAGGCTAATATACTTAGCCTATACATACATAGATAGATGGACGGACTTATATAGGCTAATATACTTAGCCTATACATACATAGACGGACTTAGATAGGCTAATATACTTGGCCTATACATACATAGATGGACTGATATAGGCTAATATACTTTGCCTATACTTAGCCTATACATACATAGATGGACTGAGATAGGCTAATATACTTTGCCTATACATACATAGATGGTCTGAGAAAGGCTATTATACTTAGCCTATACATACATAGATGGACTTAGCTAGGCTAATATACTTAGCCTATACATACAATGATGGGCTGAGATAGGCTAATATACTTAGCCTATACATACATAGATGGACTGAGATGGGCTAATATACTTAGCCTATACATACAAAGATAGGCTGAGATGGGCTAAAATCCTTAGCCTATACATACATAGATAGACTGAATTAAAATTAATTATTTTCTTGTTTAACGACGCTGTCAATTGCCAGGATCACATCAGCGTAGCCGGTGTGTCGGAATTTTGTCCCGCAGGAGTTCTTTTACATGCCAGTAAATCTACTGACATGGAACTGTCATTTTTAAACACACTTAAAAACCATCGGCCTGGGCCGGATTTGAACCCGCGACCTTGAGATCCGTAGTAGATGGACTGAGATAGGCTAATATACTTAGCCTATACTTAGCCTATACATACACAGATGGACTGAGATAGGCTAATATACTTTGCCTATACTTAGCCCATACATACATACATGGACTGAGATAGGCTAATATACTTTGCCTATACTTAGCCCATACATACATACATGGACTGAGATAGGCTAATATACTTTGCCTATACTTAGCCCATACATACATACATGGACTGAGATAGGCTAATATACTTAGCCTATACATACAATGATGGGCTGAGATAGGCTAATAAACTTAGCCTATACATACATAGATGGACACAGATAGGCTAATACACTTAGCCTATACATAGATGGACTGAGATACGCTAATAAACTTAGCCTATACATAGATGGACTGAGATAGGCTAATAAACTTAGCCTATACATAGATGGACTGAGATAGGCTAATAAACTTAGCCTATACATACATAGACTGAGATAGGCTAATATACTTAGCCTATACATACATAGATTGACTGAGATAGGCTAATATACTTAGCCTATACATACATAGATTGACTGAGATAGGCTAATATACTTAGCCTATACATAAAAAGATACTTAGCCTATGTATACATAGATGGACTGAGATAGGCTAATAAACTTAGCCTATACATACATAGATGGACTGAGATAGGCTAATAAACTTAGCCTACACATACATAGACTGAGATAGGCTAATATACTTAGCCTATACATACATAGATAGATGGACGGACTTAGATAGGCTAATATACTTAGCCTATACATACATAGATGGATTGAGATAGGCTAATACACTTAGCCTATACATAGATGGACTGAGATAGGCTAATAAACTTAGCCTATACATACATAGATGGACTGAGATAGGCTAATATACTTAGCCTATCCATACAAAGATGGGCTGAGATAGGCTAATATACTTAGCCTATCTATACAAAGATGGGCTGAGATGAGCTAATATAGTTAGCGTATCTATACAAAGATGGTCTGGGATGGGCTAATATAGTTAGCCTATCTATACAATGGTGGGCTGAGATGGGCTAATATACTTTGCCTATTCATACAAAGTTGGTCTGAGATGGGCTAATATACTTAGCCTATACATACAACGATGGGCTGATATAGTCTAATATACTTAGCCTATCTATAGAAAGATGGGCTGAGTTAGGTTAATTCACTTAGCCTATCCATATAAAGATGGGCTGAGATAGGCTAATACACTTAGCCTATATATACATAGATGGGCTGATATAGGCTAATATACTTAGCCTATGTATACAAACATGGGCTGATATACTTAGCCTATACATACATAGATTGACTGAGATAGGCTAATATACTTTGCCTATACATACAAAGATGGGCTGAGATAGGCTAATATACTTAGCCTATACATACATAAATGGACTGAGATAGGCTAATACACTTAGCCTATACATACATAGATGGGCTGAGATAGGCTAATATGCTTAGCTTATGTATACAAAGATGGGCTGAGATGGGCTAATATACTTAGCCTATACATACAAATTTGGGTTTAGATGGGCTAATATACTTAGCTTACCTATACAGAGATGGGCTGAGATAGGCTAATATACTTAGCCTATGTATACAAACATAGGCTGATATACTTAGCCTATACATACATAGATGGACTGAGATAGGCTAATATACTTAGCCTATACATACATAGATGGACTGATATAGGGTAATATACTTAGCCTATCCATATAAAGATGGGCTGAGATAGGCTAATACAGTTAGCCTATACATACATAGATGGCCTGTGTTGGGCTAATACAGTTAGCCTATACAAACAAGGATGGACTTAGATAGGCTAATATACTTAGCCTATACATACATAGATGGACTGAGATAGGCTAATATACTTAGCCTATACATACAAAGATAGGTTGAGATGGGCTAATATACTTTGCCTATACTTAGCCTATACATACATGGACTGAGATAGGCTAATATACTTAGCCTATACATACAATGATGGGCTGAGATAGGCTAATAAACTTAGCCTATACATACATAGATGGACTGAGATAGGCTAATACACTTAGCCTATACATAGATGGACTGAGATAGGCTAATAAACTTAGCCTATACATAGATGGACTGAGATAGGCTAATAAACTTAGCCTATACATAGATGGACTGAGATAGGCTAATAAACTTAGCCTATACATAGATGGACTGAGATAGGCTAACAAACTTAGCCTATACATACATAGACTGAGATAGGCTAATATATTTAGCCTATACATACATAGATTGACTGAGATAGGCTAATATACTTAGCCTATACATACATAGATTGACTGAGATAGGCTAATATACTTAGCCTATACATAAAAAATACTTAGCCTATGTATACATAGATGGACTGAGATAGGCTAATAAACTTAGCCTATACATACATAGATGGACTGAGATAGGCTAATAAACTTAGCCTACACATACATAGACTGAGATAGGCTAATATACTTAGCCTATACATACATAGATAGATGGACGGACTTAGATAGGCTAATATGCTTAGCCTATACATACATAGACGGACTTAGATAGGCTAATATACTTGGCCTATACATACATAGATGGACTGACATAGGCTAATATACTTTGCCTATACTTAGCCTATACATACATAGATGGACTGAGATAGGCTAATATACTTTGCCTATACATACATAGATGGTCTGAGAAAGGCTATTATACTTAGCCTATACATACATAGATGGGCTGATATAGGCTAATATACTTAGCCTATACATACATAGATGGACTTAGATAGGCTAATATACTTAGCCTATTTATACATAGATGGACTCAGATAGGCTAATATACTTAGCCTATACATACATGGATGGACTGAGATAGGCTAATATACTTAGCCTATACATACATAGATGGACTGAGATAGGCTAATATACTTAGCCTATGTATACGTGGATGGACTGAGATAGGCTAATATACTTAGCCTATACATACATGGACTTAGATAGGCTAATAAACTTAGCCTATACATACATAGATGGACTGAGATAGGCTAATAAACTTAGCCTACACATACATAGACTGAGATAGGCTAATATACTTAGCCTATACATACAAATTTGGGCTTAGATGGGCTAATATACTTAGCTTACCTATACAGAGATGGGCTGAGATAGGCTAATATACTTAGCCTATGTATACAAACATGGGCTGATATACTTAGCCTATACATACATAGATGGGTTGAGATAGGCTAATATGCTTAGTCTATCCATACAATGATGGGCTGATATAGGCTAATATACTTAGCCTATCTATACAAAGATGGGCTGAGCTGAGCTAATATAGTTAGCGTATCTATACAAAGATGGTCTGAGATGGGCTAATATAGTTAGCCTATCTATACAATGGTGGGCTGAGATGGGCTAACATACTTAGCCTATCTATACAATGATGGGCTGAGATGAGCTAATATAGCTAGCGTATCTATACAAAGATGGTCTGGGATGGGCTAATATAGTTAGCCTATCTATACAATGATGGTCTGAGATGAGCTAATATAGTTAGCCTATCTATACAAAGATGGTCTGGGATGGGCTAATATACTTAGCCTATCTATAGAATGGTTGGCTGAGATGGGCTAATATAATTAGCCTATTCATACAAATTTGGGCTGAGATCGGCTAATATACTTAGCCTATACATACAATGATGGGCTGATATAGTCTAATATACTTAGCCTATATATATAAAGATGGGCTGAGTTAGGCTAATACACTTTGCCTATATATATATACATAGATGGCCTGTATTGGGCTAATATAGTTAGCCTATACAGACAAAGATGGGCTGAAATAGGCTTTACTACTTAGCCTATACACAAATAGATGGGCTGAGATAGGCTAATATACTTTGCCTATACATACAGAGATGGGCTGAGATAGGCTAATGTACTTAGCCTATACATACAGAGATGGGCCGATATAGGCTAATATACTTAGCCTATACATACATAGATTGATTGAGATAGGCTAATAAACTTAGCCTATACATACATAGATGGACTGAGATAGGCTAATATGCTTAGTCTATCCATACAATGATGGGCTGATATAGGCTAATATACTTAGCCTATCTATACAAAGATGGGCTGAGATGAGCTAATATAGTTAGCGTATCTATACAAAGATGGTCTGAGATGGGCTAATATAGTTAGCCTATCTATACAATGGTGGGCTGAGATGGGCTAACATACTTAGCCTATCTATACAATGATGGGCTGAGATGAGCTAATATAGCTAGCGTATCTATACAAAGATGGTCTGGGACGGCCTAATATAGTTAGCCTATCTATACAATGGTGGGCTGAGATGGGCTAATATACTTAGCCTATTCATACAAAGTTGGTCTGAGATGGGCTAATATACTTAGCCTATACATACAATGATGGGCTGATATAGTCTAATATACTTAGCCTATCTATAGAAAGATGGGCTGACTTAGGCTAATACACTTAGCCTATCCATATAAAGATGGGCTGAGATAGGCTAATACACTTAGCCTATACATACATAGATGGACTGAGATAGGCTAATACACTTAGCCTATACATACATAGATGGACTGAGATAGGCTAATATACTTAGCCTATACATACATAGATGGACTGAGATAGGCTAATATACTTAGCCTATACATACATAGATGGACTGAGATAGGCTAATATACTTTGCCTAATCATACATAGATGGACTGAAATAGGCTAATATACTTAGCCTATGTATACATAGATGGACTGAGATAGGCTAATATACTTAGCCTATACATACAAAGATACTTAGCCTATACATACATAGATGGGCTGATATAGGGTAATATACTTAGCCTGTACATACATAGATGGACTGAGATAGGCTAATATACTTAGCCTATACATACATAGACGGACTTAGATAGGCTAATATACTTAGCCTATACATACATAGATGGACTGAGATAGGCTAATATACTTTGCCTATACATACATAGATGGACTTAGCTAGGCTAATATACTTAGCCTATACATACAATGATGGGCTGAGATAGGCTAATATACTTAGCCTATACATACATAGATGGACTGAGATGGGCTAATATACTTAGCCTATACATACAAAGATAGGCTGAGATGGGCTAATATCCTTAGCCTATACATACATAGATGGACTGATTTAAAATTAATTATTTTCTTGTTTAACGACGCTGTCAATTGCCAGGATCACATCAGCGTCGCCGGTGTGTCGGAATTTTGTCCCGCAGGAGTTCTTTTACATGCCAGTAAATCTACTGACAGGGAACTGTCGTTTTTAAACACACTTAAAAACCATCGGCCTGTGCCGGGTTTGAACCCGCGACCTTGAGATCCGTAGTAGATGGACTGAGATAGGCTATTATACTTAGCCTATACATACATAGATGGACTGAGATAGGCTAATATACTTTGTCTATACTTAGCCTATACATACATGGACTGAGATAGGCTAATATACTTAGCCTATACATACATAGACCGAGATAGGCAAATATACTTAGCCTATACATACATAGATTGACTGAGAGAGGCTAATATACTTAGCCTATACATACATAGATTGACTGAGATAGGCTAATATACTTAGCCTATACATAAAAAGATACTTAACCTATGTATACATAGATGGACTGAGATAGGCTAATAAACTTAGCCTATACATACATAGATGGACTGAGATAGCCTAATAAACTTAGCCTACACATACATAGACTGAGATAGGCTAATATACTTAGCCTATACATACATAGATAGATGGACGGACTTAGATAGGCTAATATACTTAGCCTATACATACATAGATAGATGGACGGACTTATATAGGCTAATATACTTAGCCTATACATACATAGACGGACTTAGAAAGGCTAATATACTTGGCCTATACATACATAGATGGACTGACATAGGCTAATATACTTTGCCTATACTTAGCCTATACATACATAGATGGACTGAGATAGGCTAATATACTTTGCCTATACATACATAGATGGTCTGAGAAAGGCTATTATACTTAGCCTATACATACATAGATGGACTTAGCTAGGCTAATATACTTAGCCTATACATACAATGATGGGCTGAGATAGGCTAATATACTTAGCCTATACATACATAGATGGACTGAGATGGGCTAATATACTTAGCCTATACATACAAAGATAGGCTGAGATGGGCTAAAATCCTTAGCCTATACATACATAGATAGACTGAATTAAAATTAATTATTTTCTTGTTTAACGACGCTGTCAATTGCCAGGATCACATCAGCGTAGCCGGTGTGTCGGAATTTTGTCCCGCAGGAGTTCTTTTACATGCCAGTAAATCTACTGACATGGAACTGTCATTTTTAAACACACTTAAAAACCATCGGCCTGGGCCGGATTTGAACCCGCGACCTTGAGATCCGTAGTAGATGGACTGAGATAGGCTTATATAGTTAGCCTATACTTAGCCTATACATACACAGATGGACTGAGATAGGCTAATATACTTTGCCTATACTTAGCCCATACATACATACATGGACTGAGATAGGCTAATATACTTTGCCTATACTTAGCCCATACATACATACATGGACTGAGATAGGCTAATATACTTTGCCTATACTTAGCCCATACATACATACATGGACTGAGATAGGCTAATATACTTAGCCTATACATACAATGATGGGCTGAGATAGGCTAATAAACTTAGCCTATACATACATAGATGGACACAGATAGGCTAATACACTTAGCCTATACATAGATGGACTGAGATACGCTAATAAACTTAGCCTATACATAGATGGACTGAGATAGGCTAATAAACTTAGCCTATACATAGATGGACTGAGATAGGCTAATAAACTTAGCCTATACATACATAGACTGAGATAGGCTAATATACTTAGCCTATACATACATAGATTGACTGAGATAGGCTAATATACTTAGCCTATACATACATAGATTGACTGAGATAGGCTAATATACTTAGCCTATACATAAAAAGATACTTAGCCTATGTATACATAGATGGACTGAGATAGGCTAATAAACTTAGCCTATACATACATAGATGGACTGAGATAGGCTAATAAACTTAGCCTACACATACATAGACTGAGATAGGCTAATATACTTAGCCTATACATACATAGATAGATGGACGGACTTAGATAGGCTAATATACTTAGCCTATACATACATAGATGGATTGAGATAGGCTAATACACTTAGCCTATACATAGATGGACTGAGATAGGCTAATAAACTTAGCCTATACATACATAGATGGACTGAGATAGGCTAATATACTTAGCCTATCTATACAAAGATGGGCTGAGATGAGCTAATATAGTTAGCGTATCTATACAAAGATGGTCTGGGATGGGCTAATATAGTTAGCCTATCTATACAATGGTGGGCTGAGATGGGCTAATATACTTTGCCTATTCATACAAAGTTGGTCTGAGATGGGCTAATATACTTAGCCTATACATACAACGATGGGCTGATATAGTCTAATATACTTAGCCTATCTATAGAAAGATGGGCTGAGTTAGGTTAATTCACTTAGCCTATCCATATAAAGATGGGCTGAGATAGGCTAATACACTTAGCCTATATATACATAGATGGGCTGATATAGGCTAATATACTTAGCCTATGTATACAAACATGGGCTGATATACTTAGCCTATACATACATAGATTGACTGAGATAGGCTAATATACTTTGCCTATACATACAAAGATGGGCTGAGATAGGCTAATATACTTAGCCTATACATACATAAATGGACTGAGATAGGCTAATACACTTAGCCTATACATACATAGATGGGCTGAGATAGGCTAATATGCTTAGCTTATGTATACAAAGATGGGCTGAGATGGGCTAATATACTTAGCCTATACATACAAATTTGGGTTTAGATGGGCTAATATACTTAGCTTACCTATACAGAGATGGGCTGAGATAGGCTAATATACTTAGCCTATGTATACAAACATAGGCTGATATACTTAGCCTATACATACATAGATGGACTGAGATAGGCTAATATACTTAGCCTATACATACATAGATGGACTGATATAGGCTAATATACTTAGCCTATCCATATAAAGATGGGCTGAGATAGGCTAATACAGTTAGCCTATACATACATAGATGGCCTGTGTTGGGCTAATACAGTTAGCCTATACAAACAAGGATGGACTTAGATAGGCTAATATACTTAGCCTATACATACATAGATGGACTGAGATAGGCTAATATACTTAGCCTATACATACAAAGATAGGTTGAGATGGGCTAATATACTTTGCCTATACTTAGCCTATACATACATGGACTGAGATAGGCTAATATACTTAGCCTATACATACAATGATGGGCTGAGATAGGCTAATAAACTTAGCCTATACATACATAGATGGACTGAGATAGGCTAATACACTTAGCCTATACATAGATGGACTGAGATAGGCTAATAAACTTAGCCTATACATAGATGGACTGAGATAGGCTAATAAACTTAGCCTATACATAGATGGACTGAGATAGGCTAACAAACTTAGCCTATACATACATAGACTGAGATAGGCTAATATATTTAGCCTATACATACATAGATTGACTGAGATAGGCTAATATACTTAGCCTATACATACATAGATTGACTGAGATAGGCTAATATACTTAGCCTATACATAAAAAGATACTTAGCCTATGTATACATAGATGGACTGAGATAGGCTAATAAACTTAGCCTATACATACATAGATGGACTGAGATAGGCTAATAAACTTAGCCTACACATACATAGACTGAGATAGGCTAATATACTTAGCCTATACATACATAGATAGATGGACGGACTTAGATAGGCTAATATGCTTAGCCTATACATACATAGACGGACTTAGATAGGCTAATATACTTGGCCTATACATACATAGATGGACTGACATAGGCTAATATACTTTGCCTATACTTAGCCTATACATACATAGATGGACTGAGATAGGCTAATATACTTTGCCTATACATACATAGATGGTCTGAGAAAGGCTATTATACTTAGCCTATACATACATAGATGGGCTGATATAGGCTAATATACTTAGCCTATACATACATAGATGGACTTAGATAGGCTAATATACTTAGCCTATTTATACATAGATGGACTCAGATAGGCTAATATACTTAGCCTATACATACATGGATGGACTGAGATAGGCTAATATACTTAGCCTATACATACATAGATGGACTGAGATAGGCTAATATACTTAGCCTATGTATACGTGGATGGACTGAGATAGGCTAATATACTTAGCCTATACATACATGGACTTAGATAGGCTAATAAACTTAGCCTATACATACATAGATGCACTGAGATAGGCTAATAAACTTAGCCTACACATACATAGACTGAGATAGGCTAATATACTTAGCCTATACATACAAATTTGGGCTTAGATGGGCTAATATACTTAGCTTACCTATACAGAGATGGGCTGAGATAGGCTAATATACTTAGCCTATGTATACAAACATGGGCTGATATACTTAGCCTATACATACATAGATGGGTTGAGATAGGCTAATATGCTTAGTCTATCCATACAATGATGGGCTGATATAGGCTAATATACTTAGCCTATCTATACAAAGATGGGCTGAGCTGAGCTAATATAGTTAGCGTATCTATACAAAGATGGTCTGAGATGGGCTAATATAGTTAGCCTATCTATACAATGGTGGGCTGAGATGGGCTAACATACTTAGCCTATCTATACAATGATGGGCTGAGATGAGCTAATATAGCTAGCGTATCTATACAAAGATGGTCTGGGATGGGCTAATATAGTTAGCCTATCTATACAATGATGGTCTGAGATGAGCTAATATAGTTAGCCTATCTATACAAAGATGGTCTGGGATGGGCTAATATACTTAGCCTATCTATAGAATGGTTGGCTGAGATGGGCTAATATAATTAGCCTATTCATACAAATTTGGGCTGAGATCGGCTAATATACTTAGCCTATACATACAATGATGGGCTGATATAGTCTAATATACTTAGCCTATATATATAAAGATGGGCTGAGTTAGGCTAATACACTTTGCCTATATATATATACATAGATGGCCTGTATTGGGCTAATATAGTTAGCCTATACAGACAAAGATGGGCTGAAATAGGCTTTACTACTTAGCCTATACACAAATAGATGGGCTGAGATAGGCTAATATACTTTGCCTATAAATACAGAGATGGGCTGAGATAGGCTAATGTACTTAGCCTATACATACAGAGATGGGCCGATATAGGCTAATATACTTAGCCTATGTATACAAAGATGGGCTGAGATAGGGTAATACAGTTGCCTATACATACAAAGATGGGCTGAGATAGGCTAATATACTTAGCCTATACATACATAGATTGATTGAGATAGGCTAATATACTTAGCCTATACATACAAAGATACTTAGCCTAAGTATACATAAATGGACTGAGATAGTTTAATAAACTTAGCCTATACATACATAGATGGACTGAGATAGGCTAATATGCTTAGTCTATCCATACAATGATGGGCTGATATAGGCTAATATACTTAGCCTATCTATACAAAGATGGGCTGAGATGAGCTAATATAGTTAGCGTATCTATACAAAGATGGTCTGAGATGGGCTAATATAGTTAGCCTATCTATACAATGGTGGGCTGAGATGGGCTAACATACTTAGCCTATCTATACAATGATGGGCTGAGATGAGCTAATATAGCTAGCGTATCTATACAAAGATGGTCTGGGACGGGCTAATATAGTTAGCCTATCTATACAATGGTGGGCTGAGATGGGCTAATATACTTAGCCTATTCATACAAAGTTGGTCTGAGATGGGCTAATATACTTAGCCTATACATACAATGATGGGCTGATATAGTCTAATATACTTAGCCTATCTATAGAAAGATGGGCTGACTTAGGCTAATACACTTAGCCTATCCATATAAAGATGGGCTGAGATAGGCTAATACACTTAGCCTATACATACATAGATGGACTGAGATAGGCTAATACACTTAGCCTATACATACATAGATGGACTGAGATAGGCTAATATACTTAGCCTATACATACATAGATGGACTGAGATAGGCTAATATACTTAGCCTATACATACATAGATGGACTGAGATAGGCTAATATACTTTGCCTAATCATACATAGATGGACTGAAATAGGCTAATATACTTAGCCTATGTATACATAGATGGACTGAGATAGGCTAATATACTTAGCCTATACATACAAAGATACTTAGCCTATACATACATAGATGGGCTGATATAGGGTAATATACTTAGCCTGTACATACATAGATGGACTGAGATAGGCTAATATACTTAGCCTATACATACATAGACGGACTTAGATAGGCTAATATACTTAGCCTATACATACATAGAAGGACTGAGATAGGCTAATATACTTTGCCTATACATACATAGATGGACTTAGCTAGGCTAATATACTTAGCCTATACATACAATGATGGGCTGAGATAGGCTAATATACTTAGCCTATACATACATAGATGGACTGAGATGGGCTAATATACTTAGCCTATACATACAAAGATAGGCTGAGATGGGCTAATATCCTTAGCCTATACATACATAGATGGACTGAATTAAAATTAATTATTTTCTTGTTTAACGACGCTGTCAATTGCCAGGATCACATCAGCGTCGCCGGTGTGTCGGAATTTTGTCCCGCAGGAGTTCTTTTACATGCCAGTAAATCTACTGACAGGGAACTGTCGTTTTTAAACACACTTAAAAACCATCGGCCTGTGCCGGGTTTGAACCCGCGACCTTGAGATCCGTAGTAGATGGACTGAGATAGGCTATTATACTTAGCCTATACATACATAGATGGACTGAGATAGGCTAATATACTTTGTCTATACATACATAGATTGACTGAGATAGGCTAATATACTTAGCCTATACATACATAGATGGACTGAGATGGGCTAATATCCTTAGCCTATACATACATAGATGGACTGAATTAAAATTAATTATTTTCTTGTTTAACGACGCTGTCAATTGCCAGGATCACATCAGCGTCGCCGGTGTGTCGGAATTTTGTCCCGCAGGAGTTCTTTTACATGCCAGTAAATCTACTGACAGGGAACTGTCGTTTTTAAACACACTTAAAAACCATCGGCCTGTGCCGGGTTTGAACCCGCGACCTTGAGATCCGTAGTAGATGGACTGAGATAGGCTAATATACTTAGCCTATACATACATAGACCGAGATAGGCAAATATACTTAGCCTATACATACATAGATTGACTGAGAGAGGCTAATATACTTAGCCTATACATACATAGATTGACTGAGATAGGCTAATATACTTAGCCTATACATAAAAAGATACTTAACCTATGTATACATAGATGGACTGAGATAGGCTAATAAACTTAGCCTATACATACATAGATGGACTGAGATAGCCTAATAAACTTAGCCTACACATACATAGACTGAGATAGGCTAATATACTTAGCCTATACATACATAGATAGATGGACGGACTTAGATAGGCTAATATACTTAGCCTATACATACATAGACGGACTTAGATAGGCTAATATACTTGGCCTATACATACATAGATGGACTGACATAGGCTAATATACTTTGCCTATACATACGTAGATGGACTGAGATAGGCTAATATACTTTGCCTATACATACATAGATGGTCTGAGAAAGGCTATTATACTTAGCCTATACATACATAGATGGACTTAGCTAGGCTAATATACTTAGCCTATACATAAAAAGATACTTAGCCTATACATACATAGATGGACTGAGATAGGCTAATAAACTTAGCCTACACATACATAGACGGACTTAGATAGGCTAATATACTTGGCCTATACATACATAGATGGACTGACATAGGCTAATATACTTTGCCTATACTTAGCCTATACATACATAGATGGACTGAGATAGGCTAATATACTTTGCCTATACATACATAGATGGTCTCAGAAAGGCTATTATACTTAGCCTATACATACATAGATGGACTTAGCTAGGCTAATATACTTAGCCTATACATACAATGATGGGCTGAGATAGGCTAATATACTTAGCCTATACATACATAGATGGACTGAGATGGGCTAATATACTTAGCCTATACATACATAGACTAAGATAGGCTAATATACTTAGCCTATACATACATAGATGGACTTAGATAGGCTAATATACTTAGCCTATTTATACATAGATGGACTCAGATAGGCTAATATACTTAGCCTATACATACATGGATGGACTGAGATAGGCTAATATACTTAGCCTATACATACATAGATGGACTGAGATAGGCTAATATACTTAGCCTATGTATACGTGGATGGACTGAGATAGGCTAATATACTTAGCCTATACATACATGGACTTAGATAGGCTAATAAACTTAGCCTATACATACATAGATGGACTGAGATAGGCTAATAAACTTAGCCTACACATACATAGACTGAGATAGGCTAATATACTTAGCCTATACATACAAATTTGGGCTTAGATGGGCCAATATATACTTAGCCTACCTATACAGAGATGGGCTGAGATAGGCTAATATACTTAGCCTATGTATACAAACATGGGCTGATATACTTAGCCTATACATACATAGATGGGTTGAGATAGGCTAATATGCTTAGTCTATCCATACAATGATGGGCTGATATAGGCTAATATACTTAGCCTATCTATACAAAGATGGGCTGAGATGAGCTAATATAGTTAGCGTATCTATACAAAGATGGTCTGAGATGGGCTAATATAGTTAGCCTATCTATACAATGGTGGGCTGAGATGGGCTAACATACTTAGCCTATCTATACAAAGATGGTCTGGGATGGGCTAATATAGTTAGCCTATCTATACAATGATGGTCTGAGATGAGCTAATATAGTTAGCCTATCTATACAAAGATGGTCTGGAATGGGCTAATATACTTAGCCTATCTATACAATGGTTGGCTGAGATGGGCTAATATACTTAGCCTATTCATACAAATTTGGGCTGAGATCGGCTAATATACTTAGCCTATACATACAATGATGGGCTGATATAGTCTAATATACTTAGCCTATATATATAAAGATGGGCTGAGTTAGGCTAATACACTTTGCCTATATATACATAGATGGCCTGTATTGGGCTAATATAGTTAGCCTATACAGACAAAGATGGGCTGAAATAGGCTTTACTACTTAGCCTATACACACATACATGGGCTGAGATAGGCTAATATACTTTGCCTATACATACAGAGATGGGCTGAGATAGGCTAATGTACTTAGCCTATACATACAGAGATGGGCCGATATAGGCTAATATACTTAGCCTATGTATACAAAGATGGGCTGAGATAGGGTAATACAGTTGCCTATACATACAAAGATGGGTTGAGATAGGCTAATATACTTAGCCTATACATACATAGATTGATTGAGATAGGCTACTATACTTAGCCTATACATACAAAGATACTTAGCCTAAGTATACATAAATGGACTGAGATAGTTTAATAAACTTAGCCTATACATACATATATGGACTGAGATAGACTAATATACTTAGCCTATCCATACAAAGATGGGCTGAGATAGGCTAATATACTTAGCCTATCAATACAAAGATGGGCTCAGATGAGCTAATATAGTTAGCGTATCTATACAAAGATGGTCTGGGACGGGCTAATATAGTTAGCCTATCTATACAATGGTGGGCTGAGATGGGCTAATATACTTAGCCTATTCATACAAAGTTGGTCTGAGATGGGCTAATATACTTAGCCTATACATACAATGATGGGCTGATATAGTCTAATATACTTAGCCTATCTATAGAAAGATGGGCTGAGTTAGGCTAATAAACTTAGCCTATCCATATAAAGATGGGCTGAGATAGGCTAATACACTTAGCCTATACATACATAGATGGACTGAGATAGGCTAATACACTTAGCCTATACATACATAGATGGACTTAGATAGGCTAATATACTTAGCCTATACCTACATAGATGGACTGAGATAGGCTAATATACTTAGCCTATACATACATAGATGGACTGAGATAGGCTAATATACTTTGCCTATACATACATAGATGGACTGAAATAGGCTAATATACTTAGCCTATGTATACATAGATGGACTGAGATAGGCTAATATACTTAGCCTATACATACAAAGATACTTAGCCTATACATACATAGATGGACTGACATAGGCTAATATACTTTGCCTATACTTAGCCTATACATACATAGATGGACTGAGATAGGCTAATATACTTTGCCTATACATACATAGATGGACTTAGCTAGGCTAATATACTTAGCCTATACATACAATGATGGGCTGAGATAGGCTAATATACTTAGCCTATACATACATAGATGGACTGAGGTGGGCTAATATACTTAGCCTATACATACAAAGATAGGCTGAGATGGGCTAATATCCTTAGCCTATACATACATAGATGGACTGAATTAAAATTAATTATTTTCTTGTTTAACGACGCTGTCAATTGCCAGGATCACATCAGCGTCGCCGGTGTGTCGGAATTTTGTCCCGCAGGAGTTCTTTTACATGCCAGTAAATCTACTGACATGGAACTGTCGTTTTTAAACACACTTAAAAACCATCGGCCTGTGCCGGGTTTGAACTCGCGACCTTGAGATCCGTAGTAGATGGACTGAGATAGGCTATTATACTTAGCCTATACATACATAGATGGACTGAGATAGGCTAATATACTTTGTCTATACTTAGCCTATACATGCATGGACTGAGATAGGCTAATATACTTAGCCTATACATACATAGATTGACTGAGATAGGCTAATATACTTAGCCTATACATACATAGATTGACTGAGATAGGCTAATATACTTAGCCTATACATAAAAAGATACTTAACCTATGTATACATAGATGGACTGAGATAGGCTAATAAACTTAGCCTACACATACATAGACTGAGATAGGCTAATATACTTAGCCTATACATACATAGATAGATGGACGGACTTAGATAGGCTAATATACTTAGCCTATACATAGATGGACTGTGATAGGCTAATAAACTTAGCCTATACATAGATGGACTGAGATAGGCTAATAAACTTAGCCTATACATAGATGGACTGAGATAGGCTAATAAACTTAGCCTATACATAGATGGACTGAGATAGGCTAAGAAACTTGGCCTATACATACATAGATGGACTGAGATAGGCTAATAAACTTAGCCTACACATACAATGATGGGCTGATATAGGCTAATATAGTTAGCCTATACATACAATGATGGGCTGATATAGGCTAATATACTTAGCCTATACATACAATGATGGGCTGATATAGGCTAATATACTTAGCCTATACATACAAAGATGGTCTGATATAGGCTAATATACTTAGCTTATACATACATAGATGGGCTGAGATGGGCTAATATACTTAGCCTACACCTACAAAGATGGGCTGATATAGGCTAATATCCTTAGCCTATACATAGATAGGCTAATGTACTTAGCCTATACATACATAGATGGACTGAGATAGGCTAATACACTTAGCCTATACATACATAGATGGACTTAGATAGGCTAATATACTTAGCCTATACATACATAGATGGACTGAGATAGGCTAATATACTTAGCCTATACATACATAGATGGACTGAGATAGGCTAATATACTTAGCCTATACATACATAGATGGACTGAGATAGGCTAATATACTTAGCCTATACATACATAGATGGACTGAGATAGGCTAATATACTTAGCCTATACATACATAGATGGACTGAGATAGGCTAATATACTTTGCGTATACATACATAGATGGACTGAAATAGGCTAATATACTTAGCCTATGTATACTTAGATAGACTGAGATAGGCTAATATACTTAGCCTATACATACATAGATAGATGGACGGACTTAGATAGGCTAATATACTTAGCCTATACATACATAGATAGATGGACGGACTTATATAGGCTAATATACTTAGCCTATACATACATAGACGGACTTAGATAGGCTAATATACTTGGCCTATACATACATAGATGGACTGACATAGGCTAATATACTTTGCCTATACTTAGCCTATACATACATAGATGGACTGAGATAGGCTAATATACTTTGCCTATACATACATAGATGGTCTGAGAAAGGCTATTATACTTAGCCTATACATACATAGATGGACTTAGCTAGGCTAATATACTTAGCCTATACATACAATGATGGGCTGAGATAGGCTAATATACTTAGCCTATACATACATAGATGGACTGAGATGGGCTAATATACTTAGCCTATACATACAAAGATAGGCTGAGATGGACTAAAATCCTTAGCCTATACATACATAGATAGACTGAATTAAAATTAATTATTTTCTTGTTTAACGACGCTGTCAATTGCCAGGATCACATCAGCGTCGCCGGTGTGTCGGAATTTTGTCCCGCAGGAGTTCTTTTACATGCCAGTAAATCTCCTGACATGGAACTGTCATTTTTAAACACACTTAAAAACCATCGGCCTGGGCCGGGTTTGAACCCGCCACCTTGAGATCCGTAGTAGATGGACTGAGATAGGCTAATATGCTTAGCCTATACTTAGCCTATACATACACAGATGGACTGAGATAGGCTAATATACTTTGCCTATACTTAGCCCATACATACATACATGGACTGAGATAGGCTAATATACTTTGCCTATACTTAGCCCATACATACATACATGGACTGAGATAGGCTAATATACTTTGCCTATACTTAGCCCATACATACATACATGGACTGAGATAGGCTAATATACTTAGCCTATACATACAATGATGGGCTGAGATAGGCTAATAAACTTAGCCTATACATACATAGATGGACACAGATAGGCTAATACACTTAGCCTATACATAGATGGACTGAGATACGCTAATAAACTTAGCCTATACATAGATGGACTGAGATAGGCTAATAAACTTAGCCTATACATAGATGGACTGAGATAGGGTAATAAACTTAGCCTATACATAGATGGACTGAGATAGGCTAATAAACTTAGCCTATACATACATAGACTGAGATAGGCTAATATACTTAGCCTATACATACATAGATTGACTGAGATAGGCTAATATACTTAGCCTATACATACATAGATTGACTGAGATAGGCTAATATACTTAGCCTATACATAAAAAGATACTTAGCCTATGTATACATAGATGGACTGAGATAGGCTAATAAACTTAGCCTATACATACATAGATGGACTGAGATAGGCTAATAAACTTAGCCTACACATACATAGACTGAGATAGGCTAATATACTTAGCCTATACATACATAGATAGATGGACGGACTTAGATAGGCTAATATACTTAGCCTATACATACATAGATGGATTGAGATAGGCTAATACACTTAGCCTATACATAGATGGACTGAGATAGGCTAATAAACTTAGCCTATACATACATAGATGGACTGAGATAGGCTAATATACTTAGCCTATCCATACAAAGATGGGCTGAGATAGGCTAATATACTTAGCCTATCTAGACAAAGATGGGCTGAGATGAGCTAATATAGTTAGCGTATCTATACAAAGATGGTCTGGGATGGGCTAATATAGTTAGCCTATCTATACAATGGTGGGCTGAGATGGGCTAATATACTTTGCCTATTCATACAAAGTTGGTCTGAGATGGGCTAATATACTTAGCCTATACATACAACGATGGGCTGATATAGTCTAATATACTTAGCCTATCTATAGAAAGATGGGCTGACTTAGGTTAATTCACTTAGCCTATCCATATAAAGATGGGCTGAGATAGGCTAATACACTTAGCCTATATATACATAGATGGGCTGATATAGGCTAATATACTTAGCCTATGTATACAAACATGGGCTGATATACTTAGCCTATACATACATAGATTGACTGAGATAGGCTAATATACTTTGCCTATACATACAAAGATGGGCTGAGATAGGCTAATATACTTAGCCTATACATACATAAATGGACTGAGATAGGCTAATACACTTAGCCTATACATACATAGATGGGCTGAGATAGGCTAATATGCTTAGCTTATGTATACAAAGATGGGCTGAGATGGGCTAATATACTTAGCCTATACATACAAATTTGGGTTTAGAGGGGCTAATATACTTAGCTTACCTATACAGAGATGGGCTGAGATAGGCTAATATACTTAGCCTATGTATACAAACATAGGCTGATATACTTAGCCTATACATACATAGATGGACTGAGATAGGCTAATATACTTAGCCTATACATACATAGATGGACTGATATAGGCTAATATACTTAGCCTATCCATATAAAGATGGGCTGAGATAGGCTAATACAGTTAGCCTATACATACATAGATGGCCTGTGTTGGGCTAATACAGTTAGCCTATACAAACAAGGATGGACTTAGATAGGCTAATATACTTAGCCTATACATACATAGATGGACTGAGATAGGCTAATATACTTAGCCTATACATACAAAGATAGGCTGAGATGGGCTAATATACTTTGCCTATACTTAGCCTATACATACATGGACTGAGATAGGCTAATATACTTAGCCTATACATACAATGATGGGCTGAGATAGGCTAATAAACTTAGCCTATACATAGATTGACTGAGATAGGCTAATAAACTTAGCCTATACACAGATGGACTGAGATAGGCTAATAAACTTAGCCTATACATAGATGGACTGAGATAGGCTAATAAACTTAGCCTATACATAGATGGACTGAGATAGGCTAACAAACTTAGCCTATACATACATAGACTGAGATAGGCTAATATATTTAGCCTATACATACATAGATTGACTGAGATAGGCTAATATACTTAGCCTATACATACATAGATTGTCTGAGATAGGCTAATATACTTAGCCTATACATAAAAAGATACTTAGCCTATGTATACATAGATGGACTGAGATAGGCTAATAAACTTAGCCTATACATACATAGATGGACTGAGATAGGCTAATAAACTGAGCCTACACATACATAGACTGAGATAGGCTAATATACTTAGCCTATACATACATAGATAGATGGACGGACTTAGATAGGCTAATATGCTTAGCCTATACATACATAGACGGACTTAGATAGGCTAATATACTTGGCCTATACATACATAGATGGACTGACATAGGCTAATATACTTTGCCTATACTTAGCCTATACATACATAGATGGACTGAGATAGGCTAATATACTTTGCCTATACATACATAGATGGTCTGAGAAAGGCTATTATACTTAGCCTATACATACATAGATGGGCTGATATAGGCTAATATACTTAGCCTATACATACATAGATGGACTTAGATAGGCTAATATACTTAGCCTATTTATACATAGATGGACTCAGATAGGCTAATATACTTAGCCTATACATACATGGATGGACTGAGATAGGCTAATATGCTTAGTCTATCCATACAATGATGGTCTGATATAGGCTAATATACTTAGCCTATCTATACAAAGATGGGCTGAGATGAGCTAATATAGTTAGCGTATCTATACAAAGATGGTCTGAGATGGGCTAATAAACTTAGCCTATACATACATAGATGGACTGAGATAGGCTAATAAACTTAGCCTACACATACATAGACTGAGATAGGCTAATATACTTAGCCTATACATACAAATTTGGGCTTAGATGGGCTAATATACTTAGCTTACCTATACAGAGATGGGCTGAGATAGGCTAATATACTTAGCCTATACATACATAGATGGACTGAGATAGGCTAATATACTTTGCCTATACATACATAGATGGACTGAAATAGGCTAATATACTTAGCCTATGTATACATAGATGGACTGAGATAGGCTAATATACTTAGCCTATACATACAAAGATACTTAGCCTATACATACATAGATGGGCTGATATAGGCTAATATACTTAGCCTGTACATACATAGATGGACTGAGATAGGCTAATATACTTAGCCTATACATACATAGATAGATGGACTTAGATAGGCTAATATACTTAGCCTATACATACATAGACGGACTTAGATAGGCTAATATACTTAGCCTATACATACATAGATGGACTGACATAGGCTAATATACTTTGCCTATACTTAGCCTATATATACATAGATGGACTGAGATAGGCTAATATACTTTGCCTATACATACATAGATGGACTTAGCTAGGCTAATATACTTAGCCTATACATACAATGATGGGCTGAGATAGGCTAATATACTTAGCCTATACATACATAGATAGACTGAGATGGGCTAATATACTTAGCCTATACATACAAAGAAAGGCTGAGATGGGCTAATATCCTTAGCCTATACATACATAGATGGACTGAATTAAAATTAATTATTTTCTTGTTTAACGACGCTGTCAATTGCCAGGATCACATCAGCGTCGCCGGTGTGTCGGAATTTTGTCCCGCAGGAGTTCTTTTACATGCCAGTAAATCTACTGACATGGAACTGTCGTTTTTAAACACACTTAAAAACCATCGGCCTGGGCCGGGTTTGAACCCGCGACCTTGAGATCCGTAGTAGATGGACTGAGATATTCTATTATACTTAGCCTATACATACATAGATGGACTGAGATAGGCTAACATACTTTGTCTATACTTAGCCTATACATACATGGACTGAGATAGGCTAATATACTTAGCCTATACATACATAGACTGAGATAGGCAAATATACTTAGCCTATACATAGATAGGCTAATGTACTTAGCCTATACATACATAGATGCACTGAGATAGGCTAATATACTTAGCCTATACATACATAGATGGACTGAGATAGGCTAATACACTTAGCCTATACATACATAGATGGACTTAGATAGGCTAATATACTTAGCCTATACATACATAGATGGACTGAGATAGGCTAATATACTTAGCCTATACATACAATGATGGGCTGAGATAGGCTAATAAACTTAGCCTATACATACATAGACACAGATAGGCTAATACACTTAGCCTATACATAGATGGACTGAGATAGGCTAATAAACTTAGCCTATACATAGATGGACTGAGATAGGCTAATAAACTTAGCCTATACATAGATGGACTGAGATAGGCTAATAAACTTAGCCTATACATAGATGGACTGAGATAGGCTAATAAACTTGGCCTATACATACATAGATGGACTGAGATAGGCTAATAAACTTAGCCTACACATACAATGATGGGCTGATATAGGCTAATATCCTTAGCCTATACATACAAAGATGGGCTGATATAGGCTAATATCCTTAGCCTATACATACAAAGATGGCATGATATAGGCTAATATACTTAGCCTATCCATACAAAGATGGGCTGAGATAGGCTAATATACTTAGCCTATCTATACAAAGATGGGCTGAGATGAGCTAATATAGTTAGCGTATCTATACAAAGATGGTGTGGGATGTGCTAATATAGTTAGCCTATCTATACAATGGTGGGCTGGGATGGGCTAATATACTTTGCCTATTCATACAAAGTTAGTCTGAGATGGGCTAATATACTTAGCCTATACATACAACGATGGGCTGATATAGTCTAATATACTTAGCCTTTCTATAGAAAGATGGGCTGAGTTAGGCTAATACACTTAGCCTATCCATATAAAGATGGGCTGAGATAGGCTAATACACTTAGCCTATGTATACATAGATGGGCTGATATAGGCTAACAAACTTAGCCTATGTATACAAACATGGGCTGATATACTTAGCCTATACATACATAGATGGACGTAGATAGGCTAATATACTTAGCCTATACATACATAGACGGACTTAGATAGGCTAATATACTTAGCCTATACATACATAGAGGGACTGAGATAGGCTAATATACTTTGCCTATACATACATACATAGATGGACTGAGATAGGCTAATATACTTAGCCTATACATACATAGATGGACTTAGATAGGCTAATATACTTAGCCTATACATACATAGATGGACTGAGATAGGCTAAGATACTTTGCCTATACATACATAGATGGACTGAGATAGGCTAATATACTTAGCCTATACATACATAGATGGACTGAGATAGGCTAATATGCTTAGCTTATGTATACAAAGATGGGCTACTATACTTAGCCTATACATACAAATTTGGGCTTTGATGGGCTAATATACTTAGCTTACCTATACAGAGATGGGCTGAGATAGGCTAATATACTTAGCCTATGTATACAAAAATGGGCTGATATACTTTGCCTATACATACATAGATGGACTGAGATAGGCTAATATACTTTGCCTATACATACAAAGATGTGTTGAGATAGGCTAATATGCTTAGTCTATCCATACAATGGTGGGCTGATATAGGCTAATATATTTAGCCTATCTATACAAAGATGGGCTGTATTAGGCTAATGCAGTTAGCCTATACATACATAGATGGCCTGAGTTGGGCTAATATAGTTAGCCTATACATACAAAATTGGGCTTAGATGGGCTAATATACTTAGCCTATCTATACAAAGATGGGCTGAGATGAGCTAATATAGTTGGCGTATCTATACAATGATGGTCTGAGATGGGCTAATATAGTTAGCCTATCTATACAATGGTGGGCTGAGATGGCCTAACATACTTAGCCTATCTATACAATGATGGGCTGAGATGAGTTAATATAGCTAGCGTATCTATACAAAGATGGTCTGGGATGGGCTAATATAGTTAGCCTATCTATACAATGATGGTCTGAGATGGGCTAATATACTTAGCCTATTCATACAAATTTGGGCTGAGATCGGCTAATATACTTAGCCTATACATACAATGATGGGCTGATATAGTCTAATATACTTAGCCTATCTATAGAAAGGTGGGCTGAGTTAGGCTAATACACTTAGCCTAACCATATAAAGATGGGCTGAGATAGGCTAATACACTTAGCCTATATATACATAGATGGCCTGTGTTGGGCTAATATAGTTAGCCTATACAAACAAAGATGGGCTGAAATAGGCTAATATACTTAGCCTATACATATATAGATGGGCTGAGATAGGCTAATATACTTAGCCTATACATGCATAGATGGACTGAGATAGGATAATATACTTAGCCTATACATACATAGATGGACTGAGGTAGGCTAATATACTTAGCCTATACATACATAGATGGACTTAGATAGGCTAATATACTTAGCCTATACATACATAGATGGGCTGATATAGGCTAATATACTTACCCTATACATACATAGATGGGCTGATATAGGCTAATATACTTAGCGTATACATACTAGGATGGGCTGACATAGGCTAATATACTAAGCCTATACTTCCATAGATGGACTTAGATAGGCTAATATACTTAGCCTATACATACATGGATGGGCTGAGATGGCTAATACACTTAGCCCATACATACAAAGATGGACTGAGATAGGCTAATATACTTAGCCTATACATACAAAGATGGACTGAGATGGCTAATACACTTAGCCCATACATACAAAGATGGACTGAGATAGGCTATTATACTTAGCCTATCCATACAAAAATGGACTGAGATAGGCTAATATACTTAGCCTATGTATACAAAGATGGACTGAGATGGCTAATACACTTAGCCCATACATACAAAGATGGACTGAGATAGGCTAATATACTTAGCCTATACATACAAAGATGGACTGAGATGGCTAATACACTTAGCCCATACATACAAAGATGGACTGAGATAGACTATTATACTTAGCCTATCCATACTATAATGGGCTGATTTAGGCTAATATAATTAGCCTATGTATACAAAGATGGGCCTATATAGTCTAATATACTTAGCCTATCCATACAATGATGGGCTGATATAGGCTAATATACTTAGCCTATATATACAACCATGGACTGAGATAGGCTAATATACTTAGCCTATACATACATAGACGGACTTAGATAGGCTAATATACTTAGCCTATACATACATAGATGGACTGAGATAGGCTAATATGCTTAGCTTATGTATACAAAGATGGGCTGAGATGGGCTAATATACTTAGCCTATACATACAAATTTGGGCTTAGATGGGCTAATATACTTAGCTTACCTATACAGAGATGGGCTGAGATAGGCTAATATACTTAGCCTATGTATACAAACATAGGCTGATATACTTAGCCTATACATACATAGATGGGTTGAGATAGGCTAATATGCTTAGTCTATCCATACAATGATGGGCTGATATAGGCTAATATACTTAGCCTTTCTATACAAAGATGGGCTGAGATGAGCTAATATAGTTAGCGTATCTATACAAATATGGTCTGAGATGGGCTAATATAGTTAGCCTATCTATACAATGATGGTCTGAGATGAGCTAATATAGTTAGCCTATACATACAATGATGGGCTGATATAGTCTAATATACTTAGCCTATATATATAAAGATGGGCTGAGTTAGGCTAATACACTTTGCCTATATATACATAGATGGCCTGTATTGGGCTAATATAGTTAGCCTATACAGACAAAGATGGGCTGAAATAGGCTTTACTACTTAGCCTATACACACATAGATGGGCTGAGATAGGCTAATATACTTTGCCTATACATACAGAGATGGGCCGATATAGGCTAATATACTTAGCCTATGTATACAAAGATGGGCTGAGATAAGGTAATACAGTTGCCTATACATACAAAGATGGGCTGAGATAGGCTAATATACTTAGCCTATACATACATAGATTGATTGAGATAGGCTAATATACTTAGCCTATACATACAAAGATACTTAGCCTATGTATACATAAATGGACTGAGATAGGCTAATAAACTTAGCCTATACATACATAGATGGACTGAGATAGGCTAATATACTTAGCCTATCCATACAAAGATGGGCTCAGATGAGCTAATATAGTTAGCGTATCTATACAAAGATGGTCTGGGACGGGCTAATATAGTTAGCCTATCTATACAATGGTGGGCTGAGATGGGCTAATATACTTAGCCTATTCATACAAAGTTGGTCTGAGATGGGCTAATATACTTAGCCTATACATACAATGATGGGCTGATATAGTCTAATATACTTAGCCTATCTATAGAAAGATGGGCTGAGTTAGGCTAATACACTTAGCCTATCCATATAAAGATGGGCTGAGATAGGCTAATACACCTAGCCTATACATACATAGATGGACTGAGATAGGCTAATATACTTAGCTTATCCATACATAGATGGACTGAAATAGGCTAATATACTTAGCCTATTTGTACATAGATGGACTGAGATAGGCTAATATACTTAGCTTATACATACAAAGATGGGCTGAGATGGGCTAATATACTTAGCCTATACATACATAGATGGACTGAGATAGGGTAATATACTTAGCCTATCCATACAAAGATGGGCTGAGATAGGCTAATATACTTAGCCTATCAATACAAAGATGGGCTGAGATGAGCTAATATAGTTAGCGTATCTATACAAAGATGGTCTGGGATGTGCTAATATAGTTAGCCTATCTATACAATGGTGGGCTGAGATGGGCTAATATACTTTGCCTATTCATACAAAGTTGGTCTGAGATGGGCTAATATACTTAGCCTATACATACAACGATGGGCTGATATAGTCTAATATACTTAGCCTATCTATAGAAAGATGGGCTGAGTTAGGCTAATTCACTTAGCCTATCCATATAAAGATGGGCTGAGATAAGCTAATACACTTAGCCTATATATACATAGATGGGCTGATATAGGCTAATATACTTAGCCTATGTATACAAACATGGGCTGATATACTTAGCCTATACATACATAGATGGACTGAGATAGGCTAATATACTTAGCCTATACATACATAGATGGAGTGAGATAGGCTAATATACTTTGCCTATACATACATAGATGGGCTGATATAGGCTAATATACTTAGCCTATACATGCAAAGATGGGCTGAGATAGGCTAATATACTTAGCCTATGTATACAAAGATGGGCTGATATAGGCTAATATACTTAGCCTATACATACAAAGATGGGCTGAGATAGGCTAATATACTTAGCCTATACATACAAAGATGGGCTGATATAGGCTAATATACTTAGCCTATACATGCAAAGATGGGCTAGATAGGCTTATATACTTAGCCTATGTATACAAAGATGGGCTGATATAGGCTAATATACTTAGCCTATACATACAAAGATGGGCTGAGATAGGCTAATATACTTAGCCTATACATACAAAGATGGGCTGAGATAGGCTAATATACTTAGCCTATACATACAAAGATGGGCTGAGATAGGCTAATATACTTAGCCTATACATACAAAGATGGGCTGATATAGGCTAATATACTTAGCCTATACATGCAAAGATGGGCTGAGATAGGCTAATATACTTAGCCTATGTATACAAAGATGGGCTGATATAGGCTAATATACTTAGCCTATACATACAAAGATGGGCTGAGATAGGCTAATATACTTAGCCTATACATACAAAGATGCGCTGATATAGGCTAATATACTTAGCCTATACATGCAAAGATGGGCTGAGATAGGCTAATATACTTAGCCTATGTATACAAAGATGGGCTGATATAGGCTAATATACTTAGCCTATCCATATAAAGATGGGCTGAGATAGGCTAATACACTTAGCCTATATATACATAGATGGGCTGATATAGGCTAATATACTTAGCCTATGTATACAAAGATGGCATGATATAGGCTAATATACTTAGCCTATCCATACAAAGATGGGCTGATATAGGCTAATATCCTTAGCCTATACATACAAAGATGGGCTGATATAGGCTAATATCCTTAGCCTATACATACAAAGATGGCATGATATAGGCTAATATACTTAGCCTATCCATACAAAGATGGGCTGAGATAGGCTAATATACTTAGCCTATCTATACAAAGATGGGCTGAGATGAGCTAATATAGTTAGCGTATCTATACAAAGATGGTCTGGGATGTGCTAATATAGTTAGCCTATCTATACAATGGTGGGCTGGGATGGGCTAATATACTTTGCCTATTCATACAAAGTTAGTCTGAGATGGGCTAATATACTTAGCCTATACATACAACGATGGGCTGATATAGTCTAATATACTTAGCCTTTCTATAGAAAGATGGGCTGAGTTAGGCTAATACACTTAGCCTATCCATATAAAGATGGGCTGAGATAGGCTAATACACTTAGCCTATGTATACATAGATGGGCTGATATAGGCTAACAAACTTAGCCTATGTATACAAACATGGGCTGATATACTTAGCCTATACATACATAGATGGACGTAGATAGGCTAATATACTTAGCCTATACATACATAGACGGACTTAGATAGGCTAATATACTTAGCCTATACATACATAGAGGGACTGAGATAGGCTAATATACTTTGCCTATACATACATACATAGATGGACTGAGATAGGCTAATATACTTAGCCTATACATACATAGATGGACTTAGATAGGCTAATATACTTAGCCTATACATACATAGATGGACTGAGATAGGCTAAGATACTTTGCCTATACATACATAGATGGACTGAGATAGGCTAATATACTTAGCCTATACATACATAGATGGACTGAGATAGGCTAATATGCTTAGCTTATGTATACAAAGATGGGCTACTATACTTAGCCTATACATACAAATTTGGGCTTTGATGGGCTAATATACTTAGCTTACCTATACAGAGATGGGCTGAGATAGGCTAATATACTTAGCCTATGTATACAAACATGGGCTGATATACTTTGCCTATACATACATAGATGGACTGAGATAGGCTAATATACTTTGCCTATACATACAAAGATGTGTTGAGATAGGCTAATATGCTTAGTCTATCCATACAATGGTGGGCTGATATAGGCTAATATATTTAGCCTATCTATACAAAGATGGGCTGTATTAGGCTAATGCAGTTAGCCTATACATACATAGATGGCCTGAGTTGGGCTAATATAGTTAGCCTATACATACAAAATTGGGCTTAGATGGGCTAATATACTTAGCCTATCTATACAAAGATGGGCTGAGATGAGCTAATATAGTTGGCGTATCTATACAATGATGGTCTGAGATGGGCTAATATAGTTAGCCTATCTATACAATGGTGGGCTGAGATGGCCTAACATACTTAGCCTATCTATACAATGATGGGCTGAGATGAGTTAATATAGCTAGCGTATCTATACAAAGATGGTCTGGGATGGGCTAATATAGTTAGCCTATCTATACATTGATGGTCTGAGATGGGCTAATATACTTAGCCTATTCATACAAATTTGGGCTGAGATCGGCTAATATACTTAGCCTATACATACAATGATGGGCTGATATAGTCTAATATACTTAGCCTATCTATAGAAAGGTGGGCTGAGTTAGGCTAATACACTTAGCCTAACCATATAAAGATGGGCTGAGATAGGCTAATACACTTAGCCTATATATACATAGATGGCCTGTGTTGGGCTAATATAGTTAGCCTATACAAACAAAGATGGGCTGAAATAGGCTAATATACTTAGCCTATACATATATAGATGGGCTGAGATAGGCTAATATACTTAGCCTATACATGCATAGATGGACTGAGATAGGATAATATACTTAGCCTATACATACATAGATGGACTGAGGTAGGCTAATATACTTAGCCTATACATACATAGATGGACTTAGATAGGCTAATATACTTAGCCTATACATACATAGATGGGCTGATATAGGCTAATATACTTACCCTATACATACATAGATGGGCTGATATAGGCTAATATACTTAGCGTATACATACTAGGATGGGCTGACATAGGCTAATATACTAAGCCTATACTTCCATAGATGGACTTAGATAGGCTAATATACTTAGCCTATACATACATGGATGGGCTGAGATGGCTAATACACTTAGCCCATACATACAAAGATGGACTGAGATAGGCTAATATACTTAGCCTATACATACAAAGATGGACTGAGATGGCTAATACACTTAGCCCATACATACAAAGATGGACTGAGATAGGCTAATATACTTAGCCTATACATACAAAGATGGACTGAGATGGCTAATACACTTAGCCCATACATACAAAGATGGACTGAGATAGGCTATTATACTTAGCCTATCCATACAAAAATGGACTGAGATAGGCTAATATACTTAGCCTATGTATACAAAGATGGACTGAGATGGCTAATACACTTAGCCCATACATACAAAGATGGACTGAGATAGGCTAATATACTTAGCCTATACATACAAAGATGGACTGAGATGGCTAATACACTTAGCCCATACATACAAAGATGGACTGAGATAGGCTATTATACTTAGCCTATCCATACAAAAATGGACTGAGATAGGCTAATATACTTAGCCTATGTATACAAAGATGGACTGAGATGGCTAATACACTTAGCCCATACATACAAAGATGAACTGAGATAGGCTAATATACTTAGCCTATACATACAAAGATGGTCTGAAATGGCTAATACACTTAGCCCATACATACAAAGATGGACTGAGATAGACTATTATACTTAGCCTATCCATACTATAATGGGCTGATTTAGGCTAATATAATTAGCCTATGTATACAAAGATGGGCCTATATAGTCTAATATACTTAGCCTATCCATACAATGATGGGCTGATATAGGCTAATATACTTAGCCTATATATACAACCATGGACTGAGATAGGCTAATATACTTAGCCTATACATACATAGACGGACTTAGATAGGCTAATATACTTAGCCTATACATACATAGATGGACTGAGATAGGCTAATATGCTTAGCTTATGTATACAAAGATGGGCTGAGATGGGCTAATATACTTAGCCTATACATACAAATTTGGGCTTAGATGGGCTAATATACTTAGCTTACCTATACAGAGATGGGCTGAGATAGGCTAATATACTTAGCCTATGTATACAAACATAGGCTGATATACTTAGCCTATACATACATAGATGGGTTGAGATAGGCTAATATGCTTAGTCTATCCATACAATGATGGGCTGATATAGGCTAATATACTTAGCCTATCTATACAAAGATGGGCTGAGATGAGCTAATATAGTTAGCGTATCTATACAAATATGGTCTGAGATGGGCTAATATAGTTAGCCTATCTATACAATGATGGTCTGAGATGAGCTAATATAGTTAGCCTATACATACAATGATGGGCTGATATAGTCTAATATACTTAGCCTATATATATAAAGATGGGCTGAGTTAGGCTAATACACTTTGCCTATATATACATAGATGGCCTGTATTGGGCTAATATAGTTAGCCTATACAGACAAAGATGGGCTGAAATAGGCTTTACTACTTAGCCTATACACACATAGATGGGCTGAGATAGGCTAATATACTTTGCCTATACATACAGAGATGGGCCGATATAGGCTAATATACTTAGCCTATGTATACAAAGATGGGCTGAGATAAGGTAATACAGTTGCCTATACATACAAAGATGGGCTGAGATAGGCTAATATACTTAGCCTATACATACATAGATTGATTGAGATAGGCTAATATACTTAGCCTATACATACAAAGATACTTAGCCTATGTATACATAAATGGACTGAGATAGGCTAATAAACTTAGCCTATACATACATAGATGGACTGAGATAGGCTAATATACTTAGCCTATCCATACAAAGATGGGCTCAGATGAGCTAATATAGTTAGCGTATCTATACAAAGATGGTCTGGGACGGGCTAATATAGTTAGCCTATCTATACAATGGTGGGCTGAGATGGGCTAATATACTTAGCCTATTCATACAAAGTTGGTCTGAGATGGGCTAATATACTTAGCCTATACATACAATGATGGGCTGATATAGTCTAATATACTTAGCCTATCTATAGAAAGATGGGCTGAGTTAGGCTAATACACTTAGCCTATCCATATAAAGATGGGCTGAGATAGGCTAATACACCTAGCCTATACATACATAGATGGACTGAGATAGGCTAATATACTTAGCTTATCCATACATAGATGGACTGAAATAGGCTAATATACTTAGCCTATTTGTACATAGATGGACTGAGATAGGCTAATATACTTAGCTTATACATACAAAGATGGGCTGAGATGGGCTAATATACTTAGCCTATACATACATAGATGGACTGAGATAGGGTAATATACTTAGCCTATCCATACAAAGATGGGCTGAGATAGGCTAATATACTTAGCCTATCAATACAAAGATGGGCTGAGATGAGCTAATATAGTTAGCGTATCTATACAAAGATGGTCTGGGATGTGCTAATATAGTTAGCCTATCTATACAATGGTGGGCTGAGATGGGCTAATATACTTTGCCTATTCATACAAAGTTGGTCTGAGATGGGCTATAATACTTAGCCTATACATACAACGATGGGCTGATATAGTCTAATATACTTAGCCTATCTATAGAAAGATGGGCTGAGTTAGGCTAATTCACTTAGCCTATCCATATAAAGATGGGCTGAGATAAGCTAATACACTTAGCCTATATATACATAGATGGGCTGATATAGGCTAATATACTTAGCCTATGTATACAAACATGGGCTGATATACTTAGCCTATACATACATAGATGGACTGAGATAGGCTAATATACTTAGCCTATACATACATAGATGGAGTGAGATAGGCTAATATACTTTGCCTATACATACATAGATGGGCTGATATAGGCTAATATACTTAGCCTATACATGCAAAGATGGGCTGAGATAGGCTAATATACTTAGCCTATGTATACAAAGATGGGCTGATATAGGCTAATATACTTAGCCTATACATACAAAGATGGGCTGAGATAGGCTAATATACTTAGCCTATACATACAAAGATGGGCTGATATAGGCTAATATACTTAGCCTATACATGCAAAGATGGGCTAGATAGGCTTATATACTTAGCCTATGTATACAAAGATGGGCTGATATAGGCTAATATACTTAGCCTATACATACAAAGATGGGCTGAGATAGGCTAATATACTTAGCCTATACATACAAAGATGGGCTGAGATAGGCTAATATACTTAGCCTATACATACAAAGATGGGCTGAGATAGGCTAATATACTTAGCCTATACATACAAAGATGGGCTGATATAGGCTAATATACTTAGCCTATACATGCAAAGATGGGCTGAGATAGGCTAATATACTTAGCCTATGTATACAAAGATGGGCTGATATAGGCTAATATACTTAGCCTATACATACAAAGATGGGCTGAGATAGGCTAATATACTTAGCCTATACATACAAAGATGCGCTGATATAGGCTAATATACTTAGCCTATACATGCAAAGATGGGCTGAGATAGGCTAATATACTTAGCCTATGTATACAAAGATGGGCTGATATAGGCTAATATACTTAGCCTATCCATATAAAGATGGGCTGAGATAGGCTAATACACTTAGCCTATATATACATAGATGGGCTGATATAGGCTAATATACTTAGCCTATGTATACAAAGATGGCATGATATAGGCTAATATACTTAGCCTATCCATACAAAGATGGGCTGATATAGGCTAATATCCTTAGCCTATACATACAAAGATGGGCTGATATAGGCTAATATCCTTAGCCTATACATACAAAGATGGCATGATATAGGCTAATATACTTAGCCTATCCATACAAAGATGGGCTGAGATAGGCTAATATACTTAGCCTATCTATACAAAGATGGGCTGAGATGAGCTAATATAGTTAGCGTATCTATACAAAGATGGTCTGGGATGTGCTAATATAGTTAGCCTATCTATACAATGGTGGGCTGGGATGGGCTAATATACTTTGCCTATTCATACAAAGTTAGTCTGAGATGGGCTAATATACTTAGCCTATACATACAACGATGGGCTGATATAGTCTAATATACTTAGCCTTTCTATAGAAAGATGGGCTGAGTTAGGCTAATACACTTAGCCTATCCATATAAAGATGGGCTGAGATAGGCTAATACACTTAGCCTATGTATACATAGATGGGCTGATATAGGCTAACAAACTTAGCCTATGTATACAAACATGGGCTGATATACTTAGCCTATACATACATAGATGGACGTAGATAGGCTAATATACTTAGCCTATACATACATAGACGGACTTAGATAGGCTAATATACTTAGCCTATACATACATAGAGGGACTGAGATAGGCTAATATACTTTGCCTATACATACATACATAGATGGACTGAGATAGGCTAATATACTTAGCCTATACATACATAGATGGACTTAGATAGGCTAATATACTTAGCCTATACATACATAGATGGACTGAGATAGGCTAAGATACTTTGCCTATACATACATAGATGGACTGAGATAGGCTAATATACTTAGCCTATACATACATAGATGGACTGAGATAGGCTAATATGCTTAGCTTATGTATACAAAGATGGGCTACTATACTTAGCCTATACATACAAATTTGGGCTTTGATGGGCTAATATACTTAGCTTACCTATACAGAGATGGGCTGAGATAGGCTAATATACTTAGCCTATGTATACAAACATGGGCTGATATACTTTGCCTATACATACATAGATGGACTGAGATAGGCTAATATACTTTGCCTATACATACAAAGATGTGTTGAGATAGGCTAATATGCTTAGTCTATCCATACAATGGTGGGCTGATATAGGCTAATATATTTAGCCTATCTATACAAAGATGGGCTGTATTAGGCTAATGCAGTTAGCCTATACATACATAGATGGCCTGAGTTGGGCTAATATAGTTAGCCTATACATACAAAATTGGGCTTAGATGGGCTAATATACTTAGCCTATCTATACAAAGATGGGCTGAGATGAGCTAATATAGTTGGCGTATCTATACAATGATGGTCTGAGATGGGCTAATATAGTTAGCCTATCTATACAATGGTGGGCTGAGATGGCCTAACATACTTAGCCTATCTATACAATGATGGGCTGAGATGAGTTAATATAGCTAGCGTATCTATACAAAGATGGTCTGGGATGGGCTAATATAGTTAGCCTATCTATACATTGATGGTCTGAGATGGGCTAATATACTTAGCCTATTCATACAAATTTGGGCTGAGATCGGCTAATATACTTAGCCTATACATACAATGATGGGCTGATATAGTCTAATATACTTAGCCTATCTATAGAAAGGTGGGCTGAGTTAGGCTAATACACTTAGCCTAACCATATAAAGATGGGCTGAGATAGGCTAATACACTTAGCCTATATATACATAGATGGCCTGTGTTGGGCTAATATAGTTAGCCTATACAAACAAAGATGGGCTGAAATAGGCTAATATACTTAGCCTATACATATATAGATGGGCTGAGATAGGCTAATATACTTAGCCTATACATGCATAGATGGACTGAGATAGGATAATATACTTAGCCTATACATACATAGATGGACTGAGGTAGGCTAATATACTTAGCCTATACATACATAGATGGACTTAGATAGGCTAATATACTTAGCCTATACATACATAGATGGGCTGATATAGGCTAATATACTTACCCTATACATACATAGATGGGCTGATATAGGCTAATATACTTAGCGTATACATACTAGGATGGGCTGACATAGGCTAATATACTAAGCCTATACTTCCATAGATGGACTTAGATAGGCTAATATACTTAGCCTATACATACATGGATGGGCTGAGATGGCTAATACACTTAGCCCATACATACAAAGATGGACTGAGATAGGCTAATATACTTAGCCTATACATACAAAGATGGACTGAGATGGCTAATACACTTAGCCCATACATACAAAGATGGACTGAGATAGGCTAATATACTTAGCCTATACATACAAAGATGGACTGAGATGGCTAATACACTTAGCCCATACATACAAAGATGGACTGAGATAGGCTATTATACTTAGCCTATCCATACAAAAATGGACTGAGATAGGCTAATATACTTAGCCTATGTATACAAAGATGGACTGAGATGGCTAATACACTTAGCCCATACATACAAAGATGGACTGAGATAGGCTAATATACTTAGCCTATACATACAAAGATGGACTGAGATGGCTAATACACTTAGCCCATACATACAAAGATGGACTGAGATAGACTATTATACTTAGCCTATCCATACTATAATGGGCTGATTTAGGCTAATATAATTATTCTATGTATACAAAGATGGGCCTATATAGTCTAATATACTTAGCCTATCCATACAATGATGGGCTGATATAGGCTAATATACTTAGCCTATATATACAACCATGGACTGAGATAGGCTAATATACTTAGCCTATCCATACAATGATGGGATTTTATAGGCTAATATACTTAGCCTATGTATACAAAGATGGGCTGATATAGTCTAATATACTTAGCCTATCCATACAAAGATGGGCTGATATAGTCTAATATACTTTGCCTATCCATACAATGATGGGCTTTTATAGGCTAATATACTTAGCCTATGTATACAAAGATGGGCTGATATACTTAGCCTATCCATACAATGATGGGCTGATATAGGCTAATATACATAGCCTATGTATACAAAGATGGGCTGATATAGGCTAATATACTTAGCCTATCGATACAAAGATGGGCTGATATAGTCTAATATACTTAGCCTATCCATACAAAGATGGGCTGATATAGGCTAATATACTTAGCCTATGTATACAAAAATGGGTTGATATAGGCTAATATACTTAGCCTATCCATACAAAGATGGGCTGATATAGTATAATATACTTTGCCTATTCATACAAAGATGGGCTGATATAGGCTAATATACTTAGCCTATGTATACAAAGATGGGCTGATATAGGCTAATATACTTAGCCTATCCATACAAAGATGGGCTGATATAGCCTAATATGCTTAGCCTATCCATACAATGATGGGCTGATATAGGCTAATATACTTAGCCTATCCATACAATGATGGGCTGATATAGGCTAATATACTTAGCGTATGTATACAAAGATGGGCTGATATAGTCTAATATACTTAGCCTTTCCATACAATGATGGGCTGATATAGGCTAATATACTTAGCCTATGTATACAAAGATGGGCTGATATAGGCTAATATACTTAGCCTATCCATACAATGATGGGCTGATATAGGCTAATATACTTAGCCTATATATACAAAGATGGGCTGATATAGACTAATATACTTAGCCTATGTATACAAAGATGGGCTGATATAGGCTAATATACTTAGCCTATCCATACAAAGATGGGCTGATATAGTGTAATATACTTAGCCTATCCATACAAAGATGGGCTGATATAGGCTAATATACGTAGCCTATACATACAAAGATGGGCTGATATAGGCTAATATACTTAGCCTATATACAAAGATGGGTCGAGATAGGCTAATATACTTAGCCTATCTATACAAACATGGGCTGAGATAGGCTAATATACTTGGCCTATCCATACAACGAGGGACTGAGATGGGCTGAGATAGGCTAGTATTAGATTTATTGTCAACCTTGGGAATTACAAGAATTCATGGTATCGTCAAAATTAATAAGCATGAATACAATTAAAATAATTAATTATATACAAGTATAATAAATTACACACCCAGAAGGGGTTCACGGAAAAGTATTTACAAATTCTAGAACTGAGTAAAAACAATGTGGCAATTACAGATGTTTCTGCTTGTGCTTAAATGCAGTTTCTGATGTGGTAAGTATAATATTATTGGATAACTTGTTATATAAGGTAATTCCAGAGTGTCTTACACATTTGCTGAAGAGTGAAGTATTATGTGTAACCGTGCTCAGTTTATGCCTATTTCTAGTGAGATAATTGTTTTTCAGAGTTTGTATGAAATTAAACCAAGTGTTTTGTAACAAACTTCACGCTTTTAGTATATATAGACAAGGAAGTGGCAACATGTGGAGTGATTTGAATAAATTGATACAAGAATCCCTTTGTGTCTTTCCCATTATTATTCTGATTACTCGTTTTTGAATTTTAAAAATTATATGTGCTTTATCACGGTTACCCCAAAAAACCACTCCAAATTTTAGGAAGCTATTGAAATTAGCAAAGTATAGATTCCTCAAAGTGTTCAAATTTGCAATATTTTTTATAGTTCTGAACATAAAATAAAGCTGGCTTAGCTTAGATGCCAGTTTTTCAACATGTGTGTTCCATTTCAGGTTCTCGTCAATCCATACACCTAAGAATTTAGTAGTAGGTTTATAGTGCACCAATTCATTATATAATTTTATTTGTGGCTAATATACATTAGTATTCTGAATATGGCTGAAGAAAATGGCTACAGATTTATTCTTATTTATTATTAACCTGTTTTGTACAAACCATTCCTGCATTCTTTGGTCTAAGCTCAGTATATCAGACTTAACATCATTGTCACTTCCCATTACATCTATGGATGTGTCATCCGCAAACAGTACAACCTTGTTTGGATATAGATGATTTGCTAATCATTTATGTATAGCAAAATTAAGAAAGGTCCCAGGACTGAACCTTGAGGAACCCCACAAGTTACATGCTTTTTTTCCGATCTATGTACTTCAGATGTAAGATTATGGCGGTTTATTTGCACTATTTCAACTTATTGTTCACGTTGATTTAGATATGAACGAAACCAACTATTTGCTACACCTCTTATACCAAAGCATTCTAGTTTTTCCAATATTATTTCGTGATTAACTAGATCAAACGCTTTAGTAAGGTCCAAAAATATTCCTATATTATGTTCTTTCTTATCTAATGAACTATACACACTCTCTAAAAAATTAAATATAGCTGTTTCACTAGATTTGCCCTTTGTAAAGCCATTTTGCGCTAAAGATAACATGTTATGCTTTTGAATAAATTTTTGACATCTATTATACATGGCCTTTTCTAATATTTTTGAGATGGAAGATAAGACTGCTATTGGCCTAAAGTTCTCAGTTCTACTCTTGTCACCTGCTTTAAAAAGGGGTATTATTTTTGCTGTTTTCATGCAGTCTGGAAACACGCCTGCTGAAAAACATGCATTAATCAAATAGCACATTGGTGTAACAAAATACTGGTAACAGTGTTTGAAAATACAATCAGGAATCTCATCCACTCCATGAGAAGTTTTGTTTTTCAGTATTATACTAACTTCATTAGGTGTAACCGGATAGAGATACATTGTATGTGTATTCCTAGAGACATGGTTACTCACCCAGGATGGTTTTTTGTTTATTTGAAAGCTTGTTAATTATATTTACAAAGTAATCATTAAACGACTTTGCTACTTCTTTTAAATCTGAAATGAGCGCACCTTCCTCATTTCTAATGCTAGGATTTTGCTTTTTGAGCTAATTCCTAATTCTTTATTTACTATCTGCCACATCATTTTTTGTTTATTATCGGAGTGTTGTATAATCTTCTCTGTATGGTATTGCTTTGCAGCTATCAGAACCTGACTGTATATCTTCTTGTATTTATTAAAATATAGTTTAAAACTCTCTGTGTTTGCAGTTTTATTAAGTTGGCTAAGAAATTTTAGCCTTCTAGCAAATTTCCTAATTCCTTTTGTTACCCATGTCTTACTTAGCCTATGTATAAAAAGATGGGCTAATACACGCTAATACACTTAGCCTATCTATACAAAGATGGACGGATATAGGCTAATATACTTAGCCTATCTATACAAAGATGGACTGATATAGGCTAATACACTCAGCCTATCTATACAAAGATGGACTGATATAGGCTAATACACTTAGCCTATCCATACAAAGATGGGCTGATATAGGCTAATATACTTAGCCTATCCATACAAAGATGGGCTGATATAGGCTAATACAGTTAGCCTATCTATACAAAGATGGGCTGATATAGGCTAATATGCTTAGACTATCTATAAAAAGATGAGCTACAAAGATGGACTGATATAGGCTAATATGCTTAGCCTATCTATAAAAAGATGGGCTGATATAGGCTAACATACTTAGCCTATCTATACAAAGATGGACTGATATAGGCTAATACACTTAGCCTATCTATACAAAGATGGACTGATATGGGCTAATACCCTTAGCCTATCTATACAAAGATGGACTGATATAGGCTAATACACTTAGCCTATCTATACAAACATGGACTGATATAGGCTAATACACTTAGCCTATCTAAACAAAGATGGGCTGATATAGGCTGATATGCTTAGCCTATCTATACAAAGATGGGCCGATATAGGCTAATATGCTTAGCCTATCTATAAAAAGATGGGCTGATATAGGCTAATATACTTAGCCTATCTATACAAAGATGGGCTGATATAGGCTAATATGCTTAGCCTATCTATAAAAAGATGGGCTGATATAGGCTAATATACTTAGCCTATCTATACAAAGATGGACTGATATAGGCTAATACACTTAGCCTATCTATACAAAGATGGACTGATATGGGCTAATAACCTTAGCCTATCTATACAAAGATGGACTGATATAGGCTAATACACTTAGCCTACCTATACAAAGATGGACTGATATAGGCTAATACACTTAGCCTATCTATACAAAGATGGACTGATATAGGCTAATATACTTAGCCTATCTATACAAAGATGGACTGATATAGGCTAATACACTCAGCCTATCTATACAAAGATGGACTGATATAGGCTAATACACTTAGCCTATCTATACAAAGATGGACTGATATAGGCTAATACACTTAGCCTATCTATACAAAGATGGACTGATATGGGCTAATATGCTTAGCCTATCTATACAAAGATGGACTGATATAGGCTAATACACTTAGCCTATCTATACAAAGATGGACTGATATAGGCTAATACACTTAGCCTATCTATACAAAGATGGACTGATATGGGCTAATATGCTTAGCCTATCTATACAAAGATGGGCTGATATAGGCTAATACACTTAGCCTATCTATACAAAGATGGACTGATATGGGCTAATACACTTAGCCTATCTATACAAAGATGGACTGATATAGGCTAATACACTTAGCCTATCTATACAAAGATGGACTGATATAGGCTAATATACTTAGCCTATCTATACAAAGATGGACTGATATAGGCTAATACACTCAGCCTATCTATACAAAGATGGACTGATATAGGCTAATACACTTAGCCTATCTATACAAAGATGGGCTGATATAGGCTAATACACTTAGCCTATCTATACAAAGATGGGCTGAGATAGGCTAATATACTTAGCCTATCTATACAAAGATGGGCTGATATAGGCTAATATACTTAGCCTGTCTGATATAGGCTAATACACTTAGCCTATCTATACAAAGATGGACTGATATAGGCTAATATACTTAGCCTATCTATACAAAGATGGACTGATATAGGCTAATACACTCAGCCTATCTATACAAAGATGGACTGATATAGGCTAATAAACTTAGCCTATCTATACAAAGATGGGCTGATATAGGCTAATACACTTAGCCTATCTATACAAAGATGGGCTGAGATAGGCTAATATACTTAGCCTATCTATACAAAGATGGGCTGATATAGGCTAATACGCTTAGCCTGTCTATACAAAGATGGGCTGAGATAGGCTAATACACTTAGCCTATCTATACAAAGATGGGCTGATATAGGCTAATATACTTAGCCTGTCTGAGATGGGCTAATATACTTAGCCTATCTATACAAAGATGGGCTGAGACAGGCTAATATGCTTAGGCTATGTGTAAAACTAGGGACTGAGATAAGTTAATATGCTTAGGCTATCTATAAAAGGAGGCACTGACATAGGTTAATATAGTTGGACTAACTATAAAAAATTGGCTGAGATAGGCTAATATAATTAGCCTATCTGGACTCAGGGGTCTCCGTCTAGGGGATATGTGAATGGCAACCACAAGGTACCCAAGCTGAGCAGAACATTACTTCCACTTACTGGTGTTTTGCTCCTCACTGTAACTTTTCTATCTGACCTTACCTTGGTCACCTCTTGTTCTCTTCCAATCCCGATTCTATTAGGGTTCCTGAGGGCTAGGGAGTGTTTATTTTTCGAACCTCTCCATTTCTCTATAAAATATTAACCCTAAAATGCTGACCTGTCATGGCATGTAATACGTCCTCTGATTGTAATCAGAGGATATGGTCGGTGAGACCCGCAAACCAACGACAGATGTGGTCCTCCAGACATTCTGGGGGTTGTGAGAGAGTGATGTGACCGCTAAAACATAAAAATATGGTGCTCTCTAAAAAGTGGTTACCATTACTGCTATTTTTCTCTTCAATATCAAATCTGCCCTCTAGGTGATCTGCAAGAGGAAATGGATCGAGACCACCTTCAAATATGTCTGGCCACTTCTAGTGCCCCATCCGTCAGTGAAAAATATTGGAGAGCAAGAGAATTAATGACTTCATTCTCAGAAATCCACCATTAGCTAACAACATTTTTTGTATAGTAAGATTTGGTTTATCTATTGCGTTTACCAGTTATGCAAGTCATCCAGAGTAAATAGGACTTCATGGACTATTGCCAAAAAATTCACGATATACATTTTGTGACAAAAATATTTCAAACATATGGCATTTTCATCAAAATCAAGCCATTTTCAAGAATATCAACATTTTGCATGTAAAAGGTAGTTTAGATTGAGGCTATTTTTTTCAAAATCTTTGTGTCGCATCCTTGAAAGACATTAAACTTAAATACCAACTTTGGTTTATAAATAACTTTTCGTTTTTGAGTTATACTGTTCACAGACTGACAGACACACACATGGACCTTTTTTTGGGGGCCTCAAAACTTATATTTCCGGTGAAATCTCGACATCAAATTTTTGGGTGGAATACAATACTTCCTCTACTTACCTACATAGTAGAGAAAGTAAAAATAGCTAATATATTGTCATTTTATTTTTATTAAGAAATTAATCATATATTAGTTATTTTGAACATTAAATTAAATGTTGTTAGCTAATGCTGGGTTTCTGACAATGAAGTCATTAATCCTCTTGCTCTCCTATATTTGTCACTGATGGATAGGGCGCTAGAAGTGGCCGGGCATATTTGAAGGTTGTCTTGGTCCATTTCCTCTTGCAGATCACATAGAGGACAGAGTGGTGAAGAATATATCCCAATTCTGTTTAAATGTTTTGCCAGACAATCATGTCCTCTAATCAACCTGAAGGTTGCAACTGCCGTTTTTCGAGGATACTCAGGAATTACTGTTTGAATGTTTGGTAGTTCCCATGGGTTACACCAGATCTGTATATAACTATAGACCAGTATAGGCACACATAGGCTGTACCAGATCTGTATACTCAGGGGTCTCCGTCTAGGGGATATGTGAATGGCGACCACAAGGTACCCAAGCTGAGCAGAACATTACTTCCACTTACTGGTGTTTTGCTCCTCACTGTAGCTTTTCTATCTGACCTTACCTTGGTCATCTCTTGTTCTCTTCCGACCCCGATGCTATTAGGGTTCCTGAGGGCTAGGGAGTCTTTATTTTTCCAACCTCTCCATTTCTGTAATTTCTCTATAAACTCTTAACCCCTAACATGCTGACCTGTCATGGCATGTAATACGTCCTCTGATTGGTAATCAGAGGATATGGTCGGTGAATTTATTTTGATAACTCTCCCGGTCAGGTCGGTGAGACCCGTAAACCAACGACAGGTGTGGTCCTCCAGACATTCTGGGGGTTGTGAGAGAGCAATGTAACCGCCAAAACATAAAAATATGGTGCTCTCTAAAAAGCGGTTACTATTACTGCTAAGTCTCTTCAAGATTAAATTAAATAGATACATATTTTTCCACAAGTAATCTAATTCCAAAATCTAAATTTTAACAATATAAATTATAAATAAAGTATTAACCCTAGGATGCTTATAGTTCAAAATTTAAATGGAATTACAATAATTGAATTAGTATTTTACCTGTCAATGCGACACCTGGCACTGCTTCTCACGAACAAGGCATCCAATATCTGGTTTGACTGATGCTGTAGCAACTCAAAGCGAACTCTTCAGATGACTGTCAGTGATTCACGTTCTCATTGCACACTTCACATGTTTCATTTTGGAGAACACTTGCTTGCATAAGTATGTGCTAACGAAAAGAGATGCAAAACTAAGTGCATGTCTATGCCTAGATATTTTTCTCTGGGAAAGCAGTTGATAGAATTGCAGTAAGGTGACATTGTTAAACTTATTCTTTAGGTCTGAAGCACATTGAAAATCAACGCACTCCATTTGCAGATCCTCAGGGACCTTGACTAGGCTAATGGAGATATAATTTCTGTGTATTTTTGAGAGTTTTGATTATCACACTTTTGCAGTTCCTATTTGTGATTCCCAAAGTTGTAATTTTGTTTGAAAGGCCTTCACATATAGCAATCATCAATTAGTATTTACCTTGGAGACGTGAATTAAGTTTGTTCAGCTGTGTTGTTATGTCTGCCACAAAGGCAAAATCACACATCAATCTTCCTATCTTCCTTTCATAGAAGTTTGAAAACAGTGTTGTTGTAATTAATTTAATTTAAAAGGTTAGTTAATTAATAACACTGAACAACACTTACAACATATTTTTCCGGGACGCGTTTCGAAGGTAACTTTCCTCCATTATCAACCGGACAATAACATCAATTTTCACACATCAATTTTCTCACCAAAGCAGCCCGGGTCCCAGGCAACCGCATGTGGGATTTGTGGTGGACAAAGTGGCGCTGGGGTGGATTTCCTCCGGGTTCTCTCGTTTTCCCCGCCATCTCATTCCACTGGTGCTCCATCTTCATTCCATGTATCATCAGTGTCACTGCCTGCGGTGCTGTACGTAGTAAAAACGGGCGTTAAACACTACCAAAAAAAAAAAAAGTCACACATCCATTCTGCGTGTTTAAATACAACTAGGTTTACCCTTCTCCATAAATGCTTGTATTTCATTTGTTGTATCAAACACTCGCTTCCACATTTTGCCATGGCTCATGGCTCTTATTTCATAGAATAAACAATATCTTCTAATTGCAAATCGAGATTTTGTAAGAAATGTTGAATTCTCTGTCGCAAATCATGTAAAAGAATAAAATTCACTACTTTTATGACAACTTTATCTAAATTTAGGAATTTGGCCCAAAGGTTTACTTGGTGTATTAAGCAGTGATATTGCACTACAGAAATTTTAGCTGCCTCTGCAGTAATTTAACTAACCCCTCTCGTTTTCCTGCAAATGCAGGAGCTCCTAAAATAAGAACAAATTAGAAACTAAAAACTTCACTTATCTCAGTATTATTTGCTGACCCTGGGTTTCAAGCTGTGTCCAGCTTGAAACCCAGGGTCAGCAAATAATACTAAGATAAGTGAAGTTTTTAGTTTCTAATTTGTTCTTACTTTAGAATCTTGTTGCTTCACTGTTAATAGCTTCAATTTTTCCTTATGCAGGAGCTCCGTCTGTTGTTACGTGATATACTCTGTACATCAAGAGTTTAGAGGAGATGTAAACACAGCACCGGTTTGTATCACTCCGTGGCTATGTGCATTCACAATGACGCAACACAGTTACCAGTATGCATAGGTATAATATGCATTTTACACTACTAAAAGGATATATTTACTTGATCCAAATAACATGTAGCACATGGAAATTAACTGCTACTTATGTCATCTCTGTCCACAATAACACTTTTTCATTTCCTGCTCAAAAACTCAAAACTAATCTCAAGAAGCAGCTTGTGGAGGGAAGTTCATTTTAAATCTGGAAGATCGGGATCAGAGTTAACTGCCAACAGCACTCTGTTTAAGGTAGAGGTTCATTGTTAACAAAGAACTGGTGAACTTTTTGATGGATTGCAGATCTCACAAATTCATTGCAAACTACATCCAAACGTTTGCCTGGTACGTGGTCGCTTTTTACCGGAAGTTCTGACTTGTGTGCTGTAAATACTTGCAACTAACACACTGGTAAACTCGGATGTTAATTTCATCACGTCTTCGATAGAAAGTTCAGGCTATTTCTCGCAGAACTTGTTAAAACACGTTCAATATTATTGTCTTTTCACCACTTCGCAACGGTTTGCCGTGCTTATGTTTCACAACACTCACTTGTTCCGCCATGTTACTTTCATACTGGATAATGCGCATGCAGAATGAATTAGGCTGGTTACAGATTCACTTAACTGCATATTCTTACACTTAACTATGCTTAGTACACTTAGTTCATGCTTTAGCAAACATTAAGTGAGATTTCAGACGTTTAGTAACAGTATTTCTTCAAGGGACTATTTAGATGGCGAAAGCGTCAAGAGGGTGTGCTGGGGTCAAAACGCACATGGCTTTGTTTACGTCTCCTCTAATCTCTTGATGTACAGAGTATATAATTGTATATTTCAAGCCAAGCTGGTTCATGGTTTCAGTGACACCCTCCATTAATTCATTGGCCTTAGTGGTGCCTTTAAGAGGGACAAGAGCAGCTAATTCTTCTGTAATATTGAAATTTTTATCAACTCCCCAAGAAAATTGCTAATTGGGCAGCACCGCTAACTCATTACTCTCATCAAGTGCCAGAGAGTAGAACTGGAAATTTGTGGCTTGATATTTTAATATCCTGTCTATACTGGATGATAATTCATCAATAAGGCAAGTTACAGTCTTTCGCAATATGCTTAATTTTGCAAACTGCACTTTTTGTCAGGACATATAATATCAGCAACATTCTCAATGCATTCTTTAACAAACTCGCCATCTGAAAACGGTTTAGATTTCTTTGCAATAATTTCTGCTACTGCGAACTTGCTTTTACCAGAGATTCAGTTTGAAGTGACACATTCTTAAAAATTAACTGCTGTCCAGAAAGTTTAATTTTAAATTGAGATGCCTTATCTTCATGAAATTGACCCTCAAATTTATCATATGAAGATGCATGTTTGGTCTCATAACATCGCCTTATGTTGTACTCCTTAAACACTGAAACTGTTTTACTGCAAATTAAACATACTGCTTTGTTTACTTTACTAAAAAAGTACTGATTTGTCCACTTTATTTGAAATTATCTACCTGTATCTGAAACTTTTCTTCTCTTGCCACTACACTTAGAAGCCATAATTATCACTTATGAAAAATCACAGAATTATACGTATTCTTCAAACCTCTTACTACCACAAACACTACAATGTGAGCGAACAATCTGGTGATTTCCACAAAGTGTAACAATACTAAAACATTGAGCACACACGCACCTTTGAAAGTAGTAATGTTACAGTGAGGTCAACAATGCACAGAGACTTCAAAGAGATGCGCAGTAGGTGTTTGTGTTTTGTAGTGTTTAATGCCCACTTTTACTACATACGGCAGGGTGACACTGATGATACATGGAATGAAGATGGAGCACCGGTGGAATGAAATGGCGGGGGAAACCGGAGAACCCAGAGGAAACCCGCCCCAGCTCCGCTTCGTCCACCACAAATCCCACATGTGGTTGCCTGGGATCGAACCCGGGATGCTTTGGTGAGAGTGGTAGGTAAGATCATATCATGCTATTCAAATGGTTAACATTGTGGCACCAAAGCATGTGATAAGATTGCAGGTATTCAGAATGCAACATTGTCATGTTTTCTCCAAGCAAGCATCCACATAACAGCATGGTCCTTTATTTATTAGAGTAGCAAGTAAACAATAACATTAGCAAGGTTCTTATTAAGTGCAATGACAGAACTACTCAAGGCTAGTAATATCAAACCACATTTTCTGCTTACATTACACTGTGTCTTCACTGTCAGTCATTTTTACTCACACATATAATGAATGAAGCATTCTCGTGTATAACATCCCACAGTTGACATTTTCGTTCTTGCTCCATGGTGTGCTCAACACATCTTTCCCATACACTTGAATCTATATTCGGTACACATTCTCTCAACACTTTGCACATACTGTGACTTACAGAGGCAGTCACATTTTGCTTTCTTATAGCATTCTTATGGGCACACTGCCCATATCAGCTCTATCACATTCAGATAACAGTTATATAGTAGTAACTTTATGACTTCATTACCATGGTCTTTGCCATTTCCTTCATAAACAATAACTTACAAATATCACGGCGGGCCGCATGCAATGGGTTCAAGCGCCACAGGTTGTCCACACCTGCACTACAGCAATAACTTCATCAGCTTCCATCTTGGAGAACAGAACAGATGATAGAACACGAGTGTTTCAGCAGTGTGTATTTAGATCTCATACGTGTGCAAATATTACGTGCATAAAAGCAGACACAAAGATTACGCTTGTGTGTCCCCGGTGTTATTATGTCTCCTCAACAGATACTTTAATTGCTGATCTTCAGTATTCTAGCTTCCAAATAGACATTTGTATGATAATTCCATATTTGAAATTTTGATTTTTGGCTGCTCAGATTTGCAACTAGAGCCATTATGTGCTTGATCAACAAGCACAGCATGTCTTTCCTCTTGTTCTATTGTCTTGAACTACAGTAGCAGTGCTGTACACCACAGTCTTTTGTCTTTCATTTACTGGGGCATATAAAAAACTAATTTCAAAAAGAAAATGTTATTTATTTGCTGTAATATACAGTTACAATGATTTAAATGCATACTTCTCCATGACCATTGGAGGGTACTGCAGTTTTGAAACTACAGAACCAGATTTAACCTATCTTTGGTATGTAATTTCAAACTGCCATGTATGCTGAATAAAAGTACAGATTTGTTTTCTTATTCACATCAAACAATGTGTCCATTTTTACAAATAATCGGGGAGATTAAATGAGCAACTGTTCGTAAGAGGCTATCAACTATTCTTACATGAAGTCATCTGAGTCATTTCCATCTTGGCACGTGTTTGATGTCATGTTCTCTGCTTTCATTAACGTACTGTAGCTCCTGGAAAAGCATATATTATATTTAAGATACATGATCTTTTGAGGACAGTACTGAAAATCATGTTGAATGTTTGTAATATTTTATGCACCCATAAAAGCGTAAATTTGACTATTAAGACATAATTAGTATTATAAGAGGTTAACTTTGCCTACGGTCTAAATGAAAATTACAATGTATTTTTAAGCATTCTTATATCCTTTTCTCACTTTTTATAGGTCAGCCAGTCAACTGTACTTTAATTAATGTAACTTGTGAATTCTGACAGTTCCCTCACATGCTGAGGGAACTGTTAGAATTCTTGTTACATTAATTCAAGCATAATAAAAACTTCTTTGACCAGATAGTCTTATATGTGCTGGTGGGTGGCTATGGGTTTGTTACAGCAAATTATATATAAAAAAGTAACTTGGCTTAAAAGAGTTAGTTGATAAAAGCTCAACTTATGTAGAGTGAGAAAGTGTGAGTGCATGCATGGCTAAAGAGAAAGACAGGTTACAGCACAAATTGGTGTTATGTAGTAAAGGTGTTGTGTAGTATAGTCAGAGACATGGCTAACATTATATAACATCATGATAAAACTGTCTTCTGTATGAATTCAACACGCAATTTTTTTGATTATTTAGAACATGGATGTATTAGGTATTGTGGCTTTACTTTATTGGACCATGACTGAACAAGGAGAATTATATCACTGCAGTTTGTGCTGTAGCCCGTCTTTCTCATTAGCCATGATGGGTAGGGATTGGAATATGAATGGAAGAATATTCATGAGATCAGCAGAGAATTTTGTAAACAGCTAATGGGGATGCCTAGGGCCTTACCAAACACATCACACTAAGCTGAGATGAACAGTAGATAAAAGAAAGGTGAAAGAGAGTTAAAATACTTCTACATGGCCAAAATGCCAAATGAAATATTACCAAGTAATGTTGGTGGTAAAGAAACAATTGGCAAGAAAATAAGTTGGTTTAATAAGATAAGAAAAATGGAATGGGAAATATGGACATTGCAAAAGACTTATAAAAGTCATAAGTACCAAACTTGGTTGTAGAATGAAGTATCTTCCGGGCTGTTATGCCGTGGTCTGCTGGAGATCTGTCTTCCAGACGTTTCGTTTACAACTGCGGTAAACATCCTCAGTGGCGTCGAAGTCTCCTTGTGGAAGGTATCAACAGCGAGAGACTATTGAAATTTACAAGCACCCTAACAACTTTAATAAGGAGGAGGCCTTAAGATTAAACAGCAACTGGCATCCGGTCATAGAACATCATAAGAAGCAGGAAAGCAAGGTAAGCCAATCAGAAGAGACCAGCAGCATAAGAGAGATAGAGCCCCCTCCACCAGCTACCATGCCTCTGCACGCCCCGGGCCAATCAGCGCACATTGCGCATGATATAAATGGAGCGCCACAGACAGTCGATGCATCAGTCGCAGTGATACCTTCCACGAGGAGACTTCGACAACGCCACTGAGGATGTTTACCACAGTTGTAAACGAAACGTCTGGAAGACAGATCTCCAGCAGACCACGGCATAACAGCCCGGAAGATACTTCATTCTACAATTTAGACGCCGGCCGTGAAAGCCTACGTAACCAAACTTGGTGTTTGAGTTCATTACCTTCCAAAGATGCAACAGGAAGATTTCCAATAAAATATCCACATCCCATACCACCCTTCACAGGGAACATTTTTCAAAATGCTTTATTTTCTCAAAAGTGGCTCTTAACGACTTTGATTAAAATACTACATATTAATAAAAATACAGAGACCCAAAAACATCTGAACTGCTGTGTGATGTTTTTTCACTGCACACACGATAACGTGCAACTGCTGTACACAAGGTCACATGGTTACTTGTTTTTCTCTGCTCTCAAAGTGCAGTATTGAGCTGACGGTGATATTGTGTGGTTAAGTTATTACCAGTGTGCCTTTATTATTTTGTCTTGTACTTAGCCACAACATGTATTATGGCTCAGCATTTGTTTTCTACTGCACAGCGTGTATTTATTTATGAAGGAAGTGTTCAGGCTCAGGAATCTAAAAGACGATGTACAGTTCTTACCAATGAAACATTAGACATCTGTCATTGTTTGAAAAATCCCCCTCAAAATCGCTAAGGCATCTTTCAGAACAGGCAGGCATTTCTTATGGCTCTATGCAAAGACCTACTAAATTCTGAAGTTTTAACTGTGCTAAACGCTCTTCAACCAGGTGATGCTGTAATTAGGTGTACATTTTGTGAGTGGACTCTCAATGGTGTATACAATGGCAAAATTGACCCACTTTTAATATTTTTCATGGACGAGGCTTGGTTTCACCTTTACAGATACGTGTGTACACAAAATAATCATTATTGGAGCTCTGAGAAACCTAATATTGTTCATGAAACACCCCTTTATGACGAAAAAATTGGTGTATGGTGCACCATTAACGGAGAAAGAGTTATAAACCCAATATTTTTTTTTGAGTCAACAGTTGACGCTCTTATATATGTGAATACAATTTTTCCCTCTTTTTAGAGAATTAACCAGCAGGGAGCATGTTTTTGCCTTTTTTCAACAAGACTCTGCAACAGCTCATACAGCCAATTTTTCAATGAGAACAATTGAAAATGTCTTTCATGAAAAAATTATTAGCACAGATTTGTGGCCCCCTCGGTCCCCCAACCTAACCTCTGTGATTTCTCTTTCTTGGGTAACTTAAAGCATAAAGTGTACAAGACAAACCCACATATTGTGAAAGAATTAAAACAAAATATTTGCCAGGAAATTGCCAGCATTTCTCAACGCGAACTATGGCGAATGATGGATAATTTCCTACAGAGGTGCCAACAATGTAAGGACAACAACGGTGGTCAGTTTCTCCTCTAATAACATTGGTAAGTAAAGCCTTTAAAAGCAGTTTTAAAAATGTTGTTTGGCTTCATCCACGCTGTTTTGACAGCGGCAGCTGGCAACAAGCGCCGAGGATGCATACAGACAAAATACAGTGCTGCTGGTTCGGAGTCTTTTCAATCACCCATTATTTACATTACAAATAAAATGCATATCCTGAATTATTATTTATTTATGCCAACAAACTTACTGTTGGTGTTTTTAAACACACAAGCCGTGTGTGGGCAAAGTTTAAGAGGTAGAACTGGAACTTAAAAATTCAATGCCACAACTGGGATTTGAACCACAGACCTTCCGCTTACCTGGCGGCTGCTCTAACCACTGAGCTATTGTGACAAACTGCCAGAATGGCATTAAATTCTCAAACCAGTTCGTATTTCTCCTGGTAAACCACAAAGGCAGTCTCACATCAGAGACAAATTACCCCAATGGTGACTTACTATTGTAAGTACTTTATATCCCAGGATTAAATAACCTTCAGATGGTAATTATTATTTATTTATGCCAACAAACTTAATTTGAATTTTTAAGTTCCAATTCTACCTCTCAAACTTTGCCCACACACGGCTTGTGTGTTTAAAAACACCAACAGTAAGTTTGTTGGCATAAATAAATAATAAAGAAAAAGCTGTTTAGCATAGATTGCGTGCTTTAATAAGCTCTAAATTTTGTTTGTAGCAAGATTCTATCTTTTATGGTTTACCAGTTTTGCAAGTCAATCAGAATGAAGAGGATTCAAGAGGCCATCCCACAAAACTCAAGACATGCGTTTTACTTGTAGGTACTGAAAATATGGATTTTCATCAAAATCATTAAAGCCATTTTTGAGAAAATCAACATTTTTGAAAAATTGTCCATATAAACGGTAGTTTGGTATGAGAGGATTTTCTTGAAAATCGTCATACCTTCCTTGGAAGATGGTATTTAACCACATTTCGCACACGCACACAAACACACACAGACTATTTTTTATTTTCTAAATGTGCTTTTTCTGATTCAGGGAGTGTATCTCCAGTGAAATCTCGGTATTCAAAATTTTGGATGGAATATAATTCCTCTTAACTACTATAGGTAAGTGACATAGAAAGCAAAGCTGTGTCACTTCCAAACAAATTTAAGAGTACATATTTCAGTCATCAAAGCTGTCACCATCTAAGGTACATAATGATGTTCCTTATAAATACATTGTTAATGAATAAATAATTTGTTGAAATTCTCACCTTAGTTCTGCTTCCTCTTTCTTTCTTCTTACATCTTCCTTTTCTCGCTCACGTTGCTCTCTCAACAGTCTTTTCTTACCCTCTCTTTCTTCTTTGTCTCGTTTTTCTCTTTCGGCTCTGAAGTCTGGATGTTCCTCTGTTTTGGTTTTATTTAGGCGGTTAACAATTTCATTACACTTTTTGGCTACCCTTATCTTATGAACCTGCATGAATTAAAATGATACATCACTATTAACAAGATGTTGCTGATTTTATTAATGTTATGAACTAGAGCATAGCGCTACTGTTTTACTGCCTTTCTAAAGCTTGTCTCACCCTTAGATGGCAGTATGGAGTTAAATGGGATATATCTGTCTCTATCTAGTGCATACAAGATGCCATTAGCTTCGTCCTTTTCTACACTCATGCTGTTGCCAGGTTTCTAACTGAATAGTGTAACTATTCAGGTTTGAATACATCCTGTGCAGTTTTTTTCTCTATCAGGTTGTATCTTTTTTAGTCATTATAGATTTCTATAGGCCCAAATTTCTACAGTAAAAGTCTGAATTATTTTGTTTTTATACTCATCATGCACTAACTCCTAAAATATGTCTATATTTTTTTCTTAGCTGGAGTAACCTATAGTGCTGCTACTTGCCTAATTTGAATTCTCTGTTTACTCAGTTAAGTGGTACAATTTTTTAAATTAAATGCTTTCAGAAAATTTTATATCTGTGCACTGCAAAAGTTACACAGTGGGAAATTTTTTTGTATTGAGTTTACATCATGGACCAAGCGAGAGCAAATGTTGAGGAGGGTTAGAGACAGTTTTTAAAATAAACTAGAAACCTGTAATCTCTTACTTTTTTATGTAAGAAAAACAAAACCTATTCAGCTAAAACGTGTCAAGCATGACACAGAAGACAGTTGAAGGAGCAGCAGTAAATCAGTTCATAAAGAAGTATACTGTGTGTTACCTGTGAAATGTTATTGTTTTATCTATTTAACATGTTCCATAAATATTGTAATTATGGAGGGGAACCTAGGGACAGACAATATATAAGTAAATTAAGAAGTAAGTTAATTATGAATGTGTTAGTGTGTTCAAGTAAAATGGGGTTATTAGGCAGTAAAAGAAACAGCTAAACCTATCAGGTGTTCGGAAGTAGCAGTGTATAGGATTAAAAAGGATCTAATGAAAGGACCTCTAAGAATGCCATTGAAAAAGAAAGCAAAAAGAGGGGTGGGGTGGGGGGGGGGGGGACATAAAACTGCTAGGCTAACGCAATATGATGGAATAGTACAAAGTGGAGTGCAGCAAATTGCTCATTCTTTACGGTTTGAAAATATTCTGCACACATTGAATATAATTTTGTCACGGGTCAACAGTGATGATAACCTACCAAATTTCTCAAGGGCCACTCTGAGTTGATTCTTACATGATTTGGGGTTTGAATATGAAAGAATGGATAACAAGTGCATATTAATAGAAAAAGACAATGTTATCAGATACTGTCATAGATATCTTAGGTGGCACCGTGTCCTAGTGGTTAGACCATTCACCTTCATCTAGGCAGCCCGGGTTCAATTCATGGTGGACGAAGCGGCGCTGGGGCAGGTTTCCTCAGGGCTCTCCAGTTTACCCCGCCATCTCATTCCACCGGTGCTCCATGTTCATTTCACGTATCGCCAGTGTCACCGCCTATGGTGCCGTATGTAGTAAAAGCAGGCATTAAACACTACCAAACCAAACCAACCAATCCCAGGGATGCACATGTGGTATTCATGGTGAACGAAGTGGCAGCGGGGTGGGTTTTCTCCAGGTTCTCCAGTTTCCCTGCCACTCATTCCACCAATTGGTCCATCATCACCCTTCCAATCCATTTTGCCTGCATTTCATATTGTCTTCCTTACTATCATAGCTGGTGCTGGGCTGAGCAGCTGCTTCCAGGTTTTCACTCTGATCCATAGGTTTCTCTGCTCCCCAATAGGCACCTGGCCCTAGGCACTGGCTTGTAAGTCCTCCAAACGGGGAGGGTAATCAGATAAAAAAGAAGACAAAGATATCTAAAAGACACAAAAAGCTTTAGGGACATGGGGAAATCAATTGTTTATACAGATGAGTCATTTGTAAGGCCATACAGTAACAAAGACATGGAGGGATACCCAAGTTAAAAGTGCCTGTCAAGCAGCAATTGAAAAACTAAGTACAGGACTCAGGCCACCTCAGGGTCGCACAGCAAGATTTGCTTTGGTCCATGCTGGCAATGAACAGGGATTTGTAAGAAATGCTGGACTAACATTTTTGTGCAGAAAAAACATGGCCGACACACATGGCGAAATGACAGATGAAATATATGAAAAGTGGTTCACTGAACAATGCTCCCAGATAGCCCTGAGGGAGCCATTATTATAATCTCATTATTATAATCTACAATGCAAAATATCACAGTAGAAAATATAAACTTTTGCCTGTTACTTCATGGAGGAAAAATTATACAATTGTTTGGCTCACTCAGAAAGAGATCCTGTTTGGACCTGGTATGCTTGAACAGGAACTGCTGTTCATTGTATCTCAACATAAAGGGAGATACGATATATTGCATTGTCGATGAAATGGCAAAGGCAGCAGGGTGACAAGTTCTTCACTTGCTACCATACTATTGTGAACTGAATGCCATTGAAATGGTATGGTCAGAAGAGAAAAGCTACATAAAAATGAACAATACCTCATTTAGACAACCAAATTGAGACAGTTGATCTCAAATACATACAAACATACTACAGTATAAAATTGGGTGAACTATGAGGACAAAATTAAGACGGTTGAAAGTGATATGTGGATAGTTGATGAGAACCATGACGACATAGACGCTTTTCTGATTAATGTATCATCAACAAGAACTGCCCCTTCAGTCACCATCACCCAATTTTGATTCACCAGAACCCAGTACTTTAAGGTAAATGGAAAATGAAATGGAAGGGATCCCGCTATTGGAGGACAACGAGGAAGCTTAAAGGTAATGAGCATAATTTATTTAAGCTTTTTCTCTTTTATTTCTTCATTTTTGTTTGATAATATATTTTTATGTGTCTGTAAAATCGCATTTAGAAATATTAAAAATACTAAGGGAATACGTGAAATGTGGGTGAAACCGAAACATAGGTATTATAATAGTCTTAAATAGCAGCACACATATTTCACTATTTGGGTATGCGTAATTCACAAGATGACATTAAATTGGCAGAGTCATTGACTCAGAAGAATGTCTTTGTTCTTGAACTTACAATAGTGATGTGGAGTGAAGAGCTTCCTGGTACGATGTAAACAGAGTAACACCAGCAGTTCAAATTTATTGTCTGCAATGCAGTTGAACTGTAAGCAGTTCCAGATTTGCTACAATATTATATAGTGTGGTTTAAGGTATAGAGGTTTAACAGGTTTACTTATTGAAAGTATGATCATAATTGCTCTTTTTGATGCATTAATATAATGTATAGAGGTTTAACAGATTTATTTACTGAAAGAATGATCATAATTACTTTGTTTAATGTGTTAATACTTGTATAATACAAGTATATTACTAATCCTACTTTGTGTATTATTATTTACCATCCTGGGATGAAAGGATAAGTCACATTTGAAGCAGGGTGTAAAACATCAGAGGGAGAGGAATAAACAATAGTGTGCTATCTTCAGGTTCACTTGTGTCAATCACACAACTTCAAGGCCTACATGTTGCAATGTTGCATTCCATTTAACGTGTACTGTCTTCTAAGGTTGAAACACACTTTAATTACATATATTCTTACCTCTTTATCTCTGTAAAAGCCAACTTGCCCAACTTCCATTCCATCAGTTTTCTTTAAGTTTGACCACATAGTATAGACTACGTCTATTTCATTCATTTTGTTTCCCTGGATACTGTTGGCTTTCACAAGTTGTGCTGCATCTTCAAGTACTGCAGAAGGTATATCATCTATTGTCTGACCCTGGACAAAAACAGAGCTTAAAAAATTACATGAAATATTTATAATCCTTTGAAAGTGAAACCTCATTTAAATTACTTATGCTAAAACTGATATCCCATTTACTATGGGATTAAAATATGGTCTCTGGAAATCTCAACATACTGGGTGGGGTGAGTCTTCTCAGTCTACAGATTGAGAAGTTATGCAATCCTGGTGTTTTACAGGCTATGCCATAAACACTGTCCACTGCATCGTATCATATCAATTTCAGCCAAAATGACTGTTTTGCACCGCTGTGTGTGGAATGAGTTGCTCTCATAATGCAACAGTGTGCACATTGGCCTTCAGTGATGAAGGTCCCAGGTTCAAATTCTGCCACCTTTAAGGTACTTTTTATGTTTAGTAAATTTAACAAGAACCGATAATTTGGCATGGAAGTGTCATTTTACTTAATTAGTTTAACTATGCAAATTTCAAGAAAACACGAATTGTTAGTTGGTTTTATATGGTTTAATGAACATCGTAAGTAAATGCATAATAACTTAAACATAAGGTACCATTGTATAATATTTTGCTATTTACCAGTATCTTATAAAAGAAGGCCAATAAATTGTTCTAAGAATTTATACAACGCAGTAAAATATATACATATACGAGGGCCGTTCAGAAAGTAACCTCCGGTTGATTGCAAAAAATTCACCAAGTTAAATAAAAATATTTTAATATATACATCTTACAACTACATCTTTGCACTATTTTTCTACATAGTCTCCATAACGATTGAGGCACTTATCGTATCTGTTCACAAGCTTTGAAATTCCTTCTGCATAAAAATCACCCGCTTGTGCCTGGAGCCAGCCTGTGACCGCATCTTTGAGCTCTTCGTCGTCATCAAACCGCTGGGACCCGAGCCATTTCTTCATATGCATGAAGAGGTGATAATCGCTTGGCGCCAGATCTGGGCTGTAAGGTGGATGGTTGACAACGTCCCACTTGAAGGACTCAAGAAGGGCTGTTGTTCTGCGAGCAGAGTGAGGACGGGCGTTATCGTGCAAAAAAAAAACGATACCGGAAGTCAGCATACCACGGCGTTTGTTCTGTATAGCCTGTCGTAATTTTTTTAGTGTTTCACAGTACACGTCTTGATTAACGGTCGTCCCACGTTCCATGAATTCAACCAACAACACCCCTTTTGCATCCCAAAACACCGTTGCCATCAATTTTCGGGCAGAAAAATCTTGCCGGGCTTTTATTGGTTTGGTAGGCAAATTTGAATGTGCCCACATCTTTGATTGTTCTTTTGTCTCAGGGTTCACGTACTTAATCCAGGTTTCGTCCCCGGTCATGATTCTGTTTAACAATGGTTCACCTTCGTCCTCATAACGTGACAGAAAGTCTAATGCAGAGGCCATTCTTTGAGTTTTGTGGTGGTCGGTAAGAATTTTGGGTACCCATCGTGCACAGAACTTACGGTAACCCAATCTTGCTGTCACTATCTCGTACAAGAGAGTCTTAGAAATCTGTGGAAAATCAGTAGACAACTCCGACATTGTGAAACGTCGGTTTTCACGAACTTTTGCATCAACTGTCTGAACGAGTCCATCCGTCACCAATGATGGTCTACCACTCCTCTCTTCATCATGAACGTTTTCTCGTCCACTTTTAAATAAACGTACCCATTCACGGACCACTCCTTCACTCATAACTCTTGGTCCGTACACGGCACAAAGTTCACGATGAATAGCTGCTGCAGAATATCCTTTGGCTGTAAAAAACCTTATAACAGCACGCACTTCACATTTGGCAGGGTTTTCTATTGCAGCTCACATTTCAAACGGCCACAAACACTAAACTAGCGCAGGTACGATGTTCACTCGACCACGGCTTGATGCCGACTGACCTGCTGAGTGCATGAATGCACAGATGGCGTCGCTACTCCCCCCACTACCCACACTGTGACCGATCGGAGGTTACTTTCTGAACGGCCCTCGTATAAACTAGATTATGAATGGAACCTCTTATTTATAGGCAAATACACTTTATAATGCATTTGGAAAGAACGAAGATTTCCGGAACACTCTTGGAACATAAACAGGAATGAATAAAAACCATATTTATTTGCAGACATGATTTGAACTTCGGACCTTCACCATGATTTTTCAGCATGTCAACCACTGCACTACTCGAGCACCATCATAGCCCTAATCACCAGGCAAATAAATGCAGTGTCAGCACTTGCATTTCGCGTCATCTATAAAATGCAGGGTTGCCTAGTTAATGAGAAGACTCACCTGGCAGATGAGGGTGGTTTAGGAAGTTGTTGCCCCAACACAGAAATGGTCCTGGCATAAAATAACATGAATAGTTCTCAAGTAGAGAACATTAGCTGTAGCAACATTTAATTTTCTACATATATTTTCATTCATTTGGTTATAGTGTTGCAAAATAAACAAGTTGAGGTTCCTTCTGAAATGGACAAAATCAAATTTCACACAGCGATTCAATACCTTGTACTAGAAGTATCAAAGTAAAAATTAAATTAGATTTCACTTTGCAAGACCATCATTTTTATGGGAAGAAATACACTGTTGAGTTTAAATGTGGCCATTTTTCCATTTTTTATGACAAACATCCAGGATGCCCAATTTCACTACAACTAAAGAAAACATTGAAAAAATCTGACATGTAAGTTAAGGTATATGAGTTTGCAGACATTGCAAGGGTCTCATTAGGTTATGTCTGGAATATTTTGCATGAGTATTTGCAATGAGAAAGCTTGCCGCAATTGATGTATTTGCAGCACTATTAATGGGAGTAGATTCAGCATCACAAGCTAGATGTGAAGCAGCAGTGCAAACAAAAAGAGTGAAAGCACACCAAAAAATCTGCTGTGTTGCACTCACATGACTTTCTCTACTCTTATACTAACTATTCTTTGTCACAGACCCGCTTACAAATCAGTCTGAGGTAAGTACCGACCATGAGAGGATGGCAAATGCAGTGGTGTGTAGGTCTACAATGAACATGAAGGATTTAGAACATGGTTCCATCATAAAGTTACTCACAAAGGAAGGGAAGACGCCAAAAGAAATCCATGAAAGGATGAATGCTTTGTATGGTAATGCTTCACTGTCCTACTACCAAGTAAAGTTTTGGTTCAAGCAATTTAAATGGGACAGGGAATTGATTGAAGAAGATCCATGTACAGGTCAGCTAGTGGAAGCATCTTCAAAGGAAATGTGCCAAAAATTGGAGGACATGATTTTGGAAGATTGTCATGTTAAGAGCAATGTTATAGCTCATGAACTGAGCATTTTAATTGGCAGTTTCCACCATCATCCATACAGTCTTGATGATGTCAAAGATCAATTCCCAATGGTGCCATGAATGTTGACACCTGAGCAGAAAGCATGCCGTCAGCAATCTAGTGAAAAGAATTTAGACACTCCTAGAGCAAACCCAAAAATTTCTTCTCGAGAATTGTTACAGGGGATGAAATATGGGTCCATCAGCATGATCTAGAGTCCAAAGAGAATCCATGCAATGGAAACACAAGGGACCTCCTACCCCCAAGAAATTTTCTGTGCAACAATTAGCCAGATCATAGCAACAGTTTTTGGGAATCAGAAGGTGTTCTACTTTTGGAATTCATGCCACACAAGACAACCATTACTGGAAACACCTATGCTTCCACAATGGTGGCTTTATGCAAGAATATTGAACAGAAACGCCATGGAAAGTTGTCAATTGGTGTTCTGCTGCTTCATGACAGTGCAGCCACACACAAGTCGTGCATATCACAGGCTGTTATGTAGGAATGTGGCTACATAGAGCTTAGCCATCCACCCTATAGTCCAGACCTGGCTTCCAGTGACTACTTTCTGTTCAGAAACCTCAACAAATTTATGCATGGGAAACGATTTCCTGATTACAATGCAGTCAAGGCAGCTGTAACAGGGTATTTTGACACCCAAGATTTTTCATTTTTTTCTGAGGGTGTTCAATCACTGGAGTCAAGGTGAACTATACTGCTCGCAAAAGTTAAAGGAATGTGAACGCTGGCCAATGCTCAAGCAGAGCGCTAATAGCCAAGCGTAGTGCATGTACCGGCAGACGGTCTGTACATAAGGTTGTGTGAGATGCATGCACCACATTCGGCAGCGCTGGTAGGAGGGGCAAGCGTAGGATTCGCTGGAGTTCGCAGTACGCCCCGCCTCCATATGCCTTTAAGTTTTGCGAAGATTATAAGTGCATTGCAGTCAAGGGAGACTACATTGGGAAATAAAGAGATTAGTTTCATTATCAGATCTAGTTTTCATGCTCAGGCAGGTAACTTATTGAACACCCCTTGTATGTTCTATGAAATGGTGAGTCCACTGCTCTAACCACTTTATGGATACTAAACCTTTAGGCTATAGTCCCTTAAAAAGCATATAAATGGGTTCATATAGCAGTTAAGAAGAAAATTTTCAGTGTCATACTAAAACATATCTTCAAACTTTGCACATAACATGTACAGCTTTGGACAAAAAATTGAGTCACCCCACATTCCATGTGCTGATCCGAGGCATTTTTGCACCTTCGTAATAGTTCTGTTCAAATGCACATGCAGAAACTGTAAAATGAGCTGTGCATGTGAACATAATGGGCACCTTATTAGCTATTGGAAACAAAATGTGGCATAATGTTGTTAGCTAATGCTGGATTTTTGACAAAGTCATTAATCCTCTTGCTCTCCAATATTTTTCACTGATGGATGGGGCACTAGAAGTGGCCGGGCATATTTGAAGGTGGTCTCGTTCCATTCCCTCTTGCAGATCACACAGAGGACAGAGTGGTGAAGAATATATACCAATTCTGTTTAAATGTTTTACCAGACAATCATGTCCTGTAATTAACCTGAAGGTTGCAACTGCTGTTTTTCGAGGATACTCAGGAGTTACTGTTTCAATGATTGGTAGTCCCCATCTTTTATTCTTTGATTTTTCATAGTAATATTTTGCAATAATTTTTTTGAATTCAGATGTGGCATAATGTAACAGCGGCCAAGAGGCTAAGAAGACACTGCTTGCACTCATAAGCTCCTCCATTCAAATATCACATTAGTTATGTTTTAGTTATATTTTAGGTGTACACATTGCTCTCCGACAATTATTAAATCTTCCCTTAAATAAATTTAACAAGGCAGTAATTCTTTTGGATTCTAAAGCTGCAATTCAGGGAATATGTTCAAATACTACAAGGAAGTCAACAAAAATTAGAGAATGCTACAAAATGTTAAAACAACTCCAAAAAGTTAATAAGACTGTTCATCTCCAATGGATTCCAGCACACTGTGGAGTCATGGGGAATGAACCTGCAGACTCACTTGCAAAGAAAGGCACAACAATAAAACAAAAGTCTAAATTCAATTTCTCATATTCCTCAATAAAACGCTTGATCATTAAAAAATGTTCTCATTCATACCTACAAGAAATAGAAACAAATGCCCAAGATAAAAAATGGGTTACACTACTTTCCAACCCAGATATAATCCCCCAGAGACCAAGGAAAACAGCGGTTGCAGCCTTCCGACTATTGACAAATCACGACTGCTTAGCAAGTCATCTCTACAGAATAGGTATCTCAGCTTCACCAATGTGTCCTGTGTAACGATCCAGCAGAAATGAACGAAGACCACTTGAAGACCTGTGAAGCATTAAGATCAGAAGAAACTACAGTTCAAAAGTATTGGAAAGCACGAATGCTAATGGCTTCATTGCCAGATGCAAGGCACTAGAAAACAACAACAACAACATGTTTTAGGTGTGCTGTTAATTTTGTGAATGGAAGTGCAGAATAAAATATTACATTAATATAACTTGAGTATTTAAAGTTTCTGGCATATCTATACACACAAAAACAAATCTACTAAAACACTAGTTTTAGTTAACTTGTTAACTAAAGAAATAAAATAAGCCAGTACTTTTAAATTAAAAGCTCAAACTTTTAAATTAAATTAAAAAGCTTTTAAAATTAAAATACATAAAAAGTAAACTAAATTAATATCAGGCATATGAAACCTAAGTACATATTACTGCCCACACTCTTAAGGGTACAGATGAAATTAAATCTCTGCAGTAACACAGATAAGAAGCTAAAACTTCCACATCTTGAATGTGACCATAAGTCATCTTTTGTCCTTCATGCATCTGCAGGAAAATTCAATCACAGGTCTCTTTTCAGCCCTTAATAAAAAGAGGTGTTAGGCTGGCAAATGTTTATGTAAGCTTCCATGGTCAATATTAATATTATATGATCCATTACTTCTGGTATAGACTGCGTCTTAAGGCATAAGCTTGCCAACGTTTTGCCTATCCTGTGATGTAGCTTCCTCAGTTGCGTACCTTCACCAAGAAGACTTCGACCACACCACCAATGATGTCCACCGCAGTAGTGGACGAAACGTCTGGACCAAGTTACTCCAGCAGACCACGGCAAATCAGCCCGGAAGACTCTTTTAGAATATAGTGAATGATAAAATATTTTTGAGGCCATACTGTATCATTGCCATGTCACATCATAATTACCACCGTATCTTCGACAAGATGAAATGTTGAATTATTTCCACAGTTTACCAGACAATGAGTCAGAAGGAGAGAACATATTTAGTGATGATGAATTATCGAATAATGATGACAATGTTGAATATATTCCTCATTAATCGCATAAAAGCGAATCGTCGGAATCGGATGTTGGTGATAATACAATGATTGAAGAACCTGTACAGGAACAGGCAACTGACTGCGCTGTTGCAGAACTACATGACCCTGTCCAATGCAAGAGAGGCAGATTCAATTGAGGATGTCGAGCTCCACAAGAAATAAACTTTCCAGCTGTGGGAAGTGACAAGTCTGCTGTTGATGGTACAATGTGGACAAGAATTGAACCAGGAAACACACCTGGCAGACGTGGGCATCACAATGCACTGACAGAAAGGCCAGGTCCTACAGATTACACAAAGAAACTGATAGTGAGTGGAAACTATCCCAGAGCATGGCAAGTATTGATGGATGCTAACGTTCTCCAGAATATAAAAAAGTGCACCGAGATAAGGGCCCGTCAAGACCTTCAGGACAATTCTTGGACTCTTGAGCTAGACCAACTTGAAGCAACTATAGCCAGATTGTATGCCTGTGGAGAATATGGAGGGAAGAACTTCCCCTTGAAATTTCTGTGGTCAAAGGTATGGGGACTACCATTTTTCTCTCGTGTTATGGGAAGAAACACATTTATTGAAATCATGACAGTCCTGAGATTCGATGATAAACATACATGTGACAAAAGACTGAAGACAGATGGCTTTGCAGCGGCCACATCAACCTGGAGTCCATTTGTACAAGATGGTGAATTTGTTGTTGTTGTTGTTTTCTAGTGCCTTGCATCTGGCAATGAAGCCATTAGCATTCGTGCTTTCCAATACTTTTGAACTGTAGTTTCTTCTGATCTTAATGCTTCACAGGTCTTCAAGTGTTCTTCATTCATTTCTGCTGGATCGTTACACAGGACACATATCGGTGAGGCTGAGATACCTATAGATGGTGAATTTGACTAAATACAAAAATGAGCTGTTTGTGTGATCATTGTGTGTATCGCACTCTACTGTATTTTTACCAGGGTTACAAACTACCTCAGAATGCTAAAGCAATATAACTGAGTATGCATATCATTTATATGATCCCATGTGTTGTAAGCAGTGTACTTCAAACTGTAATGGATTCACGCTGCTTAATGAGTAAATATTATGTAAACTCCTTTAAAATGTAAATAAAGGTACTATTTCATGCATAAAATATCCTGATTTAAATTACATTATAAATGAAATGCTGAAAACCGATTGAAAAAGGGTCCTTCTAGTGTTAATAGTTGATAATGAACCTATGATGCTAGAAATAAAATTATAGGTGAAACAGTATGTGAGATGGACATTCAATAAGATTTCAGAATGCTGCATGGTCATTCTATTAGCTGATGCTGCTTCCCTGGGTCATCTTGCATTAACATTTTAAATACTGAATTACTAAACTGTACATACATCAAAGGGAAAGAGTGCTACATTTTTTTAAAGCTAATTTGCATTACTTAAAGCACAAAATATTAAACAACTTTCTGCTACGCTACTGTTTACTTACAAATATTTCATGTATTTTTACTTCCACCAATTTCTCAACTATACTACCAAATTGCACTTGAAAATTTTGGTGGGGTGAGTGGTAGAGGACACACCTGTTGAAAGACAAGGACTTGAAAGAAGTCTCTACAAGTTTTTAGTGGTTCACAGAAGTTCTACATGTTAATTGTTTGTTTTGTGGGTTTAAGGGCACTCAACTTCTAGGTCATCAGCACCCTTAAAAGATTCATGGCAATACAGATATAAATTTCACTCGAAAATAAAAATACTAGGAACAAAGAAAACACAAAAGGTAAAAAACAGTGGCAACAGCCAGATATGAAACAAGGTGATAAATATGTCAAAAAGCATAAAAAGAGATATCTAAAATTTTAAATCCTCAAATTTATGCTACACTCCGTTAAGAAGTTAAAAACTATATCAACCACTGTTTTGCCGCGTCCACTAAGACCTCTGCAAGTCTGGCAGGCACCTGCAGAGAATCCCGAAGGTGTGCTAGAGAGGAACACTCTAGCAGCATGTGACGAACTGACAAAAGGTTGTCACACAGCGGACATAGAGGGGCAGGGTCCCTTTTAAATAGGTAACCATGCAAAAAATTGCAGTGCCTTATTCTTAAATGAGCCAAACTAACCTCCTCGCAGCAAGATGTGTGACAGGAAGTTACCCAGTTTATCGGAAGTTCTTTTGCTTCTCTAAGCTTATTACCACAGAGAGCTGACCACTCTTCGTGCCAGGACGACAGCACCGCTCTCCGCACTTCCAGCCTCAAGTCCTCCGAAGTAACACGTGAGATGGTAATACTGGATTCTGTAGTTGCCGTCTATGCTCCCAAATCTGCCATTTCATTCCCGGCAAATCTACGTGACCAGGAATCCATGCACACACCACGTCAACGCCAGAAGCGTGTAAAACATGGAGGGCATCCTGGATACGTTGTACAATAGGGGTGGGGAGTTGTACAGCTAACAAAGGCTCAGAAGTGCACTAAGGGAATCGCTCAAAATCAGGCAGTCGCCTAATTTACGATGGTGCACAAACAAAAGGCTTGGTAAATTGCATAAAGCTCTGCAGTAAAAATGGAAGTCTATTTGGAAAACCGAATGTATGTGGTTTGGTTCCATAAACATAAACACATCCAACACCGTGGTGCTATTTGATCCATCGGTGTAAATACATGGTCAGTGTAACCTGACAAAAATTCTAAAAAACACGTGCGGATACTTGAAATAGGCACCGTGGACTTCCGGTGTACGGCCATCCCAAGATCTACATGGGGTGTGCCAGATAGCCAAGGAGTGTAAAGCTTCTCACCCTTGGTGAACAACCTAGGCTGTTCCACTCCAAGCTTTATTAAAAGATCTTGGAAACGAAACCCTGCAGGCTTAGGACTGAGGGTGCTATTCCTATACCGTTCTCTTAGCATGGAGGTGTAAAAAGAAGCCAACATTGGGTGGTTAGGCACACATCTAAGCACACAACCATAATTTTCCAAGAGAATCTCACACCGATATTGCAGAGGAGGTTCTGTGGACTCGGCGTAAAGGTTCACCACTGGGCTTGTTGGAAAAGCTTCTATTGCCATGCGGATGCCCCTATTGTGGACCACATTTAATCTTCTCAGCAGAGATGGTCGAGCTGATGAATTAACAATACACCCATAGTCTAGTTTGGATCGGATGAGTGGTGATACATTTACAACAACATTTTTCAATCTGCTCCCCACAATTTGCCATTTAGTACTTGCATGATATTTAGCGCACAGTCACATCGTGCTCTTAGCTGTGCAATATGCAACAATCAACTAAGCTTCCTGTCCAAGATCAAAACCAGGAAGTGCGTCTCATCTGCGAAGGGAAGTAAATCTGGACCAAAACGGAGCGAAGGTGGTAATCATCTCCAACAACGCCAGAAATTAACTTCTCAGTTGAGAAATGGAAGCCGTTTTTGGAGCTCCATTCTCTAAGGTTGTCCAAACATTGCTGCAGGTGCCGTTATAAGAACGCTGTGCTGAGAAGTGCAATAGACAGCAAAGTCGTCTACATACAGGCATGACGAAACTCCAGGTGGAACACATTTCCAGATGGAGTTAATTGCTATAGCAAAGAGCGTGACACTTAGCACAGAACCCTGAGGTACTCCCTCCTCCTGAACAAAAGAATTAGAAAAAACCGAGCCGACCCTTACTCGGAAAAAGTGGTCCTTCATAAACTCCTGAATGAACAGCGGTAGGCATCCACATATGTTCCAGGCATACAGGGAACATAGAATCCCTGCTTGCCAGCACGTATCATAAGCCTTTTCGAGATCGAAAAATATGCCAACGGTTTGACAGTTCATAAATCCATCCGTTATCTGTGTCGATATTGACACAAGATTGTCTACAGTTGAACGGCGGCGTCGAAAACCACACTGGATGTTAGTCAGTTGGTTACGACTTTCTAACCACCATACCAATAGTCCATTGATCATGCCTTCCATCAGCTTGCAAATGGAACTGGTGAGGGAAAATGGGACAATAGCTGGAGGGAAGATGACGGTCCTTCCCAGCCTTCAAGATGGGAAAACGGTGGCCTCCCTCCAATTTTCTGGGAGTATACTGTCAACCCAAACACGATTATAGACCTCGAGCAGAATGCCTTACCTTCAGGAGAGAGCTGTTGTAACATTTGTGCATGAATACCGTCCAGTCCTGGTGCTGATAATCGCGAAGATTTAAGAGAATGGTCTAGCTCTGCTATGGTGAAAAGGCAATTGTAATCTTCTACATTTCTAGACCGAAACGCGAAGCCTTGAGATTCCACCTGAGTTTTAGTTGGAAGGCACTCAGAGGAGTAGTTCTCCGAGCTAGACACTTGAGCGAAAGCACTGCCAAACGTGTTCGCGATTTCGAATGGATCAACAACAGCTCCTGAGGCTGTTTTCAGTCCCGCAATTGGAATATGGTTCGATCTACCAGCAACACGCCTTAACCTATCCCACACAACCTACGAAGGTGTGTGTCGGTAAAATGAAGCTACAAATTTGCTCCATGACTTTTTGCTATCCTTAATGACTTGTCTGGACCTGGCGTGCATTTTCTTGTGTTGGATTAGGTCATCCAAAGTAGGGTGATGTAGCACGACTTTGAGCATGAATGGCATTTCGACATTCTTCCGTCCACCAGGAGACAGGAAATCGAAGGGGGTGTGAAGTCGAACGCGCAATTGATTGTTTAGCAGCAGAGAGAATCGTCTGTTAGATTTTGTGCCAAATCATTCACTGAGTCATGCTCGTATGTAAAGACAGCCAACTGGGTGTAAAGGTTCCAGTTGGTATGGTCCAAACGCCATGTGGGCATACTTGTGGAACATGTATCTTGCGTTAAGAGACTAATAAGACATGGGGAGTGGTCACTTAGAGTGTAAATCAGAGATGACATTCCATTATAAGGAGACTGCCAACTGAGGTGAACAAACTGCAAGATCAAGGTGCGAGAAACTATTGTAAGAGTAATTAATGTAGGCTCTCCGCTGTTGATGAGAGCTAGGTTGTAACTGTCCAAGAAATCGGCAATGAGCATACCTCTCGCACAAGCATGACTACATGTTAAGTTAAATCTTTGTTCCACTTTTATAATTTTTTATTGCAACATGAAAAATCAGCTGCTAATGTTATAAATGCCTATATGAAGGTGTCATAAATGAGCAGCAGTATAACTGGTAGTTTAAAACCAAAGAATTATATTCTCTGCCTTTAATTTACATGCTAAGTGTATCAAATCTCAATGGTGAGATTAGGGTTAATGTAACCTGGGTATGAATAACTGGTTTTACTTTCTCTCTTTTCTTAATCTGCACTTTCTTTGAATGCAAAAACATTAATACTTATCTACAGCAATCTGTATTGAGTAAAACGCTCCATAGACATATGTTACAAAGAAAATATGATTTCGGAAGGAATGCCTTTGCTTGAGTTAAACTTGTTTCTGAAAGTTGAGGTGTTATGTTAAATGTTGCCATCTTTAAACAACTTTGTTAACTGCATAATTTTTAGATTCAGAGAAAAGGCTTTCCTTGAAATAGGAAAAGGGCAGACATCAATGATTTAAAAACCCACGTACTTAGCTAAGACATGCAGTCCACCTAGTTTCTAAGTCACCAACTGTTCTGCATTTCTGCAACCAGACATGTATCTCAAGTATACTCCTAGCATCTCCAGCCTTCCACCCATTATTTTCTTTGCATCTGTGAACAGTTCTTACTATAGCAGATGCAAAACTTAATGGCTGCTGATGGCTTACCATTACTATTCTATTTCCTATTGTGCAAATGATATTTATTTCACTGGCTTTATATGATTTCACAGCATGTTTAACTACACAGGACTGCAAGGCATGACAAACCTATGATTGGATTTTGTGTTGAGCCTCCCTTTAAATTTTGCATCAGCCATAAATAAATATAATATATTAAAATAGAAGTATTATGTTTAGTAATCATACCGGCTGAAGTCGTAGGTAAACATGTGCTGAAGATACTTTATCAACATGAAACCAAACATCTTCTGGCCAACCCCATTTAATAAGATCCTCATCTGGAAAAAGCAAGCACAGAAGAAATGGTAAATAAATAATCTGTTTGAGAGGTAGAACTGGAACTTAAAAATTCTATGTCACAACTGTGGTTCAAATCCCAGTTGTAGCATTGAATTTTTAAGTTCCGGTTCTACCTCTCAAACTTTGCCCACACACGGCTTGTGTGTTTAAAAACAAACAGTAAGTTTGTTGGCATAAATAAATAATAAATAACCTGTTATTCAAAAAATCTAGTCAATTGCAATGAGTGTGTGCTGACACAATTTACATTTTGGTATTATACTGAATTTAAATAATTAAGATTATTCTAAGGCTCGAAAAATGAATGAAATATAGTGCAATCAACAGATCCTTCATTTGAGAGGTAGAACTGGAACTTAAAAATTCAATGCCACAACTGGGATTTGAACCACAGACCTCCTGCTTACCGGGTGGCTGCTCTAACCACTGAGATATTGTGACAAACTGCCATAATGGCATTAAATTCTCAAACCAGTTCGTATTTCTCCTGGTAAACCACAAAGGCAGTCTCACATCAGAGACAAATTACCCCAATGGTGACTTACTATTGTAAGTACTTTATATCCCAGGATTAAATAACCTTCAGATGGTATCTCTGTGGTAACTTAAAATATAAAGTGTATAAGACAAACCTGCACATCCTGGAAGAATTAGAAGAAAATATCTGTCAGGAAATTGCAGGCATTTCTCAAGGTGAACTACGGTGAATAATGGATAGTTTCCTTAAGAGATGCCAAAAATGTATGGACAATGACAGTGGCCAGTTTCAGATCTCTTTTCACAAATTTGGTAAGTAATGCCTTTAAAAGCAGTTTTTAAAATGTTGTATGGTTTCACCCATGCCTTTCTATGAGAGCAGCAGATGGCAACAAGCGCTGAGGATGCAGACAGGCAAAACAAAGCACAGCCCATTCCAACCTGTTTTGCTCTCCCAATTTGGCAAGCAATATTTATGAACTAGTATTCTAAGTGCAAAAATGGTTTTTAATGTATTTACTCTGAAATTTCTAAACAATGAACTTTGGTTTCATGGATAGCATAAGGCACTGAACTAGTGGTGTGCAAAAATGTCATATGTCTCTATTCACAGATATCATGTCATGTTTTACATGTAGTAACAATTTTCTGGTCACCCAGGACAGCAATCTGAAGGCCTCTGGCAAATGCTTTTCAAATGTACAGAAAACGTTAAAATAGTTTAAGCATAGTGTTTATGGTTTTTGTACTTTCTCTTTAACTTGAATCTTTTAGAAGTTTTATCAAGATTTTGCTACCCTTCTGCAATGGTATTCTGGGCACTTAATCTTTTTTCTTTTTTTGTAACAGCCAACCAACCTCCAATCCTGTTATCAAAATTTAGCTTTAGCCTGTATTAGGTTATCATGTCTGTTGTTAGCTAATGCTGGATTTCTGACACAATGAAGTCATTAATCCTCTTGCTCTCCAATATATTGAAGAGACATAGCAGTAAATGTAACCGCTTTTTAGAGAGCACCATATTTTTATGCTTTGGCGGTCACATCGCTCTCTCACAACCCCCAGAATGTCTGGAGGACCACACCTGTCGTTGGTTTACGGGTCTCACCGACCTGACCGGGAGAATTATCAAAATAAATTCACCGACCATATCCTCTAATTACCAATCAGAGGACGTATTACATGCCATGACAGGTCAGCATGTTAGGGGTTAAGGTTTTATAGAGAAATTAGAGAAATGGAGAGGTTGGAAAAATAAAGACTCCCTAGCCCTCAGGAGCCCTAATAGCATCGGGGTCGGAAGAGAACAAGAGATGACCAAGGTAAGGTCAGATAGAAAAATTACAGTGAGGAGCAAAACACCAGTAAGTGGAAGTAATGTTCTGCTCAGCTTGGGTACCTTGTGGTTGCCATTCACATATCCCCTAGACGGAGACCCCTGAGTAACTTATTTAAATATTACAGGAAGAACAAACTAACAGACAATACCCAACACTTATTTAGCATTTAATATTTGACCTTTTTTTAATTAGCATTTAATATTTATGACTTTTTAACAAGTTCAGAAACAATAGGCTTCAAATTTGACAACTTTAATCATAGTGTCCAAACCAAATGTGCCTGTAACAACCTAGTGTGGTGAGACTATTTTGAAAACTTCATATGGGACAAAAATTGTTCACAAATATACAGGGTGTAACAAAAAGGTATGTCATTGGGAAAACATTTCTTGCTGATAGAGGGTATAAAAATGTTGTATAAACATAGGTCCAGAAATTGTTTATTTCATTTTTAGATCAGTTTTTCTATAGCTGAACCCCATACAAGAATACTCGATGAGAGGAAGCCACAACACATGTCCACTAGCACTGTTTTAAATAACAAGTTGGAGCAAAATATATTTTTGAATTTCGACATAGTTTTTAATTAAGTTTACTAATATTAATATGCTCCACTGTTTTAAACACTTCATTATTATCATCATCAGTTTTATATGACTGCAATTATTTATTTTTTAAATAACCATGTTGTTACCACCATAAAGCACTTGAAAGGTTGTTTATCATTCTAAATTTTGATCTAGCTATCTTCAATAGTTTGAGAAAACAGGTCATTTAAAGTGGAAAAGCAAAGTAAAATTGGCAAAAACAAACCTGTATATTATGGAAAAATTGAAGCTATTAACAGTTGAGACAGAATATTAGATCCCAATAGAAAATCGTTCATATAAATGTTTGTTAAAAGTGTATAAATTTCTAGTTCTTGTTTGGGTGTATCAGGAACTTATCTTTAATATTCAGGATAGCCAATGTTTTGTTGTTACTAGCTAGTCTGTTGTGTTCCATAATAAAAACTATTTGCGCGGATGAATACGGCAGATGAAGACAAAATGGTGGAGTGTTGTGTCAAAGCGACGCCAAGAAACGATTCAGTAGCGTCTATGTGTTCAAGGTGATAAGACGTGTTTTGGTAGCATGTGAACATGGAACTTTCACCAAACTTTTATCCAGCGTAAATTCTACCAAATAAGACGGAAAGTGTAAAGGTTTTTAAGTATTTAATATGGTGCTGAGAGTGTAAAATATCGAAGTGTTAATAAATAAATACACTGTGATAAAGAAACATTGATATATGCATTCCATCTGTTACCACGACCTTGTAGATAAAAAACGAGTCTCATAGCACACCCAATTCCCTTTAATAACCATTAAAAACCGCATCAAAATGGTTTACCCAACGCGGGGCTCGAATTTAGGATGGAATGCAAATTACGGGAATTGAAATCACGATAAACATCAAGTGACGCCATATCGCGTCAAAGGAAAGAAGACGTCATTAGACCATCGTTTGATATCAAGATTAGGACAACGATGAACGGATAATCAACGGGGGAAAACACCGGAGATCATCTAGCGAAGCCAACTGCCCAGGAGACGTAAATAACTGGACGAAGCAACGAAAAAAAAAAGTAGAATCAAAAATTTTTGTTTTCACATACAGTTTATTTCCATTTTTATGTTACTGAGAAGCGGCAAAGTAGTGGGACTTTTAACCCTAAGTGAATTGAATAAAGAAACTAAAATGTCGCGAAAAGAGATAGAAACAGGAGTGGGGGAAGGGGCAGATAGGCCTAGTTATCAAATAGAAGCAGAAGGTGAGGAACAGCTAGCAATAGGAAAAGACCAAAGGTTAATGATGATCATGTTTGAAAAACTAGAACAGAATATGAAAGAATTAGGTCAGAAAATGGAACAAAATAAGGTAGAATTAAAACAGGACATAGAACAAAGTTTAGGTCAGAAAATGGAACAAAATAAGGTAGAATTAAAGCAGGACATAGAACAAAGTTTAGGTCAAAGTATAGGTCAGAAACTGGAGGAAGTGAGACAGAACTTAGAACAGAAAATGGAATTAGGAAGACAGAACTTAGAACAGAAGATAGAATTAGGAAGACAGGAGTGTAAAGAAAATATGAAAGTAATGGAAACTAATTTAAAATTAGTACATCAAAACTTAAATGAAACAAAGGAAGCCTTAGAAGCTAGGATAGAAATCATAGGAGATAGGATGGGAAAAATAGAATCAGAAATGAGAGAAAATAAGATTGTATTAGAAGGAGAAATTGCTAGATGTAGAGAGGAAATAACAGAATGTAATACAAGTGTAGACTGTAAGATTACAAATGTTAAAGCAGAAATAACTGAGGAATTAAGGAAAGAGATTGAGGTAGTAAAGAAAGACATTATTAATGAAACTGTAGAACAAATTGTAATTCCTAAAATTAAGACGATGACTGATGTGGTGCATTTACAACAAGATGCTATAAATGATATGAAACAAAGTCACTTAGAAATAAAGAATGATTTAAAATCAATTTGTGAAGAAATGAAAAAAGGGAAAGAAAGTTTGGCTAATGTAAATGATGTTGTGAATGCACTACAAAGGCAAGATGATTTAGATGTAAGTAATGTACAAGATGAGAGTTACTTGAATAATGTACAAAATGTTGACTCACCATACAGAGAAAGAGGTTCACAACCAAACAATGACACAACACATAACACATGTTACACTAACAGCATATTACATGAAATTACACCACCTACATTTGACGAGGAGAAGGGAGACGATCCAAACTCTTTGTTAAAGAGATGGAAGAGTATTTTAAAGTGAAAAGGATACCAAATGAGCTTAGGATGATGATAGTCAAGAAAAGCTTGAAAAACAAGGCATTAGAATGGCTCAGGTTAACACTAGCTGGTCATGAGTCGTAAGCTCATTCAGAAATTTATTCCTATCAAGGTATTGGGGCCCAGCTAAGCAAAACCAAACTAGGGTAGAGCTAGCGACAGGTAGATATGATCCAACCAAAGGGTTATCGCTAGTCGATTATTTTATGAAAGTAGCCAACAAAGGAAAGCTATTAGACCCCAACTTGTCGGAAGCAGAACTAATTACCAGCATAACAAGACATTTCCCAGACACAGTGAGAACAGGGTTAATTGTTGCGAGGCCAGTAGATTTTGCAGATATGATAGAATTGCTGACAGCCTTCGAAACACAAAATGGTCGGCCTAATGAGCATAGACATAGGAACGGTCACCCAAACTCACCCATCTTAAACCGGAGCACGGCTACGAACAACCAGAGTGAGGGAGAAGATAGAAATACTAGGAGCACCCATGAAAGGGGGAGAGGGGCACACCATTTCCCACAACCACATAATCATGGCGAGAGGATGGAGAACACAAGACAGCGGTACCTCGACACAATACCAAGGGGTGAATCGAGATACAGAACATATACATATGATCGTGGAAGACCAGGAGATCGTGCCCATCAGGTGAACCACATACGATTCTGTAGGGAATACTTCAGCAACCAAAAACCTTCATACAACAGAGGTTCACGCCAAAGGGGCAGAGACCAATGGTACACTGGCAACATAAGACAGCAGGAAGTAGATGAAAATGTGCCAAATAGGGCAGATGCTGCACAGAATACAGAAACAACAACCACCACCAACACTCAGGGAAATTACAACAACTAAGTTCGTCCCAACTGGCTGGATGACCAACAACACAAACCCTAAACAACTTATAATTGACATCGACACCATGATGGCTACACAGAGAGAAAGATGGAACCACTGGTCATAACAAAACAGCTGGGTGACAACACGTATGAGCTACAGAATACAAATGGCAAGTTGGTAGGAAGATACCATAAAAATAAATTAAAGCCATACAAAGAAAGGACCAAACAGACTTTGCCAACAAATATGTAAGGCAGGAATAGTAGAGATGATGGAAAATAACAATTTTTAATGGGTTACTTATAGAAAATTATGTTCAGATTAGAAAATACGACAAAAAAAGAAAATCAACATAGTCTTTGGCTATATTGACCACAAAGAGCATTGTCAACAAAGACAGATGAGGACACTAATTGTCATTAAAGAAATGAATTATAGCGACGGAAGATAATATGTTTTTGACATAAGGATGTCAGGGACAAAAATAAAAAGGAATCAATTATGATGACAAAGATATAATATTTCGACACAAAGATGTCGAGGGTGAATTGAGAAGAAAAATAATACAATTGCAGAATAATTATAAGTATAGAAGTTTTCTCTTACAGAAATAAGAGACAAAGAGGTGGCAATTAGTGAAGTAAGGAAAACCATAATCAGAAAAGCAATGCCCATGAATTAAGATGGATATAGCCAATGCTAAGCTCGAAGAAATGTTGAACCAAACAACAATGAATAATAACCCAATTAAGAAAAATGGTACCATTAGTAAGATCAGAGTTTAAGAACCGACTCAATGACCTGCCTATACATAATAAGCTTACAAGGCAAAGAAGGCAAAGAAATGAATAAAATATTGCCATAAACATGATCATAATCATTAGCTCAAAATTTGTATCCTGTTTTTCTCTCCTCATAACAAAGAATACAAGTCAAAAACCACATAATAAACCATGATACACTTAAATTATATTTGTGTCAATGTCAAATGTACAATAACTGAGTATGTGTTGTATAAGAACTGAATGTGTTGTACAATAACTGAATATGTATTGTATAATAACTAGATATGTTGTGTAATAACTAAATGTGTTGTACAATAACTGAATATGTATTGTATAATAACTGAATATGTATTGTATAATAACAGAACATATGTGGTATGATAACTGGATATATTGTACAATAACTGAATATGTATTGTATAATAACTGGATATGTTGTGTAATAACAATGTGTTGTACAATAACTGAATATGTATTGTATAATAACTGAATATGTGATGTATAACAACTGAACATATATTGTGTAGTAATTGAATATGTGAAATTTATAAAGACATGCTGTATCATGTCAAAACAAAAGACAAAGACAAACAGCGAAGAAGACTGTAAAGGAAAAAAAAAAAAAAAAATATTGTACAAAGTGATTGAATCAGAGGAGTAGGGAGAAGTATTGTATTGTGTTTCAAGATTGTAAATATAGGTGACAACTTGAAAAACAAAACAAGGGGCATATGAGACAGAATATTAGACCCCAATAGAAAATCGTTCATATAAATGTTTGTTAAAAGTGTATAAATTTCTAGTTCTTGTTTGGGTGTACCAGGAACTTATTTTTAATATTCAGGATAGCCAATGTTTTGTTGTTACTAGCTAGTCTGTTGTGTTCCATAATAAAAACTATTTGCGCGGATGAATACGGCAGATGAAGACAAAATGGCGGAGTGTCGTGTCAAAGCGATGCCAAGAAACGATTCAGTAGCGTCTATGTGTTCAAGGTGATAAGACGTGTTTTGGTAGCATGTGAACATGGAACTTTCACCAAACTTTTATCCAGCGTAAATTCTACCAAATAAGACGGAAAGTGTAAAGGTTTTTAAGTATTTAATATGGTGCTGAGAGTGTAAAATATCGAAGTGTTAATAAATAAATACATTGTGATAAAGAAACATTGATATATGCATTCCATCTGTTACCACGACCCTGTAGATAGAAAAACGCGTCTGCTATCACAGTATTCCATCTTTCTGAGAAGAACATTATTCTTGCTGCTATGTGTTATCAGTTACATTAAAAACCGCATCACAGTGAAGCAACAAGATTCTAAAGCAAGAACAAATCAGAAACCAAAAACCCCACCCATCCCACCACCCCGGCGCCGACCCTGGGGCCCCAAGCCACACCCAGCTCATTCTCAAAGCCATATGATATGGCTTCGAGAATGAGCCGGATACAGCCCGAAACCCCAGGGTCAGCACCAAAATAATAAGACAAGTGAAGTTTCCAGTCTCCAACCCGCTCCTACTTTAGAAACCTGTATATATTTGTAAACAAAGAAATAAATGGCTTGAGCACACAAAAGCTGCGCAAACTCAACATAATACCAATCTGTACGGGATAAAACTTCTCTAAAAGTTGGGCTAAAGTTAACACTTTATTCCAAGTTTGTAGGAGTTATGATTCGTTTTGTGAAGTGGTACAGAATACACAGTACAAAACAGCAGATGCACTATCATTTTTTAAAACATATTTTTAAGTATTGCACTTTCTTTTCTTTACCTGTTTACCCTCCCCTTATGTAGGACTTACATCCCCTAGAACTTACAGTGTAAGTGCCTAGGGTTAGACGCCTGTTGGGGATCAGAGGAACCTATGGAATGGACAGAGTGAAGACCTGGAAGCAAGTGGTCAGCCAAGCACCAGGTATGATAGCGAGGAAGAGGATGATATGAAATGCAGGTGAAATTGATGATTGGAAAGGTTACAATGGAGCAATTGGTGGAAATTGTGGCGGAGGAAACCGGAGAACCCAGAGAAAACCCACCCTGCTGCTAAGTCTACACAAATACCACATATGGGTTCCTGGGATCGAACCTGGGCCACCTCTAGGTGGTAGGCAAAAACTCTTACCGCTAGGTCACAGTGCCACCAAGTATTGCACTTACAATGATAAAATATGTATCAAATGAAAGAGGAAATCCCAACTGATAAGATTGCAAAATAACAAAACATGCAACCTTTTTCACTATTTTTGTCATTTTCTCTTCTCTTAAGTGAAGAGTGTAAACCAGTTCTTTGATATTAAGTTAAGAAAAAGTGGTAACTGGAAGATTAAAACCTTCCACTAGTGAGAACGCCTACAAGCCAAGAATCAACTTTGTGGCTATATGAAAATAACCTGGAATACATGAAATAATAAACTAAAACAACCTGATGTACATTCACTGATATTTGTTCTACCATCTATCAATTATACTTCCTCTCCTAATTATTCTTAACAGAGTTATTTTTTCTGCATTTCATATTAGTAGAGATAAATGTTTGCAAAAATAATTTCATTGCTGCTATAAGCTGCAAGTGTTGAAACATTCAAACCAACAACAACAAATGCCTTGAAAATGGTTAATAGTAAGAACAGATTTATTTTATATAATTGTATGTTTAATTACTGTAAGCCTCTGATGAGAAATGTTAGTGGGGGTGTTCTGTTCTCTGCTAGAGCAAGAGATGGACTTGTCACATGGCAGCTCAAGACGTCATGAATAGATATGCTATCTTTATGACAGATTTATTCACCGTTAACATAACAAAGTACGCATGGTTTCATCAGATTACATTAATTAATATGAAATTACATTTATATCAATTTAATTTCAATATTTATCAATTTAAATAATTAATAAATTTAATTAGCTATTAATTTGAGTCCAGAAACTCATCTATGCTATAATAAGCCTCTCTCTGTAGCAAGCTCTTTAAATCTCTTTGGAAACAACACCCAGACTGCTCTTTTAAATTTGTTGGTAATTTATCAATAGCATAGTCCCACAATGCATTACCCCTTTGCAATAACTTTTAGTTCTTTAAAAAATGGCCTACAAGAGTTGAATTTTACCAATATTTGTCATGGTTCTAATTTTTTGTTTTTCTGGGACTTAAAAACTAAAGAGTGTCTTTACCACTTCCCAGAAACATTATCTCATATCTTAATCGACTTTCTGCATATGCAAAACATAAAATTTGTATAGTATTCATAACTAATTCTTTCTTTCTTATCCTTAATAAAAAATAAAATCTGTTTAATTTTGATATTAAGCTTGCTATATGGATTCCCCAATTTAGATGTTGATCTAGCTACAGGCCTAAAAATGTTATATGGTCAACTTGTGTCACTTTAATTTTACATATATGAAGGTCAATAATGTTCTTGTGTTTACTTTCCTTGTGCCCAAATGCAATTGCTGCTGTTTTTGAAGGATTTAAAAGTAATTTGTTATTGTTACACTACTTCTCCATTCTGATAATTATGTATATTAAATATATGGGCTATTCAGTAATTAGTGGCAACAACAATCCCAAGACTTTACCGATAGACAGTGCTTTTTGAATTGTTGAAGCTTGGGTGAATCAGATTTTCGCTATTCATGTGATTGTTGTTTGGTCTTACACCACTTGCTGACATTTTTTACATTCACACAGTTCTATAGACTATCAAATAATTTTGATTGATTTAATGTCTTTTGCATTAAAAAACTGAATAGCTATGCAAACTTTGCACTTGGCGATAGCGACAAACAAGAGTTCCATTAGAATGGAATGGCACAGCAGCTGTGTGATGGTTTGCGTAGAGAATGGGGAAGCAACGAACACAAGAGCATGGCTAGAAGCTACGCAAACAGTTTCCCTCCAGTCCCAGCGCTTTGGTGTAAATTTATTGATATGATGCATCTGAAGTTTGCAAATACGATACATCATTTACCTATAGTTTCTAGTATTAAGTTTCAGAAACAGTTTTTCCTCCTCCTCAAACAGTCGGCAGCTCGTTTCAAATAGCTTAGATATTTATTAGCCTCCATTAAATTTATCAGCCAACTTAATTGGTGTTGTCTATTCTCATATCCACCCAAGCATATTGTAATATAAAAATTCTGTTGTGCACCACTATAGTAGCCGACAGGAGAAGACTCATCAAATAGGGAGATATTAGAGATGGATCGAGACGGTGTCAAAGCTGCATAAAATATAGTGTGTAGAGAAAGTCGTGTGAATATGACTCATCAAATATATATATCATGTCTAGGTTAGTGTATATGAATAGGATAACAAAGTCTTCTGTTATCAAAATGTAGCCCAAGTTAGATTACGACATGTGTGTGTGTGTGTGTGTGAGAGAGAGAGAGAGAGACTGTATGAACAGGATTACAAGAGTCCTGTGTTATGGAATATACGTGTGAAAATCGAGATTGACGGAAAAATTATGGAACAACTATCTGATTTTTCATACTTAGGAAGTGTATTTGCAAATCCAAGAGTGATATTGATACACAATTACAAAAATATAATAAATTGAACAGGGTAATAAGGAGACATTTTGGCAAACAGATGGCAACCACTACAAAACTGTTGTTGTTAGCTAATGCTGGATTTCTGACAATGAAGTCATTAATCCTCTTGCTCTCCAATATTTTTCACTGATGATATTGAAGAGAGCAATAGCAGTAATAGTAACCGCTTTTTAGAGAGCACCGCTACAAAACTAAGACTGCATAATATCATCAAAACTGCTCTCAGACAATGAAGTAAAATTTGGATTTTAAATAATAGAAATTCACATAAACTTGAAGTAGTCCAAACGTGTTTCTTACGATCACTGTTAGTAATTACTAGATTGGACCACCAAATGAGTACAGATATCAGAGAAAATCTTGGAGTACCAAGTTTGACTGAGGAGATGGAAAAATACCAATGAGAATAGAAAAATCATTTGATGAGAATGGAAAGAACTAGACTTCCAAAATTGGCATTCCAGTGTGCTCCAACTGGTCAAGGAAGACCAAAACAGCAGTGGAAAGACCAAGACCATCTTCGCTAGGTTTATCGACACAGGTCAAATGGCCTAAGATGAACTTGTTCATGATGATATAATGCATATTTACTAAAATTGCACTTTCTGCACAAAGACTTACATTAGTGAACATTGAGTATCTGTATAATCTGAGTAGTGTAAGATTGTTTAAAGAACATTATATTGCCTCATTAAATTCGCAGAAGCACCCAAGAACTTTTTTTTAACCTGATTAGAATGCAACAACTATGTTGACATAGAACAGACAGAATAGGGGCAAAATCAAGGTGGGAGAAGCCATGTAAAGTGATATTACCAACATGTGAAAACCAAGCAACAATGTCATTTAGCATATTGCCTGATTAAACTACTAGAACCACCCAGAGACCCTTTTTTCAGTCTTGGTTAGACAGCAGATGTACTGCGTTGGTACCATTTGCTTCATTTCATCAAAATGCTGTACCTTATGTCTAAGTGGACAATGCAGACACATATACATATAAATACCATATTATGAGTGTTAATTACTAATCCTAAGGATGTATTTTTAATACTTGTGCAATCAATGTAATATAATGTTAAATGTGAGCGAAAAGTGATGTGAAGTGTTTTAGCAAATATGCAATATTTTTCATATATTTTGTTCAACTTTGTCACTTAATTAAATCATTGGTACTAGTTTGCTATAGTAGGAAAACTGCAGTATATAGAACCACAGTTTTCTTAAAACTGCTGATACAGGGATAACCTAACCTTGGATCTAAATCATGTTATGCATATATTGATAAAAAACGTAGCTAGAAAACTGGTATGGCACAAGGCAATCTCTGGTATCCATGGCAAGCTCTGTGGTAACATGGCATAAGTAACAGTCTTCCTACCTTAAAAATCAGTATTGCAAAATAGGTGTTAATATGTACATATGTAAGTTTATTTTCCGTAGAAATTTATTTTTGTTAAAATTCCAAATTTTCTGGTCCCCCGTGGAATAACAGCTGGTAAATATAACCAATAAGTCCATTACAACAATCTCTACGAGGATCTAACCTAACACAAAATCTAATAACACTGTTTCACTCACTTTCGTATTTATCAACTCCCATGAACAGCGTCACCGGCGGAGAAACGACTGTAATAAAGATAAAATCGGAATGAAATGTTATTGACCTTTATCAAAAATCAATATAACACGATAAGATAAACACTTCGTTACACTTTTTGGAAGTATTTCTAGTTGCATTTTTAAAATTTACATCCAACAAAGACTACGTACCATTGCTTGTAAAGTAAAACACCATTTTACAATTCTATACCTATATATCCAATTGATTTGTCAAAACTGAACGCGATATGAACACATTAAGGACATACAAACTGGATTCATTTGAAACAAAACCACATGGTTAATTTTACAGAATAATACTTCGCTGAGAATACAATCGACTATGGAACCTCCAACCTATAAATCGATCCATTTTTGTTGATCGATTTCAAGAACCACAGAATATATAAATTGCTAGAGGTTGAACTCCTACGTTGGAAACAAGGCGATCGCAGAATACATAACACAGATGGTACGTCACAGAACACTCTATTAGTGGTACGTAATCTATATAAAACTGCGAATTGCACCGTGATAAGTTGAAAGCGTTTCTTTAGCGGAACTGCTTCACTTCTCCAAGTGTGACTTCTCAAGAGGAGAAAGCGCTCCTTTGCAATGACTCCGACTCCTTCGAGTTTGGAGAAGAGCCATCTTGTTTATTGGGATTTGTTTATGTTGTTAAAATTAAAAGGTTTGTTAAAGATACTTAAAAAAAATTGTGTAAGTATATGATGTAAAATAACTGGATGAAACGTGAAAATTAAATAAAATAATGTGCAGTGAGGCTTCGAAATTATGTTTGAGATAACCAGCCTAACCTATATTGGAGTGACAAGTTGCAAGATACCTTAATTCAGTTATTTAATTTTCATTAAGGAATAAGGTGTACATAAATGTAGGATATACCCAAATACAGTGTGGAGTAATGGAATAAGCCCGGTAATGTCTCTAACAGTGGAAACACTGAATCTTACATTTCATTTGAGTATAACACATAACCTTTTCTTTGGGTCGTCATTTGATCATTGTAACACAAATAAGTTGCTTTATATCAAAGTTGTTCGCTATTGAATTCTTGTGAATAGCAGCAAGTATAAAGCAGGTAGTCCTGACGACTTTTGGAATATGAACACTAGGATTCTAGGGCCCTCGACTTGTGGTAGCAGCCGCAGTTTCATTCATCCATTACTCAGGGCATTGTCATGAGATACTTCAAAACATTAATGCCCAATATGCAGCATCTTCCTAATAAGGCGTATGATAGTACCAAGATATAATAATGTTGATAAAAATGTCTCAGCAACAGTTGGTTTAAAGATGCCTTATGCAATTATGCAGAACTGAATTCATTAACTCCTTCTGCTGTAACTTGGCCAGTTTTTCACTCTTAATAGGACAAGCATGGTTATGGTGGAGAACTGCCATGAAGAAAAATTAATTACTATTGGTCCAATCCCCCCTCTAGTCCTCCTTCCTCCTCATGTCCTCTGCTTCCTTGCCTTATACACTGTACCATACACAATTACACATATGCATACATTATTTTGCAATTCACCATAACTGTAGAAGACTGGATCTGAAAGACTCCAACTTTGCAATCCAACACATTATCCACTGCACTATAAAAGCTTGTCAAGTTGCTCACTCATAATGTACATGACAAGAACTACAAAATAAGAAAGTTGTATTTTACTTCTGTGCAAATTTTCACTTACTTGCCGTTATTCATGAAACTGAAGGTCATCAAATTTCAAGACAACTTTCTTGTTGCTGTCAGGTGTTGCTCAAATCCACGATTGTACCCTGAGTTTGCTAAGCCACCATATTGATGACAACTTCATGCATCACAGGTCAAAAAGTAACAAGTGGTTCATGAAACATTAAATGGCCTGACAGATAACACATAACAATTGTATTTCTAAACTGAAACAGTACTTTTGATGGACAAGGTTTCAGTTCCTGTAATGGGTGTGTAGTTACAGCTAGAAAATTCACACAACCCATACCAAATATAGAAAAATTGCAGTCTTTCTTAGTGTTCTGTAAAATTCTTTGAATTATACAAACTATGCTGCTCCGGTGGTTGCAGATTGTAACAAAGTAGTGGTGCTGGAAGAAAGTTAACATTGGCATAAAAGAAGGGAAAACAGTACAGTTTCAAAGTCTCTGTTGATAACACCTTCTTCCACATGCATCTAACACTAGAAGTAGTGTTTGTTTAATCTGCAGTATCCTCCACACTATTTGTAAAGTAAGAATTTTCAAGATTAGTAAATTAAAGATGTTTTCACTTTTCAAACAGGCTAAATTTTGATAACACAGTCCATCTGTCGATCCATCTGTCCATGATGTTGGCGGTCTGAGAGCAGCCCGAGGTGTGTCAAATGTGTACCTGCCCTTTTCACTTTATGACACTTCACTGCACTTTTATGACAGGATATGGGTGTAAATGTAGTTGAGGTATTGAAGGGAGGTAGCAATATTTGCTCCTCAACAGTTGCAGATCAGACTGCAACAGTCGTTGGGCACTGCTGGTGTTATACTTTTGTCCAAATAGGTGTTGTTTTTAATTTTGAAATCCAAGCCTCTCTTGGAAGGATTGTATGGCAACTCAGATGGTGGATTAGCTCGATATGCCTGCATGTCATGCAGAGAAGCCAGTGGTGCCTAAATTGGCACACTCTGGGGCTATAATCCCCAAGAGACCTAACCAGGGCATTCCGATGGAGTGGCAATGAGTTGTAAAATTTTGTAGCCCAATGCCTAATTTCATCCTCCACATACAGAAGAGATGTGGCCTCATTTAGCAGCCTCATGGGGAAGCATCAGTATACAGAATATATTATCCGAAGACTTCTATTCTGTACCTGTTGCAGTTACACAAGATTTGAACCTGCGGCCATGCCCCAGATCTCACAGGTGCACAAAAGAACAGGCATTATGAGGGCCCAAAAAAGATGTAGCTTTAAGGAAACAGGCATCCTGGACCTTAGCATAGGATACGGTGAGACTGTTGGCCCGGTGCAACAGGTTTCAGATGTGTTCCACTAAAATCGGCCCCTTATCAAGCTTCACTCCAAGGTAGGTTAGGGTATTTGTCCATTCTATGTGATAACACGGGACCAGGTCATCCTGTTCGTATACATGCACTAACGTAGGCATTGTAACCTAACATGTGCTGAATTTTGATAATGCAGGACCCTGCTATCCTATTCACCTATTCATATACAGACACTAACCTAACATAATACAGCCTAAATTTTGATAACATGAGATCTCGTCATCCCATTCATATATATACACATACCTATAGGCAGCTCTGACAGTTTTGGATAATGTTTTTTATTTACCAAAACATTTCACATGGATTTTCATGCACTTTTGATACTATGTTGCACAAGTATTAAGAATAGACCTTTAGGAACAATGATTGAAATAATTAAAAGTGCCTGTAAATGTTATGCCAAGGTGCATAAGCTTGAGTAATTGAACAAAATGGTGGCAGTGATGCACTTCTCCCAAGGCATCATGGGAGCGCTTCTCTCCTGGTCATCCCTTTCCTTTCCTGTAGAGCTGTTGCCAACATTGGTACTTAAAATACAAGCATGTGGTGTTGTGAGTTCCCCCATTTGTGCCGCTTCCTGCTTATGTTGCTGATATAGTTCCTGCTTTTCATATGTTGGCGATATCACTTCCCCACCTTCCCCTACCTTGTTTTTACCCCTTCTACGTGCCATCTCTGTGTAGCATTCGCTATCTAATGATGTTCGAAAAAAGGTTATTTCCGTGTTTTTAAGAGTTTTAGGAGGCAATATCATGATATTAAAACAGTAATGTACTGACGTTATTTATCAGGTACCCAACATTCCCTAAGTATTTGTGACAAAAATTGCATTTTGGTATATACAGAACATCCTCAGTTTTAAATTAGTTTGGTATCTGCAAGGTCTTAACAGTTTTTGGAAAGGGCTATCTGGGCAAATGAGAACTCCAAATGAATAATCACTTTGTTTTAATTATAACACAATTATGATTAAATATAATGCCAAGTTCCACAACAATATTAAATTTCTGCTTTACATAAACAACACATTGAATTGTCTTTACAAGACTGTAATTCTTCTAGATCAGAACATTTTTATTTTGATTGTTACTTTACATAGTTACTAAAATAAAAGCATATCTGTACTGAGAGGTAGAACTGGAACTTAAAAATTCAATGCCACAACTGGGATTTGAACCACAGACCTTCCGCTTACCGGGCAGCTGCTCTACCACTGAGCTATTGTGACAAACTGCCAGAATGGCATTAAATTCTCAAACCAGTTCGTATTTCTCCTGGCATTGAATTTTTAAGTTTCAGTTCTACCTCTCAAACTTTGCCCACAAATGGCTTGTGTGTTTAAAAACACCAACAGTAAGTTTGTTGGCATAAATAAATAATAATTGCATATCTGTACCTTTTTAATGACACTATGACCCTGACTTTCCTTTTTGTATCTTTACTCTTAGTTGTAACTATCTATCCCATCTGACCCCACCCCACCCCACTCCACCCCACCCCACCCCACCACATCCCATCCCCTTTAAATGAGCAATTCTTACTTTCATATGTGTACATTCAGTGTGACAGCTGGTATTTGAATTTTCCAGTTCTGATTGTACCTCTCAAACATTGCCCACTCACAGTTTGTGTATTTAAAAACACCAACATTAAGTTTTTTGGTATAAACAAATAATAATTACATCTAAAGGTTGTTTAATCCCGGGACATAGGGTACTTACGATAGTAAGCCGCCATGGGGATAATTGCCTCTGATCTGAAACTGCCTTTGTGGTTTACCGGGAGAAATACGAATTGGTTGGAGAATTCAATGTCATTTTGGCAGGTTGTCACAGTAGCTTAATGGTTAGAGCACCCGCCCGGTAAGTGGAGGGACTGTGGTTCAAATTCCAGCTGTAACATTGAATTTTCCAGTTCCGATTCTACCTCTCATACTGCTATAAATTGATGCACTGTATAACGCATGGTGTTACATGCAAAGCCATCACCTTCTGTGCCAAGCACAACTGTTTTGCATTTCCAGTTTCGTGCTTTTCCACGTGAATGGAGTTGATACTTGCTTTGAAAACATCAGCAAACTTGGACATTTAATTAATAATGCCTTTAATGACTAAATCCGGATACTTCTCACGACATGTTATGAACACATTCATTACAATAGCTTTTACACAACTTTCCAAAAATTTCTGTTTTGGGGTGTTTCACATATACATTGTGATTGTTCATAATAATTATTAACCTCAATCACAGTTAACCCAGTAATAAACAATTTGAAAACAAGCAAGTGCCACTAAATGCAACAAGACCGACCATCTGTATTTTAGTAATAGAAAATGGTTCTCCAGTCACTAAGTTTATGTTAATTACTATATGCTTTTAAATCCAGTGTGAACTAAAATGTAATATTCAGCAAGTAAACTCCTAAATAATATAAAACAAAATTAAATTCCATAGTCCATATGGGGCTAAGTTGTTGCAATCCATAGCCAATGCTGCCAGATGCTTTTGTTTACATCAGTTTTCCCTCTTAGGTCCACAGAACTATATATTTAAGCTCTGCTACCTCTAGTAAAAGGTTGTTATAGATAGTATATTTATTAGATGAAAAGTATATTTTCTACTACTTTATAATAGTTTTTAAAAAACATTCAGTATGATTTTAATTACTTATCTTCCTTACAAGCTGCACATAGGCAACAATTGGAAAGGTAAAATCCGGACTGAAAAGTTCAATGTCATAGCCAGGATTTGAACCACAGATCTTTGGCCATTTTAGCTTAATTGGCCAGAGCAGCAGCTGGGACTTAAAATGCATATTATTTTGTAAGTCACCATTGTATATGCTATTTTAAAATGAATTTGAGAATTCCTTGTAGTTAATTGGAAAAATCTGAATCAGTTGGGGAATTTAATATAGTGCCAGCATGTTGCCATATTTGCAACAGTTGGTAGAGCAGTGCCATGGAAAGCCAAAGATCCATTATTCAAATTTTGGCCATGGCATTGAATCAGTCTGATTCCACCTTTCCAGTTCAGTACAGTTATTGTAAATGGTGTCATGCTTTCTACAATCTGTGACGTCTGGAGCACTGTTGAAAATAAAATAAAAAAAGAACATTTGTCATAATTCAGGCTTGAGTTGTTTCACTTCTGAGGACAGGGCGAAAAGCAATATTTGTTGTGAGAGCAAATTTCTGGAAAACAGTAATAGAATCATAGTAACTGTAAAACTATATGTTAGATAAATGAGATATTTGAAGGGTTATAAGTTCTGAATGAACTGTTATGGAATTACCCCCTTGTTCAGGACTGTAATGTGCTCTCACATTGAATACAGTGTTAACAAAGTTGTAATTATTATGGGTATTATTTATTTGTGTATTTATTTATCCACCTATTCGTGCTTTATATAACTTTATATGTGTTTAAGGTACAGATCTGGTAGGATATAGTGTAATTAAGATGGTAATTATTATTTATTTATGCCAACAAACTTACTGTTGGTGTGTTTAAACACAAGCCATGTGTGGGCAATGCTGTGGCATTGAATTTTTCAGTTCCAGTTCTACCTCTCAAATAAAGTGTAATTATTTATACATTATCCAATTTTGTATAATGTGCAAGATTCATGCTACAGTGTGCTCTTAGATCTGCCAGATCGCACCACGGCATCACTGGGCCAGGCGAGGGCCAGTGCACCCTCTCTTACAGGCCAAAGTTGCATGTAAACGACTGGCAAGTCTTGGGTACAGAATACTATTATACTAACTTACATTAGGCTTACCTGCATCACAACAATGTTGAAATTGATGACCTTCAATGTGAATGCATTCCGTGTATCTCCAAAAATAGTTCTAATTTACTCACAAAGTTCTCGTTGAGCGATTGCCTGTATTTCTGTGGTGATTTTGTCCTTCACTTCTTGTAACATGTGCAAATTTTATGGTTACACTTCTCTTTAACTTTCCCTATAAATAAAAATTACATGGAGACAGGTCAGGGGAACTAGTTGGCCACAATCTTTGACGAATTATTCTCTCATCAAACACACTTCCCAATTTATGCATTGAATTCACAGCATTGTGCGCTGTAGCTAAATCCTGCTGAAACCAGCCACACAGTCTTTCACTTCTTGTTGCAGAAAGAAAAAACAGCTTCAAATAGAATTTTACATAAGTGCATGAATTAACTGTCGTGTCCTTAAAATGTGAGACCCATAATTCTGTGCACACCAAACCCCAATGTTTATGGGGTGGTGAAGAACTTCATGAATAACATGGGGATTTCTGTTAAATCAGAGTTTTTTCGGAGATAAAGGCAATGTGTTTGCATTGAAGGTCATCAATTTCAACATCTGTTGTGATGCAGGTAAGCCTAATGTAAGTTAGTGAAGTAGTTAGTGTTCGTATGTGACTTGCCAGTCGTTTACCTGTAACTTTGGCAGAGGGCTCGCTTGTTCTGGCCAATCTATGAAAGTGCTGTTTTTATGGTACTAAATGTAATTTAATTGCAAAATAACATGCCTAACTACAGACATTTTTTTTGTTCCAGAATCAAACCAATGAGTACTTTGCTCACTACCAATGGCCATGATGACACATTTCGGGGATTGGCACCAAGGATTATCACTGCTGTCCTTTACTGCAGAGAGAAAGTAAGACTAATGAGATATCAACATGGAGATATAGTGAAATTTAATTATAATTGTAGGTGATAAACTTCAGACTGCAGATTAGTATTATACATAGGAACAAGTTGCCGGACGTGATGTTATGTGATTGTAGGTGCTTGTGGTAAAGTGGTATGGTGAGAATAAAGGACTAGAAGTTTGGAAAGTGCAAATGCAGTACAGCAATAAATAAATAAATATGTAGAAAACTTTATTTTTAAGAGACTGCAAATGTTCAAAATACTGAGGTATTATCATGTATATTAAGCCATTTTTGCAACAATAAAACTTTTAAAACAATAAGCTAAACTTTGTTCTTGATTGGAAATTATATTAATGAGTTTTGCTTATCAAATTTTTTTTTTCATTTTTCTTGTTCACTGAGTTGTTTGATTGAATTTTACATTTCACATTCTGATTTAGCTTCACTCTCACTTTGGACCCTGTTAAGGTTGATGCACATTGGCCCATCGCAAACAGAATGGAAACTTGTAGCTGTCCATCTTCTGTGGAAGCGTAAACGCTCACTGCTCGGAATATTCTTACTAGAAAATTTAGTTGATCATCAAATATAAATGGATAGAACAGCAAAAACTGCAGCTCCTTGGATGGGAATATAGTAATATTAGGCATTTTAGCAATTGAAGGAGAGAGAAAGAGAAGGGGGAAGAGTGGATTTGCAGCATAAACCAGAAAAGGGATCAGTATGGTGAATTTATGAGTAGTAATCTCTTTGACTTGCAAGAAGACCTTAGAAAGCTTTTCACTGCGTAACTGGTTATGATAGTTGACATCTGCAGCATCATACAATTCTTTATAGTTTTACACAGTCAATATTAACCATCCATTGTCTACAGGTGCCCTTATCCTGTTTATATGCATATGTGATTAGGCTAGGATTTTTATGTTGGTGCTGTTTTTATGTATTACAATGTTGTGATGGTGATGAGCTTTTGACTCTTTTATTATCTCGGGTCATGGTACTGGGTGGAATGAACATACACTCGGATTTAACTTTGGTGAAATATTTTATTCGCACCTTCTTGTTCACAGTATTTAAATCGTATTACAGTAGTAAGTCTTTTATTTCAGTGGATCGACTTCCCTAGCATCGCCGGGATTTAATGTCTAAAAATTTAGCGATATTTTGCTAAAAGTGTTTTCTATCACTTTATATTTCGTCTATTTTACGTCCTTTTATTTAATCGCACACTTCGTATTAACTAACTTATTAAAGTTAACTAATGCTTCACTTATTTTACACAAATTAACGGTCTTTAAACACTTAGTAAATTTACTTTCACTATTTTTATGACAGGCACACATAAAAATACGTCCATCCACACCAAATGCATAGACACTAATGACTAGACAATTGGCGACGCATTACACTTCCTTTAGTGTACATCCGTGTATGCGTTCATCAAATAGTTCCCGCATTGTTAGGGAAGCGATCTTTAGCTATCCTCCTTTCGCCTTTAATATTGAACACATATAATTCTTTTATTTATACATATATATTAAAATTAAATATGGAAATATTTATGACGTCTTTAAACAAACTTAATTGTTTGTAACAATGAACATTAGTAACGCATTTTCGTCATTTAACCAACTCATACCAATATCAAAAACAAATTACACTCTTAACAAATATTCACATAAACGATTTTCTTTTGGGGTCTTTTAATATTCTGTCTCAATGTAGTATCAATATGTAGAATATGTTGTTCTCTAATGCTGGATTTCTGATAATGAAGTCATTAATCCTCTTGCTCTCCAATATTTTTCACTGATGGATGTGGCGCTAGAAATGGCCGGACATATTTTAAGGTGATCCTGGTCCATTTCCTCTTGCAGATCACATAAAGGACAGAGTGGTGAAGAATATATCCCAATTCTGTTTAAATGTCTCGTCTGACAATCATGAAGGTTGCAACTGTCATTTTTCAAGGATACTCAGGAATTACTGTTTGAATGTTTGGTAGTTCCCATCTTTTATTTTTTTATTTTTCATAGTAATATTTTGCAATAATTTTTTTAAATTCAGCTGCAGAAAATGGTAGATTAACTATAGATTTCTGTACGCTACTGGTACCCTTTTTTGCAAGAAAATCAGCTTTGTCATTATCACCGAGTCCACAGTGAGCTGGTATCCATTGGAAGACTAGATATTTTTGAAGTGCTGTTAGATGGGTAACGATTTTCCAACATTCTATAATTGTTTGGTTTTTTGATGATAAAAACTAAACCCCGGCACGACAGCCCATGAAGGGCTAAGGCCTGCCGCCCAGCTGCTGTGTCCCCCACCTCTGCCCATTGGTGAGGTGCAGTACTGGAAGGTGGGATGTGGTCAGTGCCCCAAGCGCTCCCGGGCAGTTATGCAGTCTTTCAACCTGGAAGTAATTGCTATAATTGCCACCCTGGAATCTGAGAGAATAACTGCTTTATGAAAATGTGAAATTCTATACAAAAGATTTTGTAGGGTCATTCGAATTGCTTCAATTTCTCCATCGAAGATGGATTTGCAATAGGAAAAGAGGTGACACATGACTCCAGCCCCTGCTCCATCTCGGTTTTATATTAGTGATCCATCAGTATAAATATGGGGCCATTCATGTTCTGGAAATGTAGTATTGATTGTCTCTACTGCTAATAATTTTAGAACACTAGTTGGAGTATTGCTTTCCTTAGCTTCTTCTGTCAGGTGTAAATAATATGTGATGTCTAATGTTTGTGTCGGATTGACTTTATATATGAAATTTGCATTAGGAAGGTTTACATTCTTCTTGATGTCTTGAATTTTGGAAAGAAAGCTCTCCTGAGTCTTTCGTGTATGTGTAAGATTTCTCTTGTTCCATGTATTGAATGGGAGTCTGATCAATTTTTCATATTGAATAAGACCTAATTTTTCTATTTCGTATTCAGTGGGGTATTGGTTGGTTAGTATTTCCAAAGCTGGTATTGGTGCGGTTTTGATAGCACCTGTAATTAGTCTCAGACATTGGTTTTGGAAGATTTTAGTTGTTTTTTTTTTTTTAATTTGCTGTTACAAGAACTTTGCTGCAGTAAGTAAATAATGGCTTTATGTATACTCTGTATGTCATGTTAAGAGTTGCTGTGGAACATCCCCACTTCATTTCTATTAGACGTTTTAACAGTAAAAGGCATCTTCTGCTCTTTGTATTACATTTTCTATTTGTTGGTCCATGTAAGTTTGGTATCAAAAATAACTCCCAAATACTTTGCTTTCTTTGTTTCTGGTAATTGTTGACCCTCAAAATTTAGTTTTATTTTTAATAGTTTTTTCGTTAGTGGAAAGATTTGGTAGTTTGATTTTCTTGCATTAACAATCATTAAATTTTCTTTGGTCCACTTTTGTAGGTTGGTTAAGGATTGTTGCGTGGTTTGTTCTAGTTCTGTATTTTTGTTTTTTGGTTATGAAGTCCACATTACTAAAACTGTAAGAAATTCTCTCCCACAAATCTATTGAGTGTTGGTTCTTATAGCGAAAATGCCATCTGTGGTTTGCTTATGTGCAGCTCAAAACTGATTGTGGCCTCAAAAACAGTTAAACAACTATTATTTATGCCAACAAACTTACTGTTGGTGTTTTTAAACACACAAGCCATGTGTGGGCAGCCGCCTGGTAAGCGGAAGGTCTGTGGTTCAAATCCCAGTTGTGGCATTGAATTTTTAAGTTCCAGTTCTACCTCTCAAAGTTAAACAACTGTTTAAAATTGATATAAAGAAAATATATAGAACAATAAAGAACAATAAAAAACTTTATACTATTGATAATGGAATGAAGCTGTTTATCAATTTTTGACATTGACTAATCTATATTATTTTTTGAATTGTAATTACATGAAGAAATATCAGTTACAAATGACATTCCAATGCACAAAATTGACTTTCTGATGTGCAATCGATACTGTCGATGCATTCTCATGCAATGCAATATGCATTCTCATACTCGTTACCGGGGTAGAGAGGTAAAAAGTTCGCATGCTGTTACACTTTGTGTTCTTTTATTAAGTGCTTTTGTAATAAAGTATTACTTATAACCATGAGTAATATGTTCTAAGACAAATTCTATCAACATTATAAATAATGTCTTAAATTTATTCTACATCTATACACTATTATGAAACACAAACACCAGTAACAATACATGAAGATTTCCATAGGTTAGTGAAGTGATGTGTAGTGAAGAGGAGACATCTGTGACAAAGTTAGGTGAAGTGTTATTGTTTTGAGGTGTAGTGCCAACTGAGGAGAGATAAAAGGATTGGTTTTAGAGTCAAAAGAATTACAGAAGGATTTATTTTGAAATAGGATACACCTTTTTAACCAGGCCCAATTAATTTATACATCCATAACAGCATGCATAAATATCAGAGAGAAGCAGAGTGATATTATAAAGTAAGAAATGCTATAATTAATACCCGTCAAACTGGAATGCATATCTAGAAAATATATATCTTCCCAAATAAATTAATTACACTGCATTGCCAGATAATTTAAATAGAGTACCCACTACCAGGTAGTATAAGTGGTTCAATTTACTGATACCACCATCACTTACATGTTTTAAAAATGGGAAATATTTGGTGAGCTCATTTTCTCCCATCCTCAACCTGATGCAGACTGCTGGAATGTGGACCACAATGCAGCAATCAAGAACATGAACTCAATGTTTCCATTCTACCAATAGTTTCAGATCCTGTGTTATTATGTATCAGTTTTAACTTTAAATATTGCCTCCAACAGTAAATGAATTTTCTTCAGATTGGTAATAATTTTCACTATATAGCTACTTTCTCTGATCATAAAAAAGCATAAATTAATGAAACAGAAATTAACTCAGTTTGATGAATTATTTTATTTATGTGCTGTTTAGTTATAAGTTCAAGTATAGTATGGACTGTGAGAGAGAACTGTATTCCTTGTAATGTATTTTTTAATATTTTGTTATTTTGTTTTGTTTCAGCTTCAGCTGCATAGTGCCTAAGAAGCGTAAGCTGAAATGGGATGCTGGTGATTCTCTTCCTCCTCCTCCTCCACCTCCTCCGACTACGGTGAAGGAAGAAATAGAAAAGCGAAGAGAGAGGAATAAGTTACGCATGCGACAGGTTCGTGCTTTAGAAAATGAACAGGAGGCTGATAGTCGTAGAGAAAAAAACAGAATGCGCATGAGACAGTATCGGGCTTTAGAGAATCAACAGGAAGCAGAAAGAAGAAGAGAGAAGAATAAACTACGAATGAGACAGGCCCGTGCAGTAGAAAAGTTGGATGGTGATACAACCACGGATCATAGCACAGCACCACTGAGTCTAGTTTGTAATACTGATGGTACGAGTTCTGAAACTGTTACATGCAAGCAGGAGAAACTGAAGGAAGAAACTGAAACATGCAATAGAAAATCACAATAACATATAATGTATTGAAATATGTAAGAAAGTGGTGGTGACTGTTCAAAGTACCAAAGGGAAACCAAAATATGCAGTTATACAGGGGTCAGTTAATAATGAGACTTTAATTGTGTTGTACAGAAGAGTTAAACAACAGGATATACCTACATTATGGAAAAGGAGTATATTATTTATACAGATAATTTTTATACTTGATACTAAGGATGTGATACCAAGATTATGTTAACTTTTCGTGGACAGAGAAGATAAGGCATATCACTGAAGGTAATAAACACTTTTATAATTTTATTCTATTTTCTAAATTATTATTTATTATAGGAGTGGGAGAGTGAGAGATAGAGAAGTGGGACAGATCTGTAGATCATTAAGGTAGTAAAGGGCAGTTGTCATGCAAACACATACAGAGATATATTGAGTTTCCTTGCAATTCAGAGTTTACGAGTTTTGTAAATGCAGGATAGTTTTGTTGGTGCTGTTTATTTTTATTTATGCACAGTCTAAAATCAGATACTGTACATGGTACACTGATATAGGATACGTCAAAAGTAATTATATTATATAAACTTATTTACAATAAATACTTGTACACTGTTATCAATATAAGCAGTTCAATATATTATTAGATATATACAAGATACTAAAGAAGAAATGTAAGTCAATTATACATAAGGGTATCATATCTATTTTTATCATGCTATAAAAAAATATTTTGTTTACCTTGCAACTGCTCTAATAGCTTGTGTGTTCACCTGTCATTTTAATGCTGAGTTGCGAGAAAACAGTTCTATAAATTGTTATTCTATCTTTAATTATTGGTTCTATCTTTAAGTTAATGATCATTGAATCTGTAAAATCAGTCAGGTACTCCAGTACTAACCTCTTGAAATACTGCACACTATCACTAAAACCTAACACCTGTATCAAGTATCCTTTATGTGGTCCATCTTTAATAGCAGTATCTTGGCCATTGCTCCTCATCTATGTGAGAGCAGGACAGTTAATAGCTCCATTCCCAAACAAGGCATTAGATAACAGTTGCAAATGAGTCAAATTGGCCAAAAGAGGTATAGGAATAAACTCGCACAGTAAAGAGCAATATTGAAGTCCTTCATACAGCTGGTTATATCACATAGAAATGCCAAATCAGTCATCCAAACATCCTCTGAGCCAAGGTACTTCTGTGTAGTACGCCAAGTCTTCATATCATCTATGTTAATATGTGTCTAAACTGTCTATGCTTGAGTGAATTTTATTTTATTTTATTAATAATTTGTACCCCATTGCTTATAGCAGTTCTTAAATTTGCTATTTTTCATCTTAAAATCTCCTAGTGTATTATACAGTGGAAACTATAAAAGGTGCCAGATCTTCCTTTTTCCACAAGTAAAGATTTCAATCTACCAATAAATCCTTTTCTCTCACCAGCCATGGTGACAGATAGTAATTTTGATCACTCCAATTTTTTTTTTCAATGGACGAACAAAATGCTTCTTCACCTGTTGTAGTGCCCATCGTTACAATTAACTCAACAGGTATTCATTAATAATGAAATTTGCATCCATCCCTTGGATAAATCAAACCAACTGTGCCATATCTGTGCTCTCATCTAAGGTAATCGAATAAGCCACAAAACACCTCATTTTACATTTAATCCTATGTAGGTCATGCCCTAATTTTGACACGATTGGTTGTGCAGTATCTAAAAGGCAGCAATAACTTTTCACTACTTTTAATGGTTTTGTGAACATATTTAATTATTTTTAACAAGGTACATTATATGATTTGAAGCTTTCCTGGTGACGAACATATTCAAGATGCTGTCGGGCTTCGAGCCAGGTGTAGTGATGAAAAGACATCGACATTTCCCGAAACGTCGATGTCTTTTCATCACTACACCTGGCTCGAAGCCCGAGAGCATCTTGAATATGTTCGTCGGTAGGAAAGCTTCAAATCATATTTTACGTTCCTTTACGGGAAGGAAACCTACCAGAAAATCGGTACGTACTGGCTGACAGTACTGGTCCCTTCACTCTTGCTAGTCATTCATCCTGAAGATGGGAGAGATGTACACTCCCGAAACATTGATGTCTTTTCATCACTACACCTGACTCGAAGCCCGAGAGCATCTTGAATAAGGTACATTAATTTAAGTAAAAATTGAAGCTATTAACAGTGAAGCAACAAGATTCTAAAATAAGAACAAATTAGAAACTAAAAACTTCACTTATCTTAGTATGTTGATATCCTTTACATTAATTTGTTTGTTTTTTATTTTCATTATAGTACAGTTTATTTTAATCTTCATAATACTAATAATACATTAGCATAAAAGCAAAAAGCATTAACAAAAAAGGCAGCATATGTTAAAATATAATATAAAGGAAGAAAACAACTTATTGCATCAAAATATAGCATATAAACTTTTTTACTTATTAGAATATAGGATAGTTATTTCTTTTCTCTTTTCTTTCTGTTTTCCTATTTTACACTATCCTATTTTTCCAACCCCAAACTCGCAAAGCACTTGTATCATATCATTGTACCATGTTTCAAACAAAAATAGTTTTTACACTTCTTGCAGTTGTCTGTTGTCATTCTGGAGATCCTTTTTGGTTTAGCAAGCTTGCATGTGTCACAACCCTTTTTTTCAGAAAGTTCTGCTGCTTCTTGCTGTGCGCCTTGAGTTTCAAGTCAGTGGTTCTCTATGCAATCCTACCAGATACATGCTCCTGTGTAAAAGCTCTTCTGATAATAGTTGCTCAGGCAGAGTTCTATGGAACAATCTCCTCTTGTTCACCGCTAGTCCATTTCCAATTGCTACTATTTGAGCATTTATGCCAGCTATATTTAGTATCTCTAATGAGAGGTTCATCTTTCCACTTTCCTCTGCATCTGAATTTTCTTTTCTCCCAGGTGGCAAATCATCTGCATCAGTATTACTGTCTTCTTTACATTGTTCATCTAGTTGCTCTTCACCAACATCGTTACTCTGTGGTAAACGGAGGGCTAGTTCTAAATCATTTGGGTTGCTTAGATTATACTTGCATGTTCCAGACATTCTATACTCTGTTCATCAAGAGATTAGAGGAGACGTAAACAAAGCCATGTGCATTTTGGCCACAGCGCACTCTCTTGACACTTTCGCCGTGTACTTATACTAATACTTTATTCGTCACATTACACTTACATGGGTGAGCAGGTGCTCGTAAATTGGTGACTCGTCAATACACTATAGTTACAACTTTAAGGATTAAAATAAGTCTACAATATTTACAAACACGAGTATAGAAATATAAAAGAAAGGTAAAAGAGAAAAAATGTACAGTAATGATTTGTTAAGACACCTAAAATTGAGGTCACAGTACATCTTCCATGTATTCTGTAACAGAGTAGTATGCCTTGCTGGTAAACAAACTCTTGACTGTTTTTTTAAAGAGGTTTGAATTTGGGATTTTCCTAATCCTTTGTGGCAATTTATTGTATATTTTACACCCCATATATTGTGGACTTCTTTCATAGAGTGCAAGCCTATGTGCTGGGTATTTCATTTCTCCTTTTCGCCTTGTGTTGTGTTCATGCTGGTGCTGATTTGCTATATATCTGTCATGGTTATTGTGCACGTGTATAATTATATATATAACTATATATGCTATATATGCTGGGTTGTGTCAGGATTTCTAATGTATTGAATAGTGGCCTGCAAGAAACTCTATAACTTGAGTGGGTCAGTATGCGTATAACTTCTTTTGGATTTTAAAGATTCTCTCCCAACCTGTAGCATTACCCCATATAGTTATTCCATATGAGAGAATTGAGTGAAAGAAACTGAAATATATGGTTTTTCTAGTATTTAGGTTTGTAACTTGGGCCAAGCAGGACATGTGGAAAAGGCAATATTCAACTTTTTTTCTACGTAGTTTAAGTGATTGGTCCATTTGAGCCGCTCGTCTATAAATTATCCTAATAGTTTTACTTCTTTTGAGGAGGCTGAAGTTAACGAATTTGTTTGTGTATTATTCACTGCCGTGGTTTTGAATTGCAGGATTTCTGTTTTTGTTTTATTGAGTTTTAATCCGTTGCAAGTAAACCATGCTTCCAATATGTAAATAGTCCCTTGAAGAAATACTGTGACTAAGGTCTGAAATGTCACTTAATGTTTGCTAAAGCATGAACTAAGTGTACTAAGCATAGTTAAAGTGTAAGAATACGCAGTTAAGTGAATCTGTAACCAGCCTAATTCATTCTGCATGCGCATGAAAGTAACATGGCGGAACAAGTGAGTGTTGTGAAACATAAGTGCGGCAAACTGTAGCGAAGTGGTGAAAAGACAACAATATTGAACGTGTTTAACAAGTTCTGCGAGAAATATGCCGAACTTGCTATTGAAGACATGATGAAATTAACATCGGAGTTTACCGGTGTGTCAGTTGCAAGTATTGACAGCACACACAAAGAAAAATCGTCAGTTGTTGAAGAGCCGGGCCAAAAGCTTCCACGTACCAGATAAATGGTGGATGTAGTTTGCGACAGATTTGTTAGATCTGCAATCCGTCGAAAAGTTCACCAGTTCTTTGTTAACAATGAACCCCCACCTTAAACAAAGTGCTGTTGGCAGTTAACTCTGATCCCGATCTTCCAGATTTAAAACGAACTTCCCTCCACAAGCTGCTTCTGGAGATTGGTTTCGAGATTGAAAAGTGTTATTGTGGACAGAGATGATGTAAGCAGTAGTTAATTTCCATGTGCTACATGTTATTTGGATCAAGTAAATATATCCTTTTAGAAGTGTAAAATGCATATTATACCTACGCGTAGCGGTAGGTAACTGTGTTGCTTCATTGTGAATGCATGTGACCGCGGAGTGATACAAACCGGTGCTTTGTTTATATCTCCTCTAATCTCTAGATGAACAGAGTATAGAAAGAATAGACAAGTTCAGTTGTGTGGCCTCCAGTGGATGCAAATGTTGAAATTTGCAGCATGGGTTACCCTAGTAATGACAACTTATCAAAAGACCAGCAATACATTATCAGCCAAGAAGAAAAGGAGACCACTGGCCTTCCAAAGTCAAAGGCCAAAAAGCAGTGTGAGGAAAACAGAGGGCTGACACTTTCTGGATGCATGCGACCGATGGAGGGTTAAGTTGTTGAACATCATAAGAAAACTTCTGAATGCACATAGCTGGTGTGACATTGAAGTTTAATTTATTCAAATTTATTTTTCTTTTATATACAAATGTGTCCAGCTACTTCATTCAGACAAATTTTTATAAATTCCCCTTCTGCAGAAGGATTTTTTTATTTAGCAATCTCCCAAGCAGTCTGAAAACTGGCCTAGAGATTAAGTTTGTTGGAAATGTTTCTACGCTAGGTATGGGCATATGTTTTCTCTTGTTTCCATTGTTAATTTCATAGCTTTAAGGTCCAGTAACTTGTTTTATACGATCAAAACCTTAAAAAAAATACAAATGTGTAAGTGTCATAAACAGTAATTATTATACATATGCATATATCTTTGTTTCTCTGTGTTTATTATGGCAACTTTATAATGTTGCTCTTCTTCATTACAAGTCATTCTTGAGGGCATAGCATACATGTAACCTATCCCTTCTTGGCAGCAGAAAAATTCCTCCTGCTATTCTGTATGGAAGTTACATGGCTTTTTCTTTTTTGCTTCAGGAGCTTCCGTAGACAGTGACATTTTGCAATGTGATCCACCACTATCAGTAACCCACCCCATTGGAACTATCAGCAAGTGGAGGGTGGAGAGGGAGGAGAATCATGTGATTGCATTCTACTCTGTTCAACTTGTGCTACCAATGCCCTCATCTGGCCTATATGTACCCTTTGGCAGCAGAACAGTCATTGGTTGGAATGTCGAGTAATTTTTTGGATAATTACAGTAGGTGAAATTTTAATTCTATCTCTGTTTGTTCTGGTAGTTAATTAGTAACAAAAGTTGCATAGTTTTATTATGATGCAGAAGCCCTTAACATATACAATAAAATAGGGGTGAAATTGGTGATTGTGAAGATCCCATACTTCCAGGCCACCAAGTTAATCTTTGATAAAGATCTTAATGGTCATCAACCATTAAGAAAAATAATCTTCTTGATAACTATAAAATATTGGTTCTGATGTTAGCGATTTTCTCTCTAAATGAATTATTTAGCATCCCGTGCTAAAGAAGTTAATTAGAATGTAAGTACAAATGAAATAACTTTCTTACATGAGGGTTATTAACCCTTTGCTGCATATACAGTATTAGTTGTTCTCCAAGCAGACTTATGCCCATTTAAATTCTGAACTATTACTGCAGACATTAAACTAAAAGTAACGTATATACCTGCATAATTATAATATGTTTTACTGGCTAAAATAATGTGTTTAATTAATAACTCATTTTAAATTGGTTTGCAGTAAATAAGATATACATTTTATTTTAACTGTTTATAACTGAAAACAACCCTGTTGAAGGCAGACAATTTATGCACCCTGTTGTAACACACTTAATATTTCACAATATTAAAGGAATTAAATTTTGTTGTTTTAAGATATTAAAAACTGGGCTAAAATATCCTAAAGTTAGTTAAGATAAAATTAAAATAATTTCTGCAAAATTTTATGGTATTCACCCTTAAAATGTTTACATCTCTGCCATTATTGCAGCTAAGATAATACAGCTGATCCATTAAGTGTTATTCATACTATTCTGTTGCACAATAAAAATGTTCTATGTACAATTAAGCTTATTAATGGTTTGGTATTTACACCCAGTGTTAGATTTGAATTTCCACCCTCTTGCCTGATGATAACTGAGGAAACACCCAGTTCTACACAAGGGAATGTCACACTGTTTGCACTTGTATTATGTTTTATGCCACGACCTGATTGTGTTTTCCTTTTCTTCGCAATACACTGAGCACACAAGTTCACCCGGCCTTGAATGTTTACGAGGGTGTGAAGAGAACTGAACAAAGGGGTAGCAGATGGTAGGTTACACTGAAATTCCACTTGCTTGCATGACATGACTTGTTTGCAATTAGCTATTGCACTAAATTCTGCCTGAAGTAAAAAGTCTGTTGCCATGAGCTGTAGAAGCAGGTCTGTTTGAAATGTTGTATATTTTAAAACTTTTAAGAATAACAATGTTAACTACGAAATGGAACAAGCATTCCTACCATTTTTTTAAGGCTGGCCAATATCTAATATTCCCTCCTTTTAGTCCACGAGATCATTCCCTGCCGTATAAATGTGTAATTTATCACTGCATTAGGACAAGGTATTTTTATTTGTTCTTTTCCCCTGCCACATATCAGTATGAATCGAACATGAGCTTGCACATTTAATATATCGTAGACCCAGTTTTTATGTACATGATTTTGAAATGTAAATCCATTTTTTGTGTTTGTGTGTTTCAGGACATTCATAAGGCAAACTAGCAAAGTAAGTATGCCCATGCTTGCAAAGAATTATAGGTAAGTACTCTAAAACCTATTTTTAGAATTTCATCTATCACACTTGGATATTATTTTCTGCCTATTTGACACTAAAAGAGATCTGAAAGGATGCAACAGCAATGGAAACATGGATCAGGATTAGTCAGTCATTTTCAGGTGTGACATTTTGCATCACTCTCCTCCTTTCTTCCCCCCAGTTGGGCATTGCAGTGGCACATTGCTAATTGAATAGAAGCTCCTTAAACTGTAGGCAAATAGAAGAATAAAACAGGAGGAAGGATTAAATCTTGTGTTTCCTCCAGGTCAATTCTTGTTTTGGATGATGGATCTTAAAGCACTTCCTCCACAATAAAACTGAAAAAATCTGATGTGTTACACACACATGATTTTCTCTACTCTTGTAGTAACCATACTTATTCCTATATCTTCTTCGTGTTACTTGAGGTAAACTTTTGCAGAAAGTATCTTATTGCTTAAGAGGTAGAACTGGAACTTAAAAATTCAATGCCACAACTGGGATTTGAACCACAGACCTTCCCAGTTGTGGCATTGAATTTTTAAGTTCCAGTTCTACCTCTTAAACTTTGCCCACACACGGCTTGTGTGTTTAAAAACACCAACAGTAAGTTTGTTGGCATAAATAAATAATAATCTTATTGCTTATTTCCTTGTAGGTGCAAGGGGAATATGGGAACACAGTAGGCTTTGGGCAATAGTCAAGTCTTTTAAAGCTTTGAGATTCTGTTCTCTTTGCACGGCTAACATGTAAAAAAATGAATGTTCCATTTGACAAAGGTTTAAGTTTTCCAAAACTCGCACAAATAACGAGGAATACCTCCAAAATGGTTCACTCTACAAACATATATTTAGACATAAATTGTGTGTTTTAGGAAGATCTACATTTTTTGTACAGTAAGATTTGGTCTATCTCTTACGGTTTACCAGTTATGCAAAAGTGATCCAGAGTAAACAGGACTATGTGATCTCTAGCCATAAAATTCAAAATATAAAATATCTACATATGGCATTTTAATCAAAATCGGTAGAGCCATTTTTGAGAAAGCCAAAATGTTCAAAAAAAATTCTGTGTAAATGGTAGTTTAGGGTGGCAGAATTTTCTTCAAAGCCTTTGTGGTGCATCCTTAAAAGATATTAAACTTAAATAGCAACTTCGGTTTTTAACCAATTTTTCGTTTTTGAGTTATGCTACACATACACGCATACACTGTCCTTTTTCTAAAAAAAAATTTTTTTTCTTCATTCAGGGGGTCTCAAAACTTATGTTTCTGGTGAAATCCGACATAAAATTTTTGGGTGGAACACCATACTTCCTCTACTTACTATGTGTAGTAGAGAAAGTAAAAAGGAATCACACTTATGTGTAGAATTTATAAATAAAAATTGTAAACATATTTTGCCTGTGCTAATTGGATATTATGAAGCATATTCACTATTGCAGATTCAGTTTTCGGATGAACATATTTTGTAGCTACAGGATTTCATGGTTGACATGTTATTATTTACAAAATTCAGTACTTCTCCCTCATAACAAATAGAAGTTTTCATCACAGAAACCCATTATTCCCTCAGGTGCCAATTAGAGCATTAGCTTATTACCTTTTAGAATTTGTACATCTAAAATAAAAGGGGCCCAAATGACCAAGTTGTCGACAGGCTCTTAAACATCGCTCACTCACTCACTCTAAAATAAAAGCCTTAAGTGCAGGACAAACAGCAAAAATGTGAAAGAATTATAATTTTAGTTTCTTGTGTAGTGTTATAAATTGAATTTTCCCTTTTAACCTAATGCAGTCATTGTAGGCACAAACTTGAACTTTGAATATATTTTGTAGCCAGGCATGTATCTACATCCTGAATAGTGTTCTTATTCTACCCTTAACTACTTTATTCCATCTATCTCCGTCTCCCTCCCTTCCTTTTGCTTTTCATATACTGGGTGTCCCAAAACAACACTGTTAACGGTCGGTATATTGTGCAGATGGCAAACTGGTTTTCAAGTAGGAACCCCTTTCCTGAAATGCATGGTTTGGATGCTGGAGAGCGTCGAAGTTTGAGAATGAAGGGTTGTGACAATTTGTTAAAATTCATTTTGGCACCTTAATACAGAAGGTATGCAACCCTTTAGCCAATTGTGTACTGGAATGAAGGACCCGAGCATAATAAAATTCCTGTGCATGCGCTAAATTCCTCAATAGAGTCCTTGGTGCACATCCTACTGCATTACTTGTGTAGTTTCCAGTACAGTAACACTTTTTTAACAGCAGTACAACACATACCAGTACACAGCTGCTAAAATGGCTGATTTGAGCTCCAGCTCACTTTGATATAAATGTATGGAATCACCTTAATGTCGCATGTCCAAATCGATGGATTGGTGGAGGTGGACCAGTTCCTTGGCCAAAACAGTCGCCAGATCTGATACCTCCCAACTATTTTCTGTGGAGTTGTATGAAGAGTATGGTGTATGGCACTCCTGTAATGTCAGCAAAGGGCCTGATGGCTTGAGTCTATGGAAAGATTAAAAATCTTTGAAGACAACCACACGTATTGAGTCATGTGCATGAGGCTCACTACCACCAATATAGGTGCTGCAATGACATAGGCGGTACATAGCTAGAAACCCATTTGTAATGTAGACAGCTCAATGTTGGGTTTATTCACAAAATGTGAGCGGACACCCACCTCACACTTTGCTGCACTGCAGCATCCAAATCGTGCATTTGCATACAGGAGTTCCTATTTCAAAATCAATCAGTTTGCCATCTCACAAAACATGCTAAGCGTTGTGAGTGTTTTTTGGGACACCCTGCATACATATATGTTTAGATAATTTTAACGTAAATAGAAGTGTAAAATATTTAGAATAGAGTACTTAGCTAATGCTTAAGCACACTTAAGTGTACTTGCTTGTACAATGCTTAAGTAATGCTTATGTGTATGCATTATTGCAGTAGAACATATTTTCTGGAGCATTTTCAACTTTTTTACCACAGAAAGAACTGGATCCGTATTGTTAGTAATTTTCCGTGAATCTTATGGCCGCTTTTGGACAACTGCTCATGTGCATATGGACACCAGCATTGCACTGAAGTTGTTTACTAATTCTAGTACTATACCTAATCCGGTCTTAAAGTGGGTCTGGATGTAAACATATACCACAGCACCACAGTATAATTCTTGGAGCGAGTGAAAATAGTTTGTTATTATATTGCACACATCATGGCTTACTTGATACATTCAAATAATGAACAGGATGAATAAACACTGTAATTCAACTTCTAAAGCATTTAAGCATGAGATGAAATATTTTAGTTCTATTTGTCACGTGGCAGTTAGTACTTCCCCAATTGCATTGTTTATTACAGAGAGCAATACTCTGGAGCCCATTGTCTCAGTAATGCTTGTGTGCACTTGCAGTCATTGTAGGGGAATGTTCAGATGCAAGAAGTGTAGAAAAATATAAACAGCAAGCCTCAAAAAGCGGTGAAAAGGCACTGTATTAAATGTGTTCAAATTATTCTTTCAGTCTGAAGAATCAATCTGAAAGTGGTAACCAAATTGATGTCAGAAGCAACTGGCATATCTCTGAACACTGTTGGAATGAAACAAACAGGAACTGTAAAAACCTTTAAAAGCAAAAGCTAAAGAGCATTTAGAACTTAAGGGTATGTGGATGATTTTGTTAAAAGTGCCAGTTGCTTTAAAGTGTACAGTTTCTTTTTAAAAATGAACCTCCTGTCATAGATTAGATAAGGTGCTTGCTTTATTGAACCTGATCCAGAGCTTCCAGGCTGGTTATAAACTTGGACACTGCTGGTGATACAAACTACATCCAGTCCTGAGCAGGGTGCCATGCCTCTATCTGACAACTCAGACTAATGTAAGTTTTTACTCACAAAGTTATATTTCATAAATTTCCTTGACATTAGTTTATTTAGTATGAGACAAGTGCATTTCTAAACCTGCACTGCTGCAGTGAAAGATCGTGGTTGCAATAACTCTGAGTAAGACATAAACAGCTGATCGCAGAGAACGACAACACATGTTTGTTGACAGAGTATACAACTAACAATGTTTATGTGAGGACCCACTCTAAGCCCAGGTGTATACCTAAACCTCTTTGCAACAACCTTGTGCAAGCTGATCTTAACAACCACAGTGTATGCTATGTACATTAAGCACATTAGGTTTCGGTTCTTATCAGTAGGTTTTCACTTTTAAACACTAGTCAAATTTTAAGGAAACTAGGAAATCAAGTTAATTGTAAACTGACAACTATGCATATTTTATTAAATTAATTTTTGTAACACTAATATTTGGTTTCAGGAAAATATCAGTTGTCATGCTGCTAACACACTGCTGAAGACAATGATAAAGGGCAGAATATGGCAGCTCCTGAATGTACAAAAGTATAATTTAAAGTTTTTGATAGCATTGATTTTTCATTATTTTATATGTATTTAATTTCAAAAAGAATTACTTCCTTGTTTTTTCTTTTTTGCAAACACATCCCATGGTACAGGATTTAAGATAATTATAAGAAAAGAATATGAAGTTCTCTAGGATGTAAGATGTAAATTATCATTGAAAAGGAAAAGTGCAATAAAAGACAATAACCAACATATAAGAGGAAATTATTTTAAGTTTGGATATTTTAAAACTCAAACTAGCAGTGTTAAGAAGATATACAACATTGTGGTGCAGTATTTGTGCATTATAGTCGTTAAGTTCATGCTGGGTATATGAGTGTGTTAAATAGGTTGAGACTTCCGGTTGTATTTCAACAAGTTATAGTATTTGACATGAAAGTTGTAATTGTAAACTTCTGATATGTTATTCTTTTCTGTCTTTAAAACTAATGTGAAGCAAATGCTCTGAGAATGTTTAAGTGGTTATTGATTGTCCATTATAAAGCAGCAATAGTTAATTAATTCAACATTAACCAGTGAAACTACCAGTCAGTGTGTTCTCTTCAAAATGTACCTGTTAGAATAAAAGTAAGCTATATGTGACACATTATTTTTAAGAAAAGTTTCTTTCATGGATTTCTGATTGTACTAGTATAGCCATTCTCCAATTGGGTTTTTTTAATATATGTAGTACATGTGCATATAAAGTAAAGTGATTACTTGCTGTAAATGCAAAAGGAATTTAATCTGATAATTGTTTGAGTGACCCATGTGAGTCTGCATGTAGTGCATTCTACTCAATGCATTTATGAAGAATGTCTCATAACAGAATATTATTGTTAATTGCTAAATTTAAAAACTTTTTTTTAAACACAGAAGATGTTTCAATAGGTTGTTCCATATAGTTGTTCTTATACTGTTTCTGAGAAAGAAACTGGAAGATAACAGTATTATTACACTGTTTTATTTAGTATAGACTTTTATGCTTAATATTTCAGGGTTCAAATAGAATAACTGTAGAAATTCATTCATTTATATGATTCTAATTTCATACAAATGGTATTATGTAGTTTTCATTTACAGAAATTAATCACTTGAAAATTGCATGTTGTCCATATAATTGTAAACTAGCTAAAATGTTGGAGCAGGAACACTATTGTACTGCCATCTAAGAATATGTATTGTATGGCTAATAATGTGTGGGAATTCACAAATACCCTTTGAAATTTTTTACAGATGAAATAAAGTATTTTTTTTAAATAAGTGTATTATTTGTTACTCACACCCATTGTATTCACATTCCATAACTTATTTTAATGTCTTTTGTGATATGAATGTTTATACATGTGCACTGTAAAATGAGCCAGAGGATTAGTGTATAATATTCAGCACATCTTCATATCTACGCTTCTCAAACTTGTATTATTTTAATCCAATGTAGTATAATTTAGTCTGTAAACATTACATGAAAAAACAAATGTGATAATAGAATGCACACTGATTGTGTTCTCTTTTACTTTTTCTTTTTCATGTTTCATGGCCACTCTTTAGCTGCTATGGTTCCCAGTGTCTCATGCTGCATAGGTTATTCAGTAATTACTGATAATAATGTTTGTATGTGGTGCTATCAGTGACAAATGATGTAAGCTGACAACAATGAGAAACAAAGAAAAGTATCTGATGTGTGTTATCTGCGTTTTAAAGACAGTAATCTTATTTATAAGATATTTGTGACAAGTATAATTTGTAAACTTATAAAAGTGCTCTAAAATGTTGAGTCAGTACAAAGATGCATCATTGAATTCAGCTCACAACAGGCAAGAATGCTCAACAGTACCATGCAGCATTACTGGAGGCTTGTGGTAGAGAAACTTCACCATATCATGCCATGACTAAGTGTGCTCATACATTTTGTTGAAATAGGAAAGATGTTCATCAAGAACCTGATTCTGGCAGACTGCAATCAGCAAGTGATGATATTGTCACCGCGCCCGCCGCATCTAATTGCCGACAACCGCAGTGTCACCCATCGCATTATTGTCGGCACTACCGCAAAGGAGCCGAAGGAAAGAGACAGAGAATGGCCGCATTGTTGGGGCGCTTGCCGAAAGAGAGAAAAGGATAGATTCTTCTGGAGTCTTCTTACTTTGTATCTCGCCGCAATAAGTGAACGTTCCTGAAGCTTCCAGAATAGTGCCGGGGAGATATAAATAGCGGTAAAGTGTGAGAAGAGTCAGTCAGACGTATGTGAAGGCTGAGTAGTCGTGCCGACGGAGACGGACAGACGATGTGGAGAGTTGTGCCGACGGAGAAGAGTTAGTTCTTTGTGTTACGAATTCGGAGTCGTGCTGTTGGAGAATCGGTAAAGACTTTCTTGCTGTTGCAACGAGTGTACAAGTTACTGTTTACGGAAATAAAAGTGTTTCTTTATCTAGACTACATCTGTCGTACTTTACTTTACACACCCACACCAAAAAGTTACACTGGTGTCAGAAGTGGGATTCGTCGAATTGCTTCTAGTTTCATTACATCGTCAGAAGTTGCAACGTTAGAACCAAGATGGAGGGAGATTCGGAAACCAGGATGATGGCAATGATGAAAGAATTATTTGCCAAAATGGAAACGTCATACGACAACCTCGCTGCCAAAATGAAGACGGCAAACGACAACCTCTTTGCCGAGCTGAAAGAAGAAATAAAGACCAGAAACAACCTCGCTGCCGAGCTGAAAGAGATGAAGACGGCAAACGACAACCTCGTTGCCAAAATGAAGACGAGAAACGACAACCTCGCTGCCGAGCTGAAAGAGATGAAGACGGAGCTATCGGCGAAAATTGATGGCGAACTGATTGGCGTGACGGAAGACGTGGAAGAACTCGGCGAAAAGGTGGTAGACCTCTGCCAGCACGTGGACGTCGTGGAGGACGACGGGGAACGTCTTGGCGCCCTGGTAGTAAGAGTTGACGAGAGCGTCAAAGTACTGGATGCCAGGGGCAGACGGAATAGCGCGGAGCCGGGGAGGGAGCACCTAATGGCCGAGGCGACAGCTGCGCCCGTTTCAGATGATGTGAGGGAAGACGTGAAACAACTCGGCGAACTGATTGGCGTGAGGGAAGACGTGGAACAACTCGGCGAACTAATTGGCGTGACGGAAGACGTGGAACAACTCGGCGAACTGATTGGCGTGACGGAAGACGTGGAACAACTCGGCGAACTGATTGGCGTGACGGAAGGCGTGGAACAACTCGGCGAACTGATTGCTGTGACGGAAGACGTGGAAGAACTCGGCGAAAAGGTGGAAGACCTCTGCCAGCATGTGGACGTCGTGGAGGACGACGGGGAACGTCTTGGCGCCCTGGTAGTAAGAGTTGACGAGAGTGTCAAAGTACTGGATGCCAGGGACAGACGGAATAGCGCGGACCCGGGGAGGGAGCACCTAGTGGCCGAGGCGACAGTTGCGCCCGTTTCAGATAACGAAAGTGTACGTCTCGGGGAAGACAAAGGGACAGTTCAGGGACGTCGTCGAGGATCCCCTGGAGGAGTGTGTCGGGTACGTAACCAACCAGGATATGACGTGGAGGACGATCAGCAGGGAAGCGCACAAGCAAACGAGCAACACGCGAGAATCGACTTGGCGTGTGACATGGGGGGACCGTCGGAGCCACCCAATCACCTGACGCATAGTGCCGTGAACGGAAGAATGGTGGACATCATCGTGGACGGCAGGATACAGGAGAGGCCATGCCGAGCACGAGTGAACACGAGTGCAGCGGTGGACGCGACTCGCGCGGATGTGGTGGGGTTTGTTGCCGGACCCATCGGAAGCAAGGTGGCTGCGAAGGTGCGCCAGAGAGGTCGGCGGACATGGTACCCAGTGAGCCGTTTCCAAGTGCGCAGGATGGCCCGTCAACACACCAGGAAGAAGGGCAACTGGACGAGGGATCGTCAAGACCGGCGCTACTGTTGCAGAATTTCGAAGCAGGATGGCATACGTCGTCCTACTCAGACCAAGGGACACTATCCAACAGCGATACCTAGGATCGTGCCTCCTGGAGAAGAGGTTCGATGGGTTAGTCCACCGGGGCGCAAGGGAGATGCCGCAGTGATAGTGCTGGTCGGGACGACCAGCTCTGAGGAGGGAGCAGTGTCACCGCACCCGCCGCATCTAATTGCCGACAACCGCAGTGTCACCCATTGCATTATTGTCGGCACTACCGCATAGGAGCCGAAGGAAAGAGACAGAGAATGGCCGCATTGTTGGGGCGCTTGCCGAAAGAGAGAAAAGGATAGATTCTTCTGGAGTCTTCTTACTTTGTATCTCGCCGCAATAAGTGAACGTTCCTGAAGCTTCCAGAATAGTGCCGGGGAGATATAAATAGCGGTAAAGTGTGAGAAGAGTCAGTCAGACGTATGTGAAGGCTGAGAGTCGTGCCGACGGAGACGGACAGACGATGTGGAGAGTTGTGCCGACGGAGAAGAGTTAGTTCTTTGTGTTACGAATTCGGAGTCGTGCTGTTGGAGAATCGGTAAAGACTTTCTTGCTGTTGCAACGAGTGTACAAGTTACTGTTTACGGAAATAAAAGTGTTTCTTTATCTAGACTACATCTGTCGTACTTTACTTTACACACCAACCCAAAAAGTTACAATATGCATATGAATGCTCTTAGAGCACCTCTTAAATGAACCACTGTTGGACTTGTATTAAAGTAGCAAGGGAAGTTGGAATTGCTTCTGGTACAATTCTTCACATACTTAAGAACTTTAAGATTAGGAAAATCTATGCTCGATGGATTCCACACATTCTTGAAGAGAAAAACGTGGCAGAAAGTGGAAACAGTGAGATTGCACTTAGAATGCTATGAACATGAAGGTGAGTGCTTCCTTCAACGTATCATAACTGGACGAAGCATGGGTTTGATATTACCAGCCAAAATTGAAGAGCAAATGAGTGGCAACACAAAAAAAAAGAAAACCTGCAAGAACAGCATCCTCTTAAGGGGACAGTCAAGTGAAAATTTCAAATTCCACAGTTTTAAAGATAAGGCTTTGAAATTTTGTATATACATTTCTTTTGCTTGTTGTAATCACTCTGCAAAATTTCAGTCTGGTACTCCAATTATTTTCTGTTTTATTAATATTTTAATTAAGAATTTAATTGTTTTATATAAAATGCTCCTTGTGGAACAGTTTTTATATTTCATGTCTAAAATTTGGTCAACCTGTTCTTAATGCACATAGAAATGAAGTTCTGCCTGGGTTTTGCTGTGTAATGAAAGCATAAAGCACAATAATCTTTTTTTATCTGCAATTTTTAATTTTGTTTAAAATAAGTCATATTTTTAACATTTATTGTCACATAAATACTCAACTAACTCTCATCAAACTCCAGACCAAATTATAAAACATAGGTTCTGAAGAGCTTATATTTAAATTTTCAGAACAATCTGGCCAAAATTGCTCTGCAAGGGACTTTTTATGCGAGGAAAAATGTAGTTTTGAGAAACAGATAAAATAAAATTTAATTGGTTGCACTCACCACTAAAACTGCCCTGCACCATATGTTTCACCTTCCACCTTCTTCTTCACCTCCTCACATGATGATTTCAGCATCTTAACCCTCTTCCTTTGTTCTTTACTCTTCTGGTCACTCCTTCTCTTACTCTGTGCAATACGCCTATTGTCGCGTTTTTCGCATACTTCTAATGCAAATGATGAAATAGTCTCTCCTCTCAAAGTACGTTCTACCTCTATTGATTTTTTACATCCCATATTAAATTCAGCTACAGCCTTCATTACACCATATTCTAATTTATTTTTTGAAATGAAAATTTCCTTTGGACAGTGATTCCATAAAACACTGTGTAAACTTTCATTTGGGTTCTGTGTTTTTCCCCCTATACACCTCTGCAACATGGAATCTGATGCAAGTCTCTGATAAATTGGTATAATTTTTGTTGCTATTTCTGGTGAAACTTTACAAGTCATTCTGTTATGACTTTCCGCTTTTTTCCCTTCAGCAGTCTGCTTATTAAAAAAACACCAAGAATCTTTTCCTTTCGGACAGCTTCCATGATTAGGATTATCATCTGTGGAGGTACAATGTTTCAAAGTTGCATACACAGCACTCTTCATCTCTGAGACATTAGGAATATTACTTATTATTGCATTCCTGTAATAATGTGTTAATTTTAAAATGGTACTTTCCTTCAGGCTACCCTCTTTCCGACCACCTAAAGTTACACCTTTAGTGCGCCATTCTTTTACAGTGTTCCTAAGAGCCGTACCAAGTCTCTTTGGAATATGATTAACACATTCCTCCTTTTCAATATGAATGTCTGGTCCATATACCTGTATGTCATTTATATATGACCATGTGGATGAATCGCCATCAGAGAGCATGCTCATGCATCACATATTACATTCTGATATTGATCGCTGCCACAGAATTTTGCCTATTTCTTTTTCCATGCTATTTGATGACATGTCATAGTTCTTTTGGCATTTACCTGCTTTCTGGTGCTGAGTATACCATTCCTTAAATTCAATCGAGGCTTTGCCAAACTGCTTAGAATGTATCATACACCCTAAACAAAATTTAGACAGTACTTCATAATCAACAACAATGCCAGTAAGAGTATCAATTATAAATCCAACCCCATAATTTGAATTGTGGCCTTGCCTCATCCAAGTACCATCGAAGGAGACACTTATGTCCAATAATTGAGATGCTCCGACAGAATTATTTATTTCTTCATGTGCATTGCACACTGCCACGCTAGCCATATTCAGAATTTCTAATTTCATTGTTTTGCCTTCTTCTAAAATTGCACCCAAGTGGCTTGTAAATGATTGTTTACTCAATTTACTTATGCCCATGTGAATTGAAAATTTCTCTATACTACTATAACCTTTCCCCATATTAGTAAATGCTTCCACAGCCCTTCTGTTTACTAAGAATGGGGGTCTTCTTGACCCAGAATTTTTAACCCTAACAGAACTGTACACTTCTGTAGGAACCACTTTACAATGAGTACATTTCACAGACAGCTTACTACAGAATCCAAAGCTTTTAGTAATGTCAATTATGATTGATTTAGTTTTGCAATTGTTGCACAGAAGGTCTTTTACTAGCTCTTGAAAGACAGAATTATGCACAATAGTGAAATCAACAAAGTTTTCATTAATATGCCTGTCAGTTCTAGGCATAAATTCAGAAAATGCTGCTAACTTCTTTTCTGAAGCTGTAGGTATGGCTTCATTTGTATGCTCAGAATAGCTTTCATTATTACACTTAGCAGATTGTGAAACAGTAACACCAGGACATCCTGGATTCACAGATTGCATTTTCTTGAATACAGACAAACCTGCTAATTTCTTCTTTGAGGGCCTTTTCTTAGGAATCCTTCTACTGCTCCGTGGTGATTTTAATTGTTCCATTTTGCAGCAAACCTTGCAGGCACCGACAGATCACAAATAACACAAGGAAAGCACAACACAAACTCGGAGTAAAATAAAGAGAAAGAAAAATGTCAAAATCGAAAACCACAACGTTGTATATGACGAAAAATCGCCTGTAAAACGCGCTCATTTTTTATAGTCAATAAATAATTAATTGACACCGGAAAGACTATAAGTTGGGAGTACAGGTCTGAATAAAATCGTTCTACCTTGTGTGCAAGGTTCGGACATCCTAATAAAAGATGGTCTAAGGTGGCCTCTTGACCACAGTTGCAATAGGGTGTGGTTCCAGAACCATAGCGGAACAAATACGCTGGAGTGTAGCAGTGACCCACACACATCCGCGAGAACAGTGAGATGAAGTGATGCGTGTAACATAAAGAAGCAAACCAAGGACGATTGAGGGGCTGCAAGAGTGGAAGACAGGGACAAAAAACATGTTCTGTATTAGTAAAGGCTTCCCACTCCTGGATCCATTGAGAAAGAAGAGAATGTTTGCCAGATCTAAATAATTCACGTGGGGGTACAGTGATTGGAAAGATTTCATCGGAAAAGCAAGCAGATTTGGCTAATTTATCGGCGATCTCGTTACCATAGATACCAGAATGACTAGGTATCCAAGCAAAGAGCACCCTTGTGATCCCTAGGGTAAGATGGAGTGATTTGAGTGCCTGTACATACCAACACGTACTGGGTGATAACGAAGGGCTATGTAGTGTCTGCAATATGCTCAAGGAATCAGTATAAATATTCGCTGTTATGAATTCTGTATTTCTAAGAAAGTCTAGCACCTTGTAGATGGCAAAAAGCTCTGCAAAATAATTAGAGCAAAAATCCGGTAGCCGAAAGGTACTTCGTATTTCCAACTCTGGTGAGAAAAAAGCTGATCCTACCCTTGGAGGGTCCCCCTGACATGAGCCATCGGTAAAAAAAGTTAGGCGGCCATCTCCTGCCACAGGAATAGGAGCCTGGAATAATAGTCGTGCTCGGAAGTCTACAGGATAATCTAAAATGCGCACACAGGCCGTAACATACGTAATGGTATGTAAGCCTGTGACAAAGTCAAAAGAATAGCATGGGTAAGTTTCTGCACATTGTAAAAACCGGGCGTGGTTTGTCAGAAAGCGGTAGGCTAGCATGAGTGGTAAGGTCATGACTTCCGTATGAAGCCGCCCTTCTGGACAGTGTTCCAGTAACAATAATTGTAACTTAGGGAATAGTGGAAAGGTTATACTGCCCCAGCGGGCGAGAAGATAGCGTAAAGCCACCACTGGGGCAAGATGTTTCAAAGGGGTGAGGCCTAGTTCTCTGTGCATTGCCATTATTGGTGTCGAGTGGGCATAGCCCACTATAAGTCGAAGAAATCGATTGAGGCTGACTTGCAAGGGCATTAGTGCACCTGTAGCAGCTATACCCCAGAGAAAGATTCCATAGGTGATCATACCCTGCACCACAGCTTTGTACAGGTGCAAAAGTACCTTGGGGTGGGAGCCCCAGTTTTTCCATAATAGCGCACGAAAGAAGTGGAGCTTACTGTCCAACCTGTTACGTAAGCGAGAAATATGTGCCCGCCAGTTTAGTCGATCAAGTGTGATACCCAAGAAGGTGTATGTATTAACCTCACGTACAGGTTGGGATTCCCAGTAAATTGGGGGAAGGCAAATGTGTCGACGATTGCGGGTAAAATGTACAAGAGCAGCTTTCTCTTTATTCACTGTTAGTCCATTAGAGTCAGTCCACTCTCTCAAGGTTTTCACGGCGTTATTTAAGGAAACACGAGGTTGTGCTACATTGCCACCAGGCACGTATAGTACAATGTCATCCGCATACACCAGTAGTCGAGCATGAGGTAGAACCACCTCCGCCATTCCTGTGATGTAAACCAGAAATAGGAGTGGACTAAGGCATGAACCCTGTGGTAAACCCTCACTTGTAGTCCGGGGTCCCACCAAAGTACCCCCAGAACGCACTGTAATGCGGCGCTCCACAAACAGCTGATATAATAAGTTACAAAATCGCGTTGGAACACCGAGTTGTGTCAGCCGTTTAAAAAGTATGAGCAGCGAAACACAATCAAAACCTCGTGCAATATCTAGAAAAAGTGCATCTAGAGTAGTATTATCTTTATAGGATAAGTAAATATCTGTTACCAAAAGGGATAAGCTATCGAGAGTAGAGCGGCCTCTGCGGAAGCCGTTGTACCATTTAGGGAAAAAATGTCGATGTTCCAGCCAATGATACAGCCGGGTGGCGAGGAGGCGTTCAAATATTTTGCGGGGGCAAGAGGATAAAGCAATGGGTCGAAAGTTAGATGGAGAAGTGGGAGGTCTTCCTGGTTTCAAGAAGGGGAGCACTGTGAAGTGCTTCCAGGTAACAGGCAGAATACCATAACTCAGAAAATACAGTGAATACAGTTATGATCACAGAACATACTAGTTATTTGATGTTGGTAGCTTACGTAGGTTCTTTATATGGGTGTAATCCGTGTAGTAATAATCCCAATATATGTTCTGTGATAATTAATAGTCCAAGGTGGACTTGCAAGAGCTATCGCACGTAATTACCAAAGAAAATAACCTTGTACCTGGCCACTAATCGCGCACGGCAGGATTAAATCACAGAATACTATTATCCTATTAATCTGAGGTTAGGTGATGGTTTAAATGTGTTATTCTTATATAGCGATTTCCAAATACTATCCATGCAGTGATATATTACGTTATTTTAGTATTAGGATAAATTTTACCTGTGGACTATGTTCCCTTGCTTCCTCGTTACACTTCGCTTGTATTCCATTCACAATGCAGATTTGCCAACATACGACTAACAAAACCGCTATTCTTATGCAAACTGCAACCAATTGAGGTCCCTAAGCTGAGAAGCACAGTCAAGAGATATAGTACAGGAATGAAGATACACTGTATCTGTCGGACTTATGAAGCTAAACCCCAGTGACCCAGGAATCAAGCGATCTTCAGTCCATTAGGTTGGTGTTCGCTTCCGCTCATGCGCAATAGCGAAGAGTTGCCGTGGTTTGTTGGCATATCATGATTTTTCCTATATAAGAAAGCATTTTAAAACCGATAGGAAAATTGTGCGCTTTAGAAGTATCGGTAATAGAGGAATTGTAAGGTCCCTGCACCTCACTTCACATGTCTCCTCCTTGCAACCTCCCATCCTGACCGTCCTCTGGAATGATGTGGTTCCCCCCACTATCTTCATTCCTCAACATGCAATTAATATAATTTTTATGATTAAATATGATTTAATGTAATTACATGGTATCTTCTTCTTTATCTGATTACCCTCCCCTTATGTAGGACTGCACAGCCTAGGCCTGTGCCTACAGTCAGATGGCTGTCGGGGAGCAGATAAACCTATGGACCAGACAGAGTGAAGACCTTGAAGCGGATGGTCAGCCCAGCTCCAGGTATGAGAGTGAGGAAGAGGATGATATGAAATGCAGGCAAAATGGATGATTTGGTAGGTGATGATGGAGCAATTGGTGGAATGAGTGGCGGGGGAAACAGGAGAACCCAGAGAAAACTTGCCCAGATGCCACTTCGTCCACAAAAATTACATGTGGGTCCCTGGGATCGAACCCGGGCCGCCTAGGCGTTAGGCAAATGGTCTAACCTCTTGACCACAGTGCTGCCACATATATTACATCTATAGCATATTTTAAAATGTATTAAATAATAATGTGTCCTCCTTTGTCCAGTCTCTTTAACACATTCAGTTTAATTTCCATTGTCATATTAACTTGTCTTTCCTTCTCGTTCAACATTTTCATTGGCACAAACAACTCATCACAACACTAACGGCTGGGGCTCTAATGACCTATAATCGTTCCACCGTTAGATCCGCCCTTGGTGTAAACACAAGCCATCAACAACGATCTCGCAATATGCCGAAACCAAAGCACACCATAAAATATAGTACCTTAAATATCGACGATTATCTGTGAGTTTTCAAAATGTACAATAACCCTGGTAAAGACTACTTAAATGTAACGCGATATTTCTAAAATTCCTGAGTAAATATCGTTCAGTTGCAACATAAATACGAGGTATGAGTCCACGTGGTGTTTGTTTTGTGTTAGTCGCAGGTGATAGCATCAGATTATCGTGGAGGGATACAAGGTGCGGATCTAAGGCTGGATGGAGTATAGCTGTCGACGGGCCCTTAAACCCCAATCACTCACTCACTCACTTTCTCACTCACTCACTCACTCACTCACTCACTCACTCAGCACTAACGGTAAGCCTGAAATCTTGGAAGCTGCACTGTAACCAAAAATATGTAACTGAAAGTTTATCTTACCATATGCAGGGGTATTTATAGACCTGGTGAATGACCTTGCTAGGGCCTGCACTATTGATATATGCAAATTGATGATGTGGGGCGCATCTCTGTTTCCTTCCTTGAAATAAACAAAATGTTGCTGATAATGTGAGATGGCACTGTACTTAATGACACACAGTCCACAATGTTTATGCACTATATGGAAGTTGGAAAGATAATCTGACACCCCCTTGGTCTTATAGAGGCAAAAGGAACTTGATCATAAACCACTGCACAATTCGTCATGTCTGAAAAATACCTTTGTATTGTCTAAAGCAATAAACCTTCGAAACAAGCTTTGTGCTATGTATCTATATTATTAGCAGTAAGTAAACTAAGAATGTTGTGGCAGAATTATAAAGGGAATAAATATGCAGGGTTATTTTTAGATTTAACAGAGGCATTTGATAATATGCAGTTATATGTAATAAGAGGAGAGGGGCAGGAATTGTTTCAGTCTTATTTGTGTAACTGCAAATATATGTCTGAAATAAGAAATATTGATTGGCAAAATGTTTTAAGAAGTTTTACATCCATATGCAAAATACTAATCATGGGGTACCTCAGAGCTCTACATTGGGGCCAATTTTATTTATAAGATTTATAAATGCTTTTTCAAGACACTTAGACACACATGTTAACATGTTTGCATATGATACTAAAATGGAAGGACCAGAGAATAAAGAAAACTTAATAATCAGAATGGAGAACTGAATAATAAGAAGTTACTTTTAAACATGCTGACCTGTCATGGCATGTAATACGTCCTCTGATTGGAAATCAGAGGATATGATCGGTGAATTTATTTTGATAATTCTCCCGGTCAGGTCGGTGAGACCCGTAAACCAACGACAGGTGTGGTCCTCCAGACATTCTGGGGGTTGTGAGAGAGCGATGTGACCGCCAAAACATAAAAATATGGTGCTCTCTAAAAAGCGGTTACATTTACTGCTAAGTCTCTTCATTTCCATCAGTGAAAAATATTGGAGAGCAAGAGGATTAATGACTTCATTGTCAGGAATCCAGCATTAGCTAACAACATATTATTAGCAGTAAACTTTTGGTTTCATGACAACGTTCTGGCTGCATATGTCCTGACTAGATAGGAAAGGTCAATATGCAGCTTGCCCTTCTGTTACTGTGAAGGAGAATGCAATAGGTCATATACGTACACTAATTAAAATTTACTATTTATACTGCACAGTAGATTCTGGAATTTATTAGTCATGTGTAATGGTAAAAAATAATAAAAATAAAAACAGTTGTCGAGTTATCGAAAGTCGTGTTATTGGGATTTTACCCTATGTACAGTAAGTGGAGGAAGTATTTTATTCCACTAAAAAATTTAATTTTATATCAAGATTTTACCAGAACTACATGTTTTGAAATTCAATGAATCAAAAAAAAAAAAAAAAAAGGATTTAGGGAAAGCTCTGTACACATGTACATGTATGCATGTGAACATTTCTTGAAAATTTTTATTTTGGAAAAAATGGCTCTAATGAGTTTGATACACCATACGTTTTGAGATATTTTCAGCCAAATGAAATGTATATCTTGAATTTTCTGGGAATGACCTCAGAAGTCCTCTTCATTTCAGATGACTTTTGCATAATTGGTAAATCATAAATCTTACCACACGAAAAATGTAGATCTCGTTCTGTGGAGTGAACCATTTCTGAGATATTCCTTATTTGTTTGAATTTTCAATACTTATACTTTTCTCAAATGGGAAGTCATTTGTTTTTTTGTCTTGGAGATGCTAAAAGAATGGAATCTCAAAGGCATTACGTAGCAATTGGCTGTTAAAAGATTTATCAGTTAAATCTACTGTATTCTCCTTTTCTCATTGTACTGACAAGGAAGCATATAATAAAATCATTCTACATTTCTACAAATGTCTATCTTAACTAACATGAAGTGGATAGATGAGAAGTTTTTTTTAAGAATAGTTTGTACAAAAGTGAGTAGAGAAAGTCACGTGAGTGCAACCATATGCAGCTTGGGGTTCCACTAAATTATTCAAAACTTATTGTTAGAAGGGAGGATTGAGCTCCCCTTTCTTTTCTCACAAGATATCTAAAAACATTGTCTATCCATTTAATTGTGGCAGCAAACTATTTTTCCAAGTTAATCTGTAATGAAATGTTATGCCAAAAAATTTAATGTGATTTTTACTATCTCTACTATTTATAATAAGTAGAGAAAGCATTGTATTCCACCCAAAAATTTGATGTTGAGATTTCACTGGAAATATATGTTTTGAAGCCCCCTGAATCCACCCCCCCCCCCAAAAAAAAAAAAAAAAAAGCATTTTTAGGAAAAGGTCCATGTGTGTGTGTTTGTGAACAGTATAACTCAAAAATGAAAAGTTTGTTAAAAACCAAGTTGGTAAGTTTAATATCCTTCAAAAACGTGACACAAAGATTTTGAAAAAAAATTTCTCCAGTCTAAACTACCCTTTACATGGAAAATGTTTTGAAAATTTTAACTTTCTCGAAAACGGCTCTAACGATTTTGATTAAAATGCCATATGTTTGAGATATTTTTATGGCAAATGAAATGTTTATTTTGAATTTTCTGGCTATAGCCTGTTCTCTCTGGATGACTTTTGCATAACTGCTAAACCATAAGAGTTAGTCCAAATCTTACTACACAAAAAATGTGGATCTTGCTAACACAGACAATTTATGACTGTTCGAATTGTTTAGTTCTTCCAGGCTTGTAGGCTGTGGTCTAGAAGGTATGGTAGATACCAACGTTTCGCTAAGTACTGCGCTTGGCATCATCAGGGTAGCACGATCCTCCGTCTGCACTGGTCAAGAGTTTCAAACTCTGTTATGTTTTGACTAGATATCCAAGATCAGCCCTTTTGCAAGATAGATGTTGCTATAAGGCATATGGTATTAGAAGGCACATCAGGCGGAGCAAGAGAGGGCTTGCATAGAGCAACTGTCCTATCATAGTCATGCAGCATTGCATAGTTTGGAATGCACAGCACAAGCGTGAGCAACAGAGATTTCTCTTTTTCATGCACCCAAAATTATTACTGGAAATTTGACATTCTAATATGCTTTGGTGTATGCAGCAAGAAATTTTTAAGCAGCCTGTACAAAGGCCATTTTTCTACGACGTATGGTTCTCGAGTTATCGCTTCGAGAATAAACAACTGACTCCCATGTTTATGTTTATGTATGTAACTTCCAATCTTGCCTGTGTGTTTTATTCCTTTTTATTACACAGAATTATGGAGTAAGACATTACAAAGTGTGGGGTAGTAAGGGGTAGTGATGCGCCTCCTATAGCCTCTCCTACCCAATTCCCATCCTCATCCTGCCCGTGGTGCACCCTGCTTTTAACAGATGAGGCTCTGGGGACCGAATCACAGCGGTATAACTGTTTCATCTAAAATGGAGGAAATGTCATTTACATATGTGCTGGCCTATCACAGCACAACAGCGTCCCTCAGAGGCACATGAGGGGAAGGTCGGTGGATCTAAATACCACCTATTTAGTCCTCCCGGCTAGGTCCGATGGACCCGTTGACCAACGATAGGTGTGGTCCCCCTTGCAAAATGGGGGTTTAAGTCGGGTGATGTAACTGCCACATTGTAAAACTGGTGCCCGTTAAGAAAACAGTTACATGAAAGCCACAAGTTCAAAAGTATTGGAAAGCACGAATGCTAATGGCTTCATTGCCAGATGCAAGGCACTAGAAAACAACAACAACATTACAAAGTGTCGTTAGGAACTGCGTATATTTAGTTCATACATTAAATGACCACGGATCACTACAGTCGTGTGCTTTGTGTAACTGTGACAATAAGCAGAAAATTCACATGTTTACATTGTGTTTAGTGAAGTGTTAACAATGTCACTTTTAAAGCCTGTTCCAGTGACGCAGGTACTAAGGGTGAAGTACTCCTCTCTCAGGCCAGAAATATTATTTTTAAAGTGTACAGTTTTTTTAAGGAATTGGCATCTGAGGAAGTGCTTGTAAATAAGTACATTAATATTAAGTGTTACAGTTTATAATGTTATCATCATTATCCTTTGCTGCGTAAGTTTACGATATGACAATTTGTGACACAACAAATGTTTCATTCCTCGTTCCCTCCTCGTAACTTCCGTTCTCTGGTGCATCACTTTGCAGCCACCGTGTGCATGCATTGGTTGAGCTCATGTGCCTTCTAAAAACGTACTCCATATAGTTTAATATATGCTTAAGGGGCAGTACTTTTCCAAGATAACTGTTTAAAAGCACTTAATATATAAAGGAAGAATGAACTGGCATAGATGAGGCAAAAGCATCATGCAGGATGTTGGGTATAAGTGCAGATATTTTTACTGGTAATTGAGGACAGTGTAATTAACAATATTACATTAATATTTGCTTTCTATGCAATCTTGTAATTTCACTTAAGAGTTGCTTAATTTGAAAGTCATTCTTGGAGAAAAATATTTTTTAATGTAACATGCATACAAAAATAACTTTTGAGTGGGTTAAAGTCATAACTCACATGATCCAAAAGCCTAAGTTTTGGTAAACAACTGAAAACAAATTTGCATTGGTTAAACTCAATTTCCATTTGGGTGGACACTTTTATTATGAAAAGGTATGCCCAAATATTATGAATTGCCTTTCAAATTGTGTTTGCTTGTGAAAGAATGAAACTTATTGGGCTTTAAATTATGAATCATGTGAGTTTTGACTCTATTATGAGAGTTTTGAAAAGCACTCTTTTGGAACTGTGAGATTTTATGGTAAACGTTTAAGAACAACACTTGAATGTCACCAACAAAAGGAGCTAGCTGACCACTGAAATAAATGAAAGAATAAATTAAAATTAATTAAACAAATGTTTAGGAACATTAAAGATTATTTTATCTTTGCAACTTCATAGATAGCAACTTCCGCTGGCAGCCTTGCTAATTTGACTTGATTTCTTTTCCACATTTCAGGAGCAGCTCCACGTTTCCATGGTGCAGCAGGTGACACCTTTTCTTGTATCACTATATTAAAAATCTTTTCAGATTAATCGCTGAACTTCATGGTATTTATAAAAAATTGAGAGCACAGTCCTTCCTTAACCTAAGTACAGAGCGATACTTTGGCGAAGGGTAAAGGGAGGTAAGGGAATTACCGATCGCTGATTGGTCGAAAAAGCGATGGAACATAACTCACAAGATCCAAAGGATCATAAGACTTTTGACATAAACCGGGAAGTTTGTCACATATTTAAACATGGATCAAATGAGAAATGAAACCAAATTTCTCCAGAATCATATTCTATGCAAAAAACTGAGTTGTAACATAGTGCTACCAATTAGTATATGTCAGACTAAAAGATTTTTTGGAAAAAAATAAAATATTAAACGATTGCCAACATGGTTTCAGAAAAAAATGTATCAACAATTATAGCTATAACCACAATAGTTAATGAAATAGCACTATATTTCGATTTACAAAAAAATAATACTGCTGCAGTACTTTGTGACATTTCAAAGGCTTTTGACTGTGTAAGTCATCAAATTCTTCTTTAAAAAACTAGAATATTATAATATAAAAGATCAAAACTTAAAGCGGTTTCATTCATACCTGTCCAATTGCAAACAAAGTGTAAGTACTAAACGTAGCTCTGGAGTTTATAAATCAAAATGGAGAACAAATACCAGTGGTGTACCACAAGGTTCTGTGCTGGGACCTCTGCTTGTATACTGTACACTAACGATTTACCTCAAGGTATAAGTGGGAATCCAATATTGTATGCAGTTAACACATGAGTTATTTTAAAGAATATAAGTCATCATAATTTTTAAACTGATATAAGTAACACATTGAATAACTTAGATAAATGGTTCACTGGCAATGGTATGAACTTAAATAAAACAAATACTAGTATTATACAATTTAAAACTGCTGCTAGTGCTAATGCTAATTTGAAACAAAATAACTTAGACGACAACAACAATAATAATAATAACAACAATAACAATAACAACAGCAATAATAATACAATCTTGGCCTACGGAATAATACTATGGGGAAATGCATCTGGATGGGAAACAGTTTTTAAAATTCAAAAACAGATAATACGCATAATGGCACCTGCTAGCTTTAAAGATTCATGCAAACCATTATTTAAAAAATTAAAAATTTTACCAATGCCCTCAATATACATTTTAGAGTTACTCACCTACGTGTATAAAAATTATGACAAATTCATGAAAAAGCAAAATCATCATCATTACAGCACTCAGAAAGAGTCCCTATGCATAGACTAACACTATATGAAAAAACACCCTACTATATGGGTATAAAAATGTATAATAAATTGCCTCAACAATTCAAGGAGATAAAGACCTTAAAATTGTTTAATAAAAGTGTAAAAGAATTGTTATTAGTTAAGATATACTACTCCATACATGAATTCATGGGTGATACAATATAATAAGTACCTTGCATTACTTGTAATTGACAATACCTCATACTATACATTAGAATTAGTTTTCTCTTTGATTTTAAAATTAGTTTTATATATAAATAAATAATAGCTTTATATAATTGATGAATCACCAGTTTACCAGCCTAGGCTGACATTGTAAACGTTGTATGACAATAAAGATTCTGTTCTATTCTACTCTACTCCACTCCACTCCGGTCCACTCCACTTTGCTCTACTCCACTCCATTGTTTTTTGTATTTTTTGAATCATGTGAGCTATGACTGTAACCTACTCTTTTGTATGAACACTATAATTAATAATGGAAATATGTGAATTGTCTTTGATAGAGAAACCCATATGAATGTATCACTTTTTAAAATATTATTCATAGATACTTGGCTAATTCAATCATTATTCTGATTTTAGTAAAATGTTCCTTCTTCCAGTTATATGTTGTCCAAAAAACACAGTTTATTCTGTTCTAAATACTTCCCTCAATGCTTTGCTTATACAAACCTCATTACTGTCGAACGTTTGTATAAGCATAACTCGTAATATTGTATATCAATTTATCATGGAAATTATATACACAAAAGATTTATTTGATTCTTATGAAATGGACAGGTGCTGATTCATGCTGATATTTATTATGTGCATTTAATGTGTAACAATATTGTGTTAATATTTGTCATATATATTAAATTTCGTTCATATTAATATTATGTCCAAAACTATTGGCCTAGTATATATAAAAGCATAGCCTGTATTGGCGAAGAAGAATAGGAAAAAAACATTGTTGCTAAGCTTTGGTAACCAAGATTATCAATATCAGCATCATACAAAACGGTAGCTGTTCTATGCAATATAATCAGCAAATAAAATGCTTAAAAACAATGGAAATTAAGAAATGAGAAGAATGAACAACACATTCGTGATGGCATATATAAAATGCTATTTAAAATGGATTTCCATATATACAAGGTTGCAAGTAAAGTAAAAGTTAATAATTTACCATGAACAGGATGCATAAGAGAGTTTAGTATGGAAAAGAATCTTTAATCTTTACCTGATTATCCTCCCCTTATATAGGACTTACAAGCCAGTGCCTAGGGTCAGATGTCTGTCGGGAAGCACAGGAACCTATGGACCGGACAGAGTGAAGACCTGGAAGTCAGCCAAGCACCAGGTATGAGAGTGAGGAAGAGGATGATATGAAATGCAGGCGACATCGATGATTGGAAAGGTAATGATGGAGCAATTGGTGGAATAAGTGGCGGAGGAAACCGCAGAACCCGAAGAAAAACGCCCTAACGCCGCCTCATCCATCACGAATACCACATGCTGGTTCCTGGGATCGAACCCGGGCCGTCTAAGTGGTAGGCGAACGCTCTAACCGCTCGGCCACGGTGCCGCCTTAAGTCTTAATTCAAAAGAACACAATTTTTAAATTCTGTCATTTGAAATTTCTAGTTCTGGTTAAGTTTTATACAGCTTTAAAAATGAATAACTCAAAGATCGTTCAAAAGAGGGGGAAAAAAGTATTTACTTGTTTGTTGTGGAAATCTCCATGAGAAATTTGAGAATAATTAGATGAAAACTGCATCGTGCGTAACATTTTCAAAAAGTGAATATAGTGAGAAAAAAAATTGCAAAAACCTTAAATTTCAAAATGAAAAGAACGTTTATTCTGTATTTTTAACACACGTTATATAAATATAAAACTCCGTGGAACAACAGGCCATCCGAGCCAAGGCCTGCCGCCCAACCACGGCGTCCCCCACCTCTGCCCACTTCAGGCGTCATGAGTGGGGTGCAGTACTGGAGGTGGGACGTACTCAGCGATCCGGTCTTTCCCGACCGGTTATGCGATCTTCTCGACCAGGGGCCACTACTTCTCAAACAAATAGCTTCTCAACTGGCCCCTCAGGAACCTAATGAGGCTGAGTGCATCCCATGCTAGACCTCCCAGCGGGGAAAAAATCCCCCGCGCCGCTACAGGAGATCGAACCTGGGTCCTCCGTGCCAGAGGCACTAAGGAGTCAGTCTTATATAAATATTGGTATTTATAATATAAAAAGTAAAAAACATTTTGAATTTATGGTCCCTATGTAATTTTAAAATCATGGAAACGCAAATATAAATTTTTGGAGATTTCTACTAAATTTCAGTGGTATATTCCCAGCTCTATAAACCCCGGGCTCATTTGAGCATCACTTCACCCATTCATTCATCGTCCGATATGTTAAAGGATGTTTAACATATTTGCATCTTCGTACTCACAGGTTTCTCGTATAAGATGATGCAATTATAATAATTCTCATATTCATTGCCAATCGCCATATTTGCAATATACATCTTTATTAATGTTCTTCCGCTAAATCATATAGTGCGACGAAAGTTCTATTTATAAACAGAATACCATTTAGCTACACATAATATTATAATGTACCTACTATAGTATTTTGACGTGATATAAATTTATATGACTTAATATTTGTGAATTTCATTGATTAAAATGGATGTTTTAAAATCAGATGCGCGCTAATTAATGTACTTTGCATTAATCCACTTGGCTTAGCTGAGGAAGGGGTGGGGGAGGCGAATGAATCTACCACTTTATCAAGAGTGATCAAGCGGTGCTGAAAGAAAGCGTCATTTTAAAGTTTGCTTCAGGAAGGACAGGACCTGTTGCTTCGGAGTGGCATACAAAAGTTGCAGATCGCGTGTTTTATTGTTTTATCTTTGAATTTAAAGTCTAGTATTCTTGTTATTAAATACTGAATTATTCTTATCATAATAGTTATTCGTAAATCTGTCTGTAACTTTGTATACGATGACCTCAAGCAGACGGAGTGCCTTGCCCGCTTGCTGAAAGGTATGTACCAATTGCAAATTCTTTTCTTTTACTATCATATGATGTTTTTCCTCATTTTCTTTTGTATTTAAGTAATAAAGGGCTTTTTTTTCAAATGACAGATTATGGTGAAAAAGCAGAACTTATTAAGTTTTTTTTCTTTTTAGTGATTTTCAGTTTTACGTATGATCTAAATAAAACAGTACTTAATTACTGATTAGAATAACTATTTATTAAATTCTTTGTTTCGCAATGTCAAGTTTATGAATCTGTTTATTCATCGACATTATACTTCAGTAACAAGTGATGGCGTTGTCATAGCAACTTCTGCAGAGCTCCAGGCGCGATTAAGCAATAAATCATTATATAATTTCAAAATTTGCTCTTCCCATTCTTAAGTTTTGGATTTTTTAACATAATTGAATGTGATTTATTTATCTGGAACCTGTGAACTTAATTCACTATTATTAAAGCTTTTTTCACTATATTTCTGCGTCTAGGTATTATGCATCTTCTATTTAGCTCGTTTACCCAGACAAACTTTTGCAGAAATTGTCTTAGTGCATATTTACTTGGGAATATGCGTTAAGCGATAGTTAAAATCCTTTAAAGCTAATAACCATGAGATGACTGAAATTTCGTTCTCAAGTTTTCCAAAAATGTGCGGTATTTTAATCAAAACCGTTAGGGCCATTTTTGAGAAAGTCAAAGTTTTGAAAAACGTACGGTAATCTAATCATAAGCGTTCGAGCCATTTTTGAGAAAATCAAAATTTTCAAAAAACATAGTGTTTTAATCATAACCGTTAGTCATTTTTGGGAAAATCAAAGTTTCCAAAAATATGTTCCATGTAAAGAGTAGTCGTAGTTTTGGTATTTAACGACTTTTCATTTTTACCTTCTCTACTGGTAAGTAGAGGAAGTATTGTATTTCACCCAAAAATTCTATGTGAAATATATGTTTTGAGGCCCCCTGAAAACATTTTTAGAAAAAGGTACGTGTGTCTGCCAGGCTGTGGACAGTATAACTCAAAAACGAAAAGTCGGTTAAAAACCAAATTTGGTATTTGCGTTTAATGTCTTTCAAGGATGCAACACGAAGATTTTGAAGAAAATAGCCCCACCCTAAGCTACCCTTTACATGGAAAATTTTTCGAAAATGTTTATTTTCTTGAAAATAGTTCTATTTTGATTAAAATATCATATGTTAAGAGATATTTTTATGACAAATGAAATGTATATCTTGAATTTTCTTGCTATAGCCCATGTAGTTTTGTTTACTCTGGATGACTTTTGCAATCCTGGTAAACCGTAAGAGTTAGACCAAACCTTGCTGTACAAAAAATGTACAACTTGCTAAAACACACAATTTATGTCTCCATAAATTTTTTTTAGAGAACCATTTCGGAGATGTTCCTTGTTATTTGTGTGAGTTTTGGAGAACTTATACTTCTGTCTTTTTTTATATATGTTACCGCGCAAAGAGAATGGAATTTGAAATATTTAAAAGATTTGACTATCGCTCAAAGCCTACTGTGTTTCTATATTCCCCTTGTGCCTACAAGGAAATAAGCAATAAGATAATTTCTACAAATGTTCATCTCAACTAACACAAAGATATAGGAATAAGAGTTTGTAAGAATGGTTAGTACAAGAGTAGAGAAATTCATGTGAGTGCAACACATTTATTTTTTTTTTTTTTTTTTACTTTGGGAATCTTAAAACAATAGTACAGGTGAAATCTTGGTATTGAGCTTTTTAGTGGAATACAAAACTTCCTCTGCTTTATGTACCAGAGACAGTAAACACGACAGTATTGGAAAACTAAAATAACTGATAGCTCCAGATTGGCTGATGCAAAAAATATATTTGAAATAAATTGTGTTTTAAGGAAATCTATGTGTTTATATTGTAAGTTTTTATTTAGCTCTCGTGGCTTAACATTTATACAAAATTATCCAACATTCTTTGAAATAAAGAGCTCTTTGCAGGTTATTCCCATAAAATTCAACACATACATTTTGCATATCTTAGACTATTACATTTCAATAAAAATCAGAGAGATTATTGAGAAAATAAAAAGTATCGAAATCTTTTTCATGTAAAGGGTAGCTCTATAAAAATGTTTGTATTACATCTTTGGAAGTCCTAAATTTAACTGCCAAGCTTGTATGTATCAATATTTATACTTATTTAACACATTCATACAAATACACGCCTAAAAAGAATGACTTTTTAAATTTATTCATGGGGCCTCAAAATATATTTATTTAAATCCTCATATCATATTTAGGGTGAAATGTAATACTAATTGATTACTACGCGGATACATGTAACATGGCAGAGAAAGCAGAGAGCTATCTGACGGTTTTGAAACTCTTGATGTAACCTCTGTAAAAAATTGATGTAAGTATATCCATTGTTAATGCAGAATCTGGCCATGTCTGAAACTTGTATGGAGTCTGTACACAATAATCACCACCGCCCCCGCCACCACCGTTCCCTATCACCACCGCCTCCACAGCCACCGCCCCCTACCACCACAATCGCCCCCCACCACCACCACCCCCCACCGCCCCATAACACCACCAGGACTGGGCAACTGGTGCTCACTCACTGCAGCCTGCTCATGGCCTTGCGCTGATAACTGCATGTTTAGCAGTTGAACAGAATGAAGCTAGCTCAAGGTATTCCGTGAATTGCCCTGGCCTGGCTTAAAGCCTACTGTATCTCCCTATTAACATTGTATCTATAGGGAAATATACAATAAAAGGATTCATACAAATGTTTTTTCTCAGTTAACCTGAAGTAGAAAAAAGTTCCCGGTGTTTCCAATTAGGTAGCATCTTGATTTCGAAGAACTATTTTAGAAATGAAATAAAAATGTTCAAAAGCAGAACTTGCGATTCAGCAGCGCTATCTAATTCAGTATGAAGGTTTATCTTCATTAACAAGAAATACGGAGAAGAGTAAGCTTATACAAGAATAGTAGAGAAAGTCATGTGAAT
>CM060967.1:162153750-162273750 GCA_030765045.1 Tenodera sinensis | reverse complement strand
CTTCCTTAGCGGTGGTTTTGATCCTTGGGTTTCTATTACTTTGGATTAATTTGTTATCAGGACCTGGATGTTTATGACATGTCAGTTTTTTTTTCTTTTTTTTTTTTCGAGGAAAATATAAGCAAAGCACGATTTTATCAATGGTGATTAAAATTATGCAACTCTCATAGGTCATATAAAGTCGTATTTTGGTCTTTTCTTAACTATTTTTGTCATTTTCTTATCCTTTTCATATTATAGTCAAATTCTCTCTTAAATTTTCGTATTTTTGTCATTTTTATGTTTCTACATGTGCTTGAAGTCGTCCCAAAGAAGATTTTTCACATCTCCTAATTCTTGTTTGTAATAATTATTAGGCATTTTTCCCCCGTTACAATGTTGCGTGCAAATAGAAGTTCGTTCCTTTTTTAAAACTTCAAAATGTATGTAGTCTGTTACTGTAATTCTTCTTTCTTCTCGCCCTTCAAAATGTGACATTTATTCAATTACGTGCAGAGCATAGGGTTGGCTTTGGACTGAGCAATTAAATAAATTCAGAATACAACATTGAAATTAATATTATTTATTTATTATCGAGTGTGCTAGAATTTAAAGTAGATTTTCAATATAATGTTACTTTAAACAATATTAAATTTTTGAGGATTTCGAAAATGCACCCAAAAATGTTAGGTGATATTTATAGTCATATTTTCCAACTTTCGGTCATAATTGCTTGCATATTTCCCAACATTTTTAGGTCATAAGCATCAGCGCCCTGTTTATTACATTAAATTCACAAACACACACACACACACACACACACACACACACACACACACACACACACACACACTCCCGTATCATATTTCCAGACTGTACGGAGAATGGGGAATAATGCTAGTTAAAGAAAAATTCACAACCTTCCAGCCGGGAATCGAACCCGGGACCTCTTGAACAGCATGCAGGTGTGGTCTACCGACTATTATTACTATTACTATTCCTATTCCTGTTGCTATTGCTATTGCGATTGCGATTGCGATTGCGATTGCGATTGCGATTGCGATTGCGATTGCGATTGCGATTGCGATTGCGATTGCGATTGCGATTGCGATTGCGATTGCGATTGCTATTGCTATTGCTATTGCTATTGCTATTGCTATTGCTATTGCTATTGCTATTGCTATTGCTATTGCTATTGCTATTGCTATTGCTATTGCTATTGCTATTGCTATTGCTATTGCTATTGCTATTGCTATTGCTATTGCTATTGCTATTGCTATTGCTATTGCTATTGCTATTGCTATTGCTATTGCTATTGCTATTGCTATTGCTATTGCTATTGCTATTGCTATTGCTATTGCTATTGCTATTGCTATTGCTATTGCTATTGCTATTATTATTATTATTATTATTATTATTATTATTATTATTATTATTATTATTATTATTAGAGCTGTACGATACAATGCATTTATTTGTGTACTATTTCTGAAGGAAATTCCAAAAGTTTATTTATGATTTAATCTTCCCTTAAATGCAGGGCTGCCAAATGGCTATATTATTAAAGTAAAAAAAAAAAAGAAACTTCTAAAAAACTCATTGGTCAGGAAGGTCGGTCACGGGAGTCGAACCCGCAACCTCACGAATGCGTGCCGCCTGAGCCAGCCTACTCGGTAATGCATTATTAAAACCCTAGAAAAAATTAAACTTAGTGATTGGTCATAATGCTGGCAAAACACAATTTGCACAGTTCTTTTAAAACAGATACAAAATGGAAATGTGCTCGTTTACGCTTGAGGCAGCAGATGCATGCGATGAAAATGCCGCAGTGTTGGCAACTCCGGCTACTTCAATCTGCAATGTTTATACCTACGCCGCTAGTAGCAGAAATATGGCGTCGAATTTCTTCTCCTGCCGGCTCTCTGGGCATGCCAATTCTTGCAAGCCGGGTGGTTTCAGATAACCAGAATAGTTCAACAACCCCACAATGGCAAAGGCGAATATTAATTCCTGCATAAACGCGAAAGTCAATGCCAGAGAAGACTGAGCAGGTGAAGCACAATCTTTTTGAAAGGACAAGCAACCGTTCACATTAAAAGTATTACATAAATGTACCTATGTGATGTGCTACATTCACATGGCATTTTCTACGTATGTGTTTACAAATTCTTGTTGTAAAAGCTTATGTTTTTATTTATTTCTTGTAAATGGAGGCATCTTCATTACAATAAAAAGTTACGCCCTTTAACCAGTGAGGTCATACCGGACGATGAATGACATGATGCTCAATTTGAGCGTGTCGTTTGTTACCAGAGCATAATCAAAATTCAAATGTTTAATGTGCTAGCATTTGTCTTGCCTTGTACATAGAAGAGAAAGGAAATACTTTAATGTCTATTCCAACAGGCTATTAGCTTTTTTCCTCACATGCCTTCTTCACCTTGCTCGACGTTATTTCCCGAACTCCCCTCTTGGAGCGTTCCATTTGTGACCGTGTCATTGGTCTCATGTTACTGCAGGGGGAAATTCAAAGAACGGCGTCACCTGCAACTGTTTCATGGTGATGCCATATCCGCTCACCTCTTCGACTTTTTAAACTGATAGCACTCGTTCTCAATAAAAGCATTACACAAATAATGCTGCATTCACATGACTTTCTCTACTATTCTTGTATAAGCTTACTCTTCTCCGTATTTCTTGTTAATGAAGATAAACCTTCATACTGAATTAGATAGCGCTGCTGAATCGGAAGTTCTGCTTTTGAACATTTTTATTTCATTTCTAAAATAGTTCTTCGAAATCAAGATGCTACCTAATTGGAAACACCGGGAACTTTTTTCTACTTCAGGTTAACTGAGAAAAAACATTTGTATGAATCCTTTTATTGTATATTTCCCTATAGATACAATGTTAATAGGGAGATACAGTAGGCTTTAAGCCAGGCCAGGGCAATTCACGGAATACCTTGAGCTAGCTTCATTCTGTTCAACTGCTAAACATGCAGTTATCAGCGCAAGGCCATGAGCAGGCTGCAGTGAGTGAGCACCAGTTGCCCAGTCCTGGTGGTGTTGTGGGGCGGTGGGGGGTGGTGGTGGTGGGGGGCGATTGTGGTGGTAGGGGGCGGTGGCTGTGGAGGCGGTGGTGATAGGGAACGGTGGTGGCGGGGGCGGTGGTGATTATTGTGTACAGACTCCATACAAGTTTCAGACATGGCCAGATTCTGCATTAACCCTTAACTGGCGTTGCGGAGTCCCTGGGACTCTGGCAAAAATAAATGATTTAATAACGTCAGTGTTTTTCCACCAGATGGCGCGTGCTATTCAGTACCTTCCTACGGTAGGGAGAACTGTTATGAGCTCAGTCGCCAACTGTCTGTCAACAATGCTAGTATGCAAAGAGTGAACCTGAGAGTCTGTTGGACTCCGCGACGCGCTTAGTGTAACACTTCCGACACCGCGACTATGTCCGCGAATCCTAAAAGAATTAGACTTACGGATCCTATGAAAAAAAACAAAAGAGAAATACCCAAAGAATTTCTCCCTTCCAAATCAAGACCAGTGAGTTCCACACTGTACGGCTTTACAAGTAATAAAACATTGATTTCCAGAGTGCCAAAGAAAAACAAAGCTGTTATACTGATTTCATCGATGCATCACTCCAAAGACGATGTTGATGGTCTGCCTGAGATTAATGCATTTTATAGTAACACAAAATCTGGAGTAGATGCTGTAGATGAAAAAACCAGTAAATATTCATCCAGTAGAAGAACACAACGCTGGCCTATGGCTCTGTTTTACAGACTCGTGGATATGTCTTCAATAAATGCATACATCATCCATCAGTCATGTGTCAACTCAGAAAAGCTACAAAGAATAAATTTTTTGAAATTATTGGCCAAACAACTGTATGAACTGCTTCTTCAGGAAAGAGCTCAGAAAACAAACTTATCAAGAGAGCTAAAAAGCGGCATCTTCGGAATTTTGAAGATAGCGCCTGCGGCACCAGCTGATGCACAAGATGAACTTCCTAGAAATCAGAGGAAATATTGTTCTACATGTAACCCAAAATTGAAGAGAAAGACTGCTTATTTATGTGTTCAATGCAGAAGACCAATTTGTATGCAGTGTTCTAAAAAAATCTGTGTTGGATGTACTGAAAATGTAGAGTCCTAAACATTGTGTTGTTTTTTCTTGAAGCATTGTCAGTTTTTTATTATTGTATTTTAGAAGTTCATGTGTTTTTATTTTTTGTATTTTAGACGGTACCAAACATATTTTCGGTAAGAAAAGAGCTCATTTATCAGTTTTTGTTTCTCAATACAAAAATCAAAGAAACACAGTTAATTTTTGTTCCAAAAAATTGGTTTCATATTCTTTTTGTGTTTGGTTTGTATTTCATTCTGTTATAAATAAAAGTTTATTTATTTACATGCTTTTAGTTAATTATACATCCAAAAATAAATAAATGTATATGTAACATTGGGATAACAACAACTTTTATTTCGGAGTCCCAGGGACTCCGCAACGCATTGAATGTAAAAATTTCTGGCCACGCCGGTTAAGGGTTAACAATGGATATACTTACATCAATTTTTTACAGAGGTTACATCAAGAGTTTCAAAACCGTCAGATAGCTCTCTGCTTTCTCTGCCATGTTACATGTATCCGCGTAGTAATCAATTAGTATTACATTTCACCCTAAATATGATATGAGGATTTAAATAAATATATTTTGAGGCCCCATGAATAAATTTAAAAAGTCATTCTTTTTAGGCGTGTATTTGTATGAATGTGTTAAATAAGTATAAATATTGATACATACAAGCTTGGCAGTTAAATTTAGGACTTCCAAAGATGTAATACAAACATTTTTATAGAGCTACCCTTTACATGAAAAAGATTTCGATACTTTTTATTTTCTCAATAATCTCTCTGATTTTTATTGAAATGTAATAGTCTAAGATATGCAAAATGTATGTGTTGAATTTTATGGGAATAACCTGCAAAGAGCTCTTTATTTCAAAGAATGTTGGATAATTTTGTATAAATGTTAAGCCACGAGAGCTAAATAAAAACTTACAATATAAACACATAGATTTCCTTAAAACACAATTTATTTCAAATATATTTTTTGCATCAGCCAATCTGGAGCTATCAGTTATTTTAGTTTTCCAATACTGTCGTGTTTACTGTCTCTGGTACATAAAGCAGAGGAAGTTTTGTATTCCACTAAAAAGCTCAATACCAAGATTTCACCTGTACTATTGTTTTAAGATTCCCAAAGTAAAAAAAAAAAAAAAAAATAAATGTGTTGCACTCACATGAATTTCTCTACTCTTGTACTAACCATTCTTACAAACTCTTATTCCTATATCTTTGTGTTAGTTGAGATGAACATTTGTAGAAATTATCTTATTGCTTATTTCCTTGTAGGCACAAGGGGAATATAGAAACACAGTAGGCTTTGAGCGATAGTCAAATCTTTTAAATATTTCAAATTCCATTCTCTTTGCGCGGTAACATATATAAAAAAAGACAGAAGTATAAGTTCTCCAAAACTCACACAAATAACAAGGAACATCTCCGAAATGGTTCTCTAAAAAAAATTTATGGAGACATAAATTGTGTGTTTTAGCAAGTTGTACATTTTTTGTACAGCAAGGTTTGGTCTAACTCTTACGGTTTACCAGGATTGCAAAAGTCATCCAGAGTAAACAAAACTACATGGGCTATAGCAAGAAAATTCAAGATATACATTTCATTTGTCATAAAAATATCTCTTAACATATGATATTTTAATCAAAATAGAACTATTTTCAAGAAAATAAACATTTTCGAAAAATTTTCCATGTAAAGGGTAGCTTAGGGTGGGGCTATTTTCTTCAAAATCTTCGTGTTGCATCCTTGAAAGACATTAAACGCAAATACCAAATTTGGTTTTTAACCGACTTTTCGTTTTTGAGTTATACTGTCCACAGCCTGGCAGACACACGTACCTTTTTCTAAAAATGTTTTCAGGGGGCCTCAAAACATATATTTCACATAGAATTTTTGGGTGAAATACAATACTTCCTCTACTTACCAGTAGAGAAGGTAAAAATGAAAAGTCGTTAAATACCAAAACTACGACTACTCTTTACATGGAACATATTTTTGGAAACTTTGATTTTCCCAAAAATGACTAACGGTTATGATTAAAACACTATGTTTTTTGAAAATTTTGATTTTCTCAAAAATGGCTCGAACGCTTATGATTAGATTACCGTACGTTTTTCAAAACTTTGACTTTCTCAAAAATGGCCCTAACGGTTTTGATTAAAATACCGCACATTTTTGGAAAACTTGAGAACGAAATTTCAGTCATCTCATGGTTATTAGCTTTAAAGGATTTTAACTATCGCTTAACGCATATTCCCAAGTAAATATGCACTAAGACAATTTCTGCAAAAGTTTGTCTGGGTAAACGAGCTAAATAGAAGATGCATAATACCTAGACGCAGAAATATAGTGAAAAAAGCTTTAATAATAGTGAATTAAGTTCACAGGTTCCAGATAAATAAATCACATTCAATTATGTTAAAAAATCCAAAACTTAAGAATGGGAAGAGCAAATTTTGAAATTATATAATGATTTATTGCTTAATCGCGCCTGGAGCTCTGCAGAAGTTGCTATGACAACGCCATCACTTGTTACTGAAGTATAATGTCGATGAATAAACAGATTCATAAACTTGACATTGCGAAACAAAGAATTTAATAAATAGTTATTCTAATCAGTAATTAAGTACTGTTTTATTTAGATCATACGTAAAACTGAAAATCACTAAAAAGAAAAAAAACTTAATAAGTTCTGCTTTTTCACCATAATCTGTCATTTGAAAAAAAAGCCCTTTATTACTTAAATACAAAAGAAAATGAGGAAAAACATCATATGATAGTAAAAGAAAAGAATTTGCAATTGGTACATACCTTTCAGCAAGCGGGCAAGGCACTCCGTCTGCTTGAGGTCATCGTATACAAAGTTACAGACAGATTTACGAATAACTATTATGATAAGAATAATTCAGTATTTAATAACAAGAATACTAGACTTTAAATTCAAAGATAAAACAATAAAACACGCGATCTGCAACTTTTGTATGCCACTCCGAAGCAACAGGTCCTGTCCTTCCTGAAGCAAACTTTAAAATGACGCTTTCTTTCAGCACCGCTTGATCACTCTTGATAAAGTGGTAGATTCATTCGCCTCCCCCACCCCTTCCTCAGCTAAGCCAAGTGGATTAATGCAAAGTACATTAATTAGCGCGCATCTGATTTTAAAACATCCATTTTAATCAATGAAATTCACAAATATTAAGTCATATAAATTTATATCACGTCAAAATACTATAGTAGGTACATTATAATATTATGTGTAGCTAAATGGTATTCTGTTTATAAATAGAACTTTCGTCGCACTATATGATTTAGCGGAAGAACATTAATAAAGATGTATATTGCAAATATGGCGATTGGCAATGAATATGAGAATTATTATAATTGCATCATCTTATACGAGAAACCTGTGAGTACGAAGATGCAAATATGTTAAACATCCTTTAACATATCGGACGATGAATGAATGGGTGAAGTGATGCTCAAATGAGCCCGGGGTTTATAGAGCTGGGAATATACCACTGAAATTTAGTAGAAATCTCCAAAAATTTATATTTGCGTTTCCATGATTTTAAAATTACATAGGGACCATAAATTCAAAATGTTTTTTACTTTTTATATTATAAATACCAATATTTATATAAGACTGACTCCTTAGTGCCTCTGGCACGGAGGACCCAGGTTCGATCTCCTGTAGCGGCGCGGGGGATTTTTTCCCCGCTGGGAGGTCTAGCATGGGATGCACTCAGCCTCATTAGGTTCCTGAGGGGCCAGTTGAGAAGCTATTTGTTTGAGAAGTAGTGGCCCCTGGTCGAGAAGATCGCATAACCGGTCGGGAAAGACCGGATCGCTGAGTACGTCCCACCTCCAGTACTGCACCCCACTTATTATTATTATTATTATTATTATTATTATTATTATTATTATTATTATTATTATTATTATTATTATTATTATTATTATTATTATTATTATTATTATTATTATTATTATTATTATTATTATTATTATTATTATTATTATTATTTTTATTATTATTATTATTATTATTATTATTATTATTATTATTATTATTATTATTATTATTATTATTATTATTATTATTATTATTATTATTATTATTATTATTATTATTATGCACAAGGACAAAATCTAATATATGCACTCACATACTTTCTTGACTCATTCTTGCATTGACTATTCTTTAAAAATCTGATGTGTTGCACTCGCATAACTTTCTCTACTCTTGTACCAACCATTCTTACAAACTCTTATTCCTATATCTTCTTCGTGTTAGTTGAGATAAACATTTCTACAAATTATTTGATTGTTTATTTCCTTATAGGTGCAAGGAGAATATTAGAATACAGTAGGCTTTTAGCAATGGTCAAGTCTTTTAAAGCTATCAATGGTTCACTCTACAAAAAAATTATTTAGATATAAATTGTGTGTTTTAGCGAGATCTACATTTTTAGTAAAGTAAGATTTGGTCTATCTCTTACGGTTTTCCAGCTATGCAAAAATCAGAAAATTCAAGATAAAAATTTCATTTGCCATACAAATATCTTAAACATGTGGCATTTTAATCAAAATCGCAGCGCCATTTTCAAGAAAATCAAAATTTTTAAAAAATTTTCCATGTAAAGCATAGTTTAGGGTGGGACTATTTTCTTCAAAATCTTCGTGTCGCATCCTTGAAAAACATCAAACTTAAATACCAACTTTGGTTTTTTTTGGTTTGGTTTTTAAGTAAGTTTTCGTTTTTGAGTTATGCTGTCCACAGACTGACACACACACACACATACACACGGACCTTTTTCTAAAAATGGGTTTTCTTTGGACTCAGGGGGCCTTAAAACATATATTTCCGGTGAAATCTCGACATAGAATTTTTGGGTGGAATTCAATACTTGCTCTACTTTACTATACGTAGTAGAGAAAGTTATAAAAAAAAAGGATTAACGATTTCCTATTACAGCTAAGTATTTTAAAATTCAAACCAATCAAAAGAATATCTCGAAAACGGTTATCTCCACACAAAATATATAAATTACGTGCTTTAAGGAGATCTAAATTTGTTGCGCAGTAAGATTCGTGTACTAATCCCAGGCTAATCCCAGAAAATTCAATATATATTTACATTTCATTTGTCATGAAAATATCTTCAACATATGGTCTCTAGATCAAAATTCTTAAGAGCCATTTTTTGAGAAAATCCAAATTTTGAATAATATTTTATATAAAAGGTAGTTTGGAATGGGGGGATTATCTTGAATATGTTAATGTCATATCCTTGGAAAATGTTAAACTTAAATATAAAGTTGGTATTTAACCGAATTTTTGTTTTTGAGTTATGCTGTCTCATTGACTCTCTCTCCCTCCCTCTCCCTTTCTCTCTCTCTCACACACACACACGCACAGATGACTCTAAAAATGCTTTTTACTTTCTCTACCACGTATCCTAAGTAGGGGAAGTATTGCATTCCACCCAAAAATGAAATTAGAAGTCGGGATTTCATCGGAAATATATAGAGGCCTGAATCCCATTAGAGGGTACTTTTAGAAAAAAGTCCGCGCGCGCGCGCGCGCGCGTGTGTGTGTGTGGATAGCATAACTCAAAAACAAAAAGTTCATAAAAACCAAAGTTGGTATTTAAGTTTAATAACTTTAAAGGCTGCGACACCAAGATTTTGAAGAAAATTCCTTCACTCTAAACCACCCTTTACGTGTAAATTTTTTCGAAAATTTCGACTTTATCAAAAATGGCCCCAACGTTTTTTATTTAAATTGCACATGTTTAAGTTTAAAAGATTTGTTTATCGCTCAAAGCCTACTGTGTTCTCATATTCCCTTTGTGCCTACAAAAAATAAGCAATAAGATAATTTGTACAAATGTTTATCTTAACTAACACGAAGAAGAGATAGAAATAAGAGTTTGTAAGAATGGTTAGTACAAGAGTAGAGAAAGTCATGTGAGTGCAACACATTAGACTGTTTTAGATTAATGTATTAATGTAGTAATAATTTATTAATCTATATGCAATTTTTAGTGGAATGCAATAAAAATAAAGTAACATGGCAATAGCAATTTACGAAGGTACGTCTCGAACCTGGGTCATTCAATTAAGAATTGTATGTTCGTGTATTCACTTTCAGAATCTTGTCGCTGTTTAGAACAGCGTAGTCAGACTTCAAGATGTTGAAAATGCTAGCGTTTGTCTTGCCTGTATATATATATATATGTTTAAGTTCTGCTACAAGAGGTTCCCACGTGCAACCTGTGCCTTACTTGGGGCAATTTTCCAGCCTCCCCTCTCGGACTGTTCCATTTCTGAGCGTCTCATGCACCTGCAGGGAGAAATTCATAGAACGGTGCTATTTGCAACTATTTCATACTCATACCACATCCGTTCTTTTATATTCGCCTCTTCGACTTTTTAAAGTCACTCATTCGCAATAGAAGCAATACACAGATAAATCTGACGTGCTGCATTCACATGACTTTCTCTACTCACTTTTCTACAACTATTCTCTTTATCTCTTGTTAATCGAGATCAATCTTCATTACATATTTCCTTGTAGTTAGGTATAGGTACAGTATTGACATTTTTATTCCATTCAACTAAACATTGCATATCGAGATTTCACCGGAAATACTCTACTGACATTTTTCTAAAAATGCTTTTTTTTTTTTTTTTTTTAATTCAGGGAGCCTCAAAACATATATTTCCGGTGAAATCTCGACATCGAAGTGAAGAAAGTAAGAAGTCAATTATTATTATTATTATTATTATTATTATTATTATTATTATTATTATTATTATTATTATTATTATTATTATTATTATTATTATTATTATTATTGTTGTTGTTGTTGTTAGTAATAGTAGTAGTATTGTTATGTTATTATTTTATTACCGTTATCATCAATATTATTATTGTTGTTTTTTACCTTTTGAAAATATTGCTCAACAGTAACTTCCTTAGCGGTGGTTTTGATCCTTGGGTTTCTATTACTTTGGATTAATTTATTATCAGGACCTGGATGTTTATGACATGTCAGTTTTTTTTTTCTTTTTTTTTTTTCGAGGAAAATATAAGCAAAGCACGATTTTATCAATGGTGATTAAAATTATGCAACTCTCATAGGTCATATAAAGTCGTATTTTGGTCTTTTCTTAACTATTTTTGTCATTTTCTTATCTTTTTCATATTATAGTCAAATTCTCTCTTAAATTTTCGTATTTTTGTCATTTTTATGTTTCTACATGTGCTTGAAGTCGTCCCAAAGAAGATTTTTCACATCTCCTAATTCTTGTTTGTAATAATTATTAGGCATTTTTCCCCCGTTACAATGTTGCGTGCCAATAGAAGTTCGTTCCTTTTTTAAAACTTCAAAATGTATGTAATCTGTTACTGTAATTCTTCTTTCTTCTCGCCCTTCAAAATGTGACATTTATTTAATTACGTGCAGAGCATAGGGTTGGCTTTGGACTGAGCAATTAAATAAATTCAGAATACAACATTGAAATTAATATTATTTATTTATTATCGAGTGTACTAGAATTTAAAGTAGATTTTCAATATAATGTTACTTTAAACAATATTAAATTTTTGAGGATTTCGAAAATGCACCCAAAAATGTTAGGTGATATTTATAGTCATATTTTCCAACTTTCGGTCATAATTGCTTGCATATTTCCCAACATTTTTAGGTCATAAGCATCAGCGCCCTGTTTATTACATTAAATTCACAAACACACACACACACACACACACACACACACACACACACACACACACACACACACACACACACACACACTCCCAATCATATTTCCAGACTGTACGGAGAATGGGGAATAATGCTAGTTAAAGAAAAATTCACAACCTTCCAGCCGGGAATCGAACCCGGGACCTCTTGAACAGCATGCAGGTGTGGTCTACCGACTATTATTATTACTATTATTATTATTATTATTATTATTATTATTATTATTATTATTATTATTATTATTATTATTATTATTATTACTTATTATTATTATTATTATTATTATTATTATTATTATTATTATTATTATTATTATTATTATTATTATTATTATTATTATTATTATTATTATTATTATTATTATTATTATTATTATTATTATTATTAGAGCTGTACGATACAATGCATTTATTTGTGTACTATTTCTGAAGGAAATTCCAAAAGTTTATTTTATGATTTAATCTTCCCTTAAATGCAGGGCTGCCAAAATGGCTATATTATTAAAGTACAATAAAAAAAAAAAAAAAAAAAAACTTCTAAAAAACCCATTGGTCAGGAAGGTCGGTCACGGGAGTCGAACCCGCAACCTCACGAATGCGTGCCACCTGAGCCAGCCTATTCGGTAATGCATTATTAAAACCCTAGAAAAAATTAAACTTAGTGATTGGTCATAATGCTGGCAAAACACAATTTGCACAGTTCTTTTAAAACAGATACAAAATGGAAATGTGCTCGTTTACGCTTGAGGCAGCAGATGCATGCGATGAAAATGTCGCAGTGTTGGCAACCCCGGCTACTTCAATCTACCTACGCCGCTAGTGGCAGAAATATGGCGTCGAATTTCTTCTCCTGCCGGCTCTCTGGGCATGCCAATTCTTGCAAGCCGGGTGGTTTCAGATAACCAGAATAGTTCAACAACCCCACAATGGCAAAGGCGAATATTAATTCCTGCATAAACGCGAAAGTCAATGCCAGAGAAGACTGAGCAGGTGAAGCACAATCTTTTTGAAAGGACAAGCAACCGTTCACATTAAAAGTATTACATAAATGTACCTATGTGATGTGCTACATTCACATGGCATTTTCTACGTATGTGTTCACAAATTCTTGTTGTAAAAGCTTATGTTTTTATTTATTTCTTGTAAATGGAGTCATCTTCATTACAATAAAAAGTTACGCCCTTTAACCAGTAAGGTCATACCGGACGATGAATGACATGATGCTCAATTTGAGCGTGTCGTTTGTTACCAGAGCATAATCAAAATTCAAATGTTTAATGTGCTAGCATTTGTCTTGCCTTGTACATAGAAGAGAAAGGAAATACTTTAATGTCTATTCCGACAGGCTATTAGTTTTTTTCGTCACATGCCTTCTTCACCTTGCTCGACGTTATTTCCCGAACTCCCCTCTTGGAGCGTTCCATTTGTGACCGTGTCATTGGTCTCATGTTACTGCAGGGGGAAATTCAAAGAACGGCGTCACCTGCAACTGTTTCATGGTGATGCCATATCCGCTCACCTCTTCGACTTTTTAAACTGATAGCACTCGTTCTCAATAAAAGCATTACACAAATAATGCTGCATTCACATGACTTTCTCTACTATTCTTGTATAAGCTTACTCTTCTCCGTATTTCTTGTTAATGAAGATAAACCTTCATACTGAATTAGATAGCGCTGCTGAATCGCAAGTTCTGCTTTTGAACATTTTTATTTCATTTCTAAAATAGTTCTTCGAAATCAAGATGCTACCTAATTGGAAACACCGGGAACTTTTTTCTACTTCAGGTTAACTGAGAAAAAACATTTGTATGAATCCTTTTATTGTATATTTCCCTATAGATACAATGTTAATAGGGAGATACAGTAGGCTTTAAGCCAGGCCAGGGCAATTCACGGAATACCTTGAGCTAGCTTCATTCTTTTCAACTGCTAAACATGCAGTTATCAGCGCAAGGCCATGGGCAGGCTGCAGTGAGTGAGCACCAGTTGCCCAGTCCTGGTTTAAGCGACAAATGTTTTATGAGCGCGTTGCTATGTGATGGTTTTGAAATTCCGTTGTCTTTACATAACAATTCTCTACTCTTATACAAACTATTTATAAAAATCTGATGTGTTGCATTCACATGACTTTTTCTACTCTTGTTCTAACCATTCTTAAAAACTCTTAATCCTCTTATCTTCTTCGTGTTAGTTGAGATAAGCATTCGTACAAATTATCTTATTGCTTATTTACTTGTAGGTGTAAGGGGAATATTAGAATTAAGAGAATTAGGCTATAAGTGATAGTTAAGTCTTTTAAAGCTTTGAGATCCCGTTCTCTTTGCACGCTTAACATAAAAAATGAACAACGATGTTCCATTTCACGAAAGTTTTTAGTTTTCCGAAACTGACACAAATAACAAGACATATTTCCGTAATGGTTCACTCTATAAAAATTTTTTGAACATAAATTGTGTGTTTTAGTGAGATCTACATTTTTTGTATATTAAGAATTTGTCTATCTCTTACGGTTTACGAGTTATTCACGAGAGTAAACAGAACTGCATAGGCTATAGCTAGAAAATTCAAAATATACATTTAATTTGTCATACAAATATCTTAAACATATGACACTGTAATCAAAATCGTTAGAGCCATTTTCAAGAAAATCAAAATTTTCGAAAAATGTTCCATGTAAAAGATAGTTTAGGGTGGGGCTACTTTCTTCAAAATGTTCGTGTCGTATCTTTGAAAGATATTAAACTTAAATACTAACTTTGGGTTTTAACCGACTTTTCATTTTTGAGTTATGCTGTCCACAGACTGACACACGCGCGCGCGGGCGCGGACCTTTTTCTAAAAATGCTTTCTTTCTTTCTTTCTTTTTTTTTTTTATTTTTTTTTTTTTTTTTTTTATTCAGGAGGTCCCAAACCCTATATTTCCAGTGAAATATCGACATCGAATTTTTAGGTGGAATACAACACTTCCCCTACTTACCAGTACTTGCCTTACCCTACTTATCAGTAAAATACTGTTCCTCCTATGTGCTTCGTATTGAGATAAATGTTCCTAGAGACAGTTTATCTCACATTTCTTTGAAATTACAATGCGAATAGGAGAATATAGTAGGCGTAAGCGAGTCAACTCTATTAAGACCTGATCGGCATATGATGGCTTTGAAATTGTAGTTTCTTTGCATGGCCAGAGCAAAAATTCTGAGCAGTTGCACTCACATGACTTTCTCTACCCAGTCTTGTAAAACTATTCTTACAGACGTATATGCATCAAACATATACCTACAAATGTTTATGTCGATTAACTTTAAGTAAATAATAATAATAATAATAATAATAATAATAATAATAATAATAATAATAATAATAATAATAATAATAATAATAATAATAATAATATAATAATATAATATAATAATATAATAATATAATATATAATAATAATATAATATAATATAATATATAATAATATAATAATAATATAATAATATATAATATATATTATTATTATTATTATTATTATTATTATTATTATTATTATTATTATTATTATTATTATTATTATTGTTGTTGTTATTATTATTACCCAACCCTCATAATACGTGTTAGTGATTAAATTATTCAAGCGCAAGAGGAAATTAACGGTAGAGATTGGTCATAGACTGTACAGTTCTTTTAAAACACCAGAGGCAAAAACTCAGATTTGGTCGGTTACGCTTAAGGTAGTTAGCAAATGCAGTGTTGGCAACTCCGGTTACATCAGCCTACGACGCCACTCGTGGAAGCAGCAATATGGCGGCGTATTACTTCTCCTCCTGCCTCTCTTGATCAAGTTTTTTCTGCAAGCCGGGTGGTTTCATGTAACGAGAATGGTTCAAAGAACCGCACAATGGTAAACGCGAATATTAATTCCTACGCAAACGCGAAAGTTAATATGGCTGACGACAGTAGATTTGAAGTCGGTAAAATATAATAGTTCTTAAAAGGATAAGCAGTCATTCACATTAAAAGCATTACATACATAAATACATGTGATGTGCTGTCTACTCACTTTCTACTAATTCTTCTTGTAAAAGATTTTATTTCTATGTATTTCTTCTTAATGGGAATGCATCTTCATTACAAAAAAAAAGTTTAACGTCCTTTAACCAGTCGTCATATTGGAGGGAGAATAAAATGGGTGAAATGATGCTCAGATGACCCCGAGGTGCATAGAGCTTGGAGTTTCATACATCTTTCAGAAAATTTTATCCAGGTAGCTCAACCTAATCGAGATCCGAACTCGGGACTCTTGAATGAGGCAGAGACGCTACCCCACACCACAGAGGTGGGCAATACACATTTCTTTATAGGTAAGAGGCAACTACAATAACCTGTCTCGTTAGTGTGAGTCCGTTCACATTCAAGATGCCCTGAGTTTGAAACTCGGTTAGTGTGAGTTACGGATGATAGGGCAACGATCATGAGTGTCGACAGACTTTTTTCCAGGGGGGGGGGGGGGCACATGTTGTAAATTTGCAATCATATAATATTAAATCATTATTTTATAGTCAAAATTTATATTTGTTGCAGATAACCGTATTAATTTGTGCTAAATAAAAATTGTTCTCTACATCAAAATTAAAATAATAGTTTAATAGTTAGTAACTGGCTGCACATTAAGCTCACCAACTTCCAAGGGGGGGCCGCGCCCCCCCCCCTTGCCCCCATTTCGCGACGCCCATGGCAACGATAACCAGAACGAGAAAGTTCCAATAATTAATAATAATAATTATAATTAATAATAATAATAATAATAATAATAATAATAATAATAATAATAATAATAATAATAATAATAATAATAATAATAATAATAATAATAATAATAATAATAATAATAATAATAATAATAATAATAATAATAATAATAATAATAATAATAATAATAATAATAATAATAATAATAATAATAATAATAATAATAATAATAATAATAATAATAATAATAATAATAATCATCATCATCGTCATCATATGAAGAAGAAGAAATCGAGTATTAGAAAAGGTGTAGATATTTTAAAGTTTGTAATCATATTATTTCGAAACTGTACGATACAGAACATTTATTTGGTAATTATTTCAGAAGCAGAATTCTAAGATATAATTTTTTATGTAATACACTAAGATGTATTCTTTGTGTATATTTTCAATCTTCTTGGTAAACTAATACGTATTAAACCGCAAGAGAAAATGATAGGGAGAGATTGATCATAATGCTGGGAAAACACTATTTCAAACAGCTTTTTAAACACTTAATACCTACAACATCCGACTTGCTTCTTGTCATTTATGAATCAGCAAGTTGGAGTGAACATTCCGCAGTGTTGGCAACCTTCATTTACGCACGCCGCGCGTGGCAGCATCATGGCGTCGGATTTCTTCCCCCTCACACCCCGATCATGCCATTTCAGCAAGCCGGGTGGTTTCATGTAACGATTATATTTCGAGGAACAGAACAATGGTGAAGGTGAATATTAATTCCTGTGTAAACGCGAAAGTTATACAGCTGACGAGAATAGTTGCGAAGCGTCTTAAGTAAAATCGTTTCCAGGACATCTTGGATAATACAGATTCATTGCAAAGAGGCAATGCTGTGTTATAAATCAAATATAGGGTTTAATTGCAATCGGCTATTACTAGTGTTTCGAGTAATTTATTTATTGTTGGATTTTCTTTTCCAAGGGGGGGGGGGGGCGAGAAAAATATTCTCTTAGGCAGTTTTCTAAAATTTCATGTGAATTTCTAACGACAAATTGAGCTTTGAGATAATTTTTAATATCTTAAAAGTGAAACATTTGTTTTAAAAGAACATTAGTAATTTTTTTTTTTTGGCAAAGCAATATTAATCTCTTCCGTAACTTGGGGAAAGGAGAGTGAATTGACCCCCTTACCCATCCCCCATCAATGACGCCCCTGCTTTCGACCAAGAGTGTCAGTTCAATTTGTTCTTCTGTCGGTCTGGGTGGCTCAGTTGGTTAGACGCTCGCCTACTGATCCTAAGGTCGCGGGTTCAAATCCGGCCCAGACTGGTAGTTTTTAAGGGTGCTTAAAAACGACAGCTCCATGTCAGTAGATTTACTGGCACGTAAAAGAACTGCGGGACAAAATTCCGTCACACCGGCGACGCTGATGTGATCCTGGAAATTGACAGCGTCGTTAAACAACAAAATATTATTATTATTATTATTATTATTATTATTATTATTATTATTATTATTATTATTATTATTATTATTATTATTATTATTATTATTATTATTATTATTATTATTAGTTCAATTCCTGCCGGGGAGAACTCGCCTGAAGCAATTTCCCTAATTTGCATATGAATTTCTAACGACAAATGTAATCTCAAAGTTATTTCTTAAATGTGAAACACTTGTATCAAAAATTGTTTAAAATTTTTGTGGTTGAGCAATAATCAGTGTAAGTAATTCTCGCATCATATTGGGTAGGGGGAATTGATCCTCTGTCCCCCACCCCCCCCCCCCCTCCTGTTTTCGACGGAGTTAATTATGTTAATTGGTTTTAAACTTTCTTGGCTGGCGCTCTTATTCATAAGGTCTGCAATTCCTCCGAACTCCTACTTTTTTTTAAAAAAGAAATTAACGTCCTCGAATGTAATGTCATATCGGACAGTGAATGAATGAAACGGGTGAAATGGTGCTCAAATGAGCCCGAGGTTCATAGAGCTTTAAGTTACCCGACATTCGCGTTCTCGGGATAAGGGAAAACCTCGTTAAAAAAATAACATTAACCGGATAACTTACTCTAAGCGAGGTTCGAACTCGCGGCCTATTGGATGTGAGGCAGGCACGTTAACTATCACGCTACCGAGGCGGGCACCATACTCCTACAATTATTACAAAAATATTTTTCATAAATGCTTGTTGCTGTGGATAAAAATATGTGTTGCACTCACATGACTTTCTTTACTCTTGTACTAACCATTCTTACACTCTTATTCTTATATCTTCTTCGTGTTAGTTGAGATAAACATTTTCAGAAATTATCTTATTGCTTATTTCCTTGTAGGTACAAGGGGAATATTAGAATACAGTGGACTTTGAGCGATAGTCAAATGTAAAGCTTTGAGATTCCGTTCTCTTTACACGGCTAAGATATATTTCGCGCAACTTGGAAACGGCTCTCACGATTTCCATCAAATTTTGTATTCAGACAGAGGTTTTCTTTTTAATTTATCTCTATAGGTGTAATTGCTGGAGGAAAAAAAAAAAAAAAAAAAAAAAAAAAAACGCGATTTTACGCGTAACAGTCACAATTACTCCAAACCTTATTTTGACCATAATTTCTTTGTTAATGGGCCAATTTCAACAAAAAAGCCAGGATATTAAAGGTATCGTCACGGAAATGACTCCAACAACTACGATGAAAAAGATTATTTAATTAACATTTTTCTTTTTAAGTTTAAATAAGTATTTTCTCCCCCCCCCCCCCTAAAAAACACGGTTAAAAAAGTAGTAGTTTTCGTTTTTTATTTATGCGCGCGCGGACCTTTTTGTAAAAGCGCTTTTTTTTTATTCAAGGAGCCTCAAAAAACATATTTTCGGTGAAATCTCGAAATCGAATTTTTGGGTGGGATACAATACTTCCTCTACTTACTATACGTAGTAGAGAAGGTAAAAATGTGAACAAAAATGCAATTTTTAGTCCTTATCGTTTTAATCATTTAATGTAGCACTGTAACGCAACTCGGAACAACCGACTGGCAGTCATTAAAATTACACTAGCAATATTAGCATCACAAAAGTTATGACTTTTATTTTATTGGTTTTATTTTTGAAGTTTAGCTTTAACCTCTTTGTTACTATAGGTATCTTATTTCACTGGAGCCAGCGTATGCCATATAAGTGGTAGTTGGCACCTGCTTGAGGAACTTACTTAGCTTATCTTAGTCGCGTAGTCGCCTTCCTGTATCAACTATTGTTGCTGCTATTTAGTGTTTTAGAAATGTGAACTTTGCTGTTGTGTAACTTCTGGCCTTTCTTTGAGTGTACACGTATTCAGAGTGATGCTGATTAGCTGACGTTAGTTGTGTAATTGCCTTCCTGTACCATCTATTTATAAAATGTGGACTTCGGGTTCTGAAACTGCTGGTAGTTTTTAAGTGATTTTGGTACTGCTGGATAGGTGAAGTTAATTGCATAGTGGCCTTCCTGTACCGTCTCTTTGTATTTATATTCAGTTTTTGGTGGAATGTTGCCTTTGTGATTCTGAACCTCTGGTTGTTCTTTGAGCATACACATGGTCATTGTGTTGTTGGAGAGCTGATGTTAGTTGCATAGTTGCCTTCCTGTGCCACCTATTTCTATTTATATAAAGTTTTTGTGGGAATGTGGACTGTGAGGCCATTTGGCAGTTCTTTGAGCACACAAGGTTGATCCTAGACACTTCTAAAAAATGAAACAAGGATTAGTTTTTTAATTTTTAAAGTGTTCTATTCCTTTTCAAAATATACTTCTTTAACATCAATAAACTTTTGCATTGGATAAAACCAGTCGTTAAATCAATGATACCACTCTTCCTGAGACATTTTGGAAGCCAGATTTTTATAATGCCCTACTGCTTCATCTGAAGATGAAGAAGTGATTCCAAGTATTTTATATAATTTTTTCGAAACAAAATCAAATCACAAGGTGCTATATCAGGAATGTGTGGTGGAGGGTTCATGGTGCTGACATTTAGGACATCCACATACTCAGTTGTTAGTTTTGCTGTATGTGAGGATGCATTGTCACGATGCAAAATTATTTCTCCTTTGGGCGTTTTTTCCAACTTTTTCAAAAAATTACAGTAAACAGACATTTGTGTACCAGTTGCAGTAATGCTACATATATCTTCTAATGTTATAGTAGCAATATGTCTCTTTCAGACAGAAAGGGAGAGAGGAAGGGAAGAAGAGAGGAAGAAAGAGAGGAAGGGAGAAAGAAGGAAATAAAGTGAAAAGAGAGAAAGAAAGGAAGAGAGAGAGAGAGAGAAAAGATAAAGAGAGTGAGTGAGGTAGAGAGAAGAAACAGAGTGAGAGAAACCAGTAGCACTGCAAATTTGTCTGACTGTGATAGGCTTAGGTTCTGTTCGAAAGATCCACTGAGCCGATCACTTTTGTTTTCAGGAATAGTACCACACAATTATTTGAACATTGCATAAAATATTTGATGAGTCACAAAAATTTCCCTATCATTAATCCCTTATATAATAGGGTATATATAAAAATGATTTTACAGTTCTTGTTAAGTTACAGTACATTTTTTACTACAAATATTTTACAATTTATGATAAAAATTTCATGTTGTAATTACACTGGAGTTTAACAGCGTTCTCCATTATTTCCAGGACTGTGGCCCACCTGTCAACCCGAGGTATGTGAGTTCCAGTGCAATACAATAAAGAGGTAGGAAAGGAACAATGTGAACGCCATTTTGGAACAGTTCTCATGGTGGAACTATTCCAAAACTGGCTGTGTAGTTGCAGGGAAGAAAATAACAGTTCTTCAATTTGACACTAAAATATCTACTCAAGGTAAAGTGTATAGACAAAATGTTGGTTAAATACCAAATTTTGTAGTTAAGCTCAGCTTTCATTCAATTCAGTTCAGTTCAATTCAATTCATTCAATTCAGTTCAATTTATTCATCCAATAGAACATATGTATGTTGTGGATTCATACAGTATTATAAAAGGTCAAAGTATAATATTGTAAAAGTCAAACATAATTGTAAAAGGATAGGGCAAGATTAAAAAATCTGATGTGTTGCACTCACATGACTTTCTCTACTCTTGTACTAACCATTCTTACAAACTCTTATTCCTATATCTTCTTCATGTTAGTTGAGATCAACATTTGCAGAAATTATCTTATTGCTCATTTCCTTGTAGGTACAAGGGGAATATTAGAATACAGTAGGCTTTGAGCGATAGTCAAATCTTTTAAAGCTTTGAGATCCTGTTCCCTCTGCATGCTTAACATATAAAAGAATGAGCAACAACGTTCCATTTCACAGAAATCTAAGTTTTCTGACACTGACACAAATAAAAGGAATATCTCTGAAATGGTTCACTCTGCAAAAAAATTTATTTAGACATAAATTGTGTATTTTAGCAAGATCTACATTTTTTGTATAGTAAGATTTGGTCTATCTCTTACGGTTTATGAGTTATTCAAAAGTCATCCAGAGTAAACACGACTATATAGGTTATAGCCAGAAAATTCGAAATATACATTTTGTCATACAAATATCTTAAACATATGGCATTTTAATCTAAATCGTTAGTCATTTTCAAGAAAATCAAAATTTTCCATTGAAAGGGTAGTTTAGGGTGGGGCTATTTTCTTCAAAATCTTTGTGTCTCATCCTTAAAAGACAAACTGCCAACTTAGGTTTTTAACTGACTTTTCGTTTTTGAGTTATACTGTCCACAGACTGACAGGCGCGCACGCACACTCACACACACACACACACACACACACACACACACACACACACACACACACACACACACACACACACACACACACACACAGAGACCTTTTTCTAAAAATGCTTATTTTGGATTCCGGGGGTCTCAAAACATATATCTCCTGTGAAATCTTGACATCAAATTTTTGAGTGGAATACAATACTTACCAGTAGAGAAAGTAAAAATTCAGTACCATAACCAGGATTTGAACCAAGGATCTTCCAGTCTGTCCATTTGCTCTAAGCTCAGAATTTTTCAGTCTCACACTACCCCTTTGCAACCTTGACCTACACATGGCTAGTGTGGAAGAACAAATAATTTTTAAACATAATTACTTAAAATTATACTGTATATGTACATTAAACTTATAAGTTGTCAAAAATACAGTTGATTAACTTACTAATGCAAAACTCATCAGTTGAATAATAGCATTTTTCAATTAAGAACTTTGAGATATTTCTTGAAACAATGAATAAGTTTTATTTCAACAGGTGATTTGTTATAACATATGCCTCTTAATAAAAACTATTTTAAAATAATTTTTTTGTGTGTGTGTGGGGTTATATTTAATTCTGATTTTTCTCTTGTATTATGACAATGAATCTCAGAATTTATGGTAAGATTTTTTGTGTGTTTGCATTTGTACAATTGTTTCATATAAATATAGGTATCCCAAAATTAGACTGACAAACCTTGGGAGCTGATAGAAAACATTATTTTAGACACTTTTTGTTCAATAAAGTTTTTTGCTTCAGTGCTTTGTTTAAGTGCTAGACATGTTAATGTCATTGCCTACTGCTTCCCACCCAGCTTAAATATTTACTGCAAAATCAACAATGCAAATTAGTGCTGCATTTATCTTAGTAAGGCACACAATCTTAATCCAAGAAGCAAACACAGAACACAAAAACAAAACACAAACATCTCATTGTTTACAATTAATCACAGCTTTACTGTTCAAAGTAAATGTTGGAATGCATGCCCATTGTGATTAACACAAAGAGTGCATCGTATTCTACCATACGCTCACAAAGACACCAACCATTTCTCTGGTTTAAAAGTTTGTCAGCCTAATTTTCAATAGTAAAGCTGTGATTAACTGTAAACAATGAAATGTTTGTGTTTTGTTATTGTGTTCTGTGTTTGTTTCTTGGATTAAGATTATGTGTCTTACTAAGATAAATGCAATACTAATTTGCATTGTTGATTTTGCCGTAAATACTTAAACTGGGTGGGAGGTAGTAATCTATGATATTAACTCGTCTAACACTTAACGAAACACCACGACAAAAGGTGTTTAAAATAATGTTATCTACCAGCTCCCAAAGTTTTTCCGTTTAATTTTGGGACATCCTGTATATATATAAGGTAATGGCAAAGTGTTTAACTTGTTGCACCTAACAACAAAGTGTAAACTGAACATAAGTCTAATCACCTCTTTTTGTAACTTGAATTTAATTGCTTTGCTACTATTTTCCCACAGTGATATTCTGTGTGGAATTAGTGAAATTTTGAGAAATACATGACTCTAAGTGTATTTTTACTCATTGAGTGTTAATTTGGAAGCAGATTTGACCGAGTCTTTTAATTAATTCATTAATATGTGGTTTCTGACTCAGATTGTCATCAATGCGTATTCCAATGGCTGACACAAAATTTAATGTGCCTTTCAGGAGGAGCTGTTCAACACAAAATCCAGTACAGGTTTGCCACATCTTGCTAAGCTGCATACTGTTTGTTCGCCAGCTCATGGTCCCTGGCAGGAATGCAGCAAGTCAGTACACCAGTAAATAATTCGAGGTACTCAGGGATAGCTAAAGCTCAACTCATACTTCTAGTTGTGCTTACGATAATAGTGCCAACCTCAGAATGTTTATTCACACCAGATTAACCCTAACAACACCCAGTCTTATTATAGAAGTTGTACTATCAATGGGGGGGGGGGGGGGGGGGTGGGAGAGAGGGGTACTTTGTGATCACCACTGGTAACAAAATGTCTGAGCAATTTTAAATTGGATATTATATCTTGTCATGTTTATAAAGGTAATATTTTTTTCTCTAGTGTTCCATTTATATCCCACCTTTAACTGCAGGCATCATATCGGCGGCCTTGCCTATTGGCAATGGTGTTACTCTTTTAACAGTGGGTTACCATAAACATCAGTACTACATTGTCATAAGTGTTATGCTGATACATTTATTGTTGTTGCATTTGGTTTATGATGTACGATAATTTTGAATCCGATTCTATAATTTTGAATGGCTGGTATGATAATTTTACTTTTAAACATTGGCAACCCTGGTTGGATGCCGTATTTCCTGCTGTCTATTCTTTAATGACAATCCAGCAGATGCAAATATTTAATGTATATAGGTGCTGATATACCTGTAACTCCTCCATAGAACACTGACCATCACAAGTCTGAACGGAAACTTTGTGGAGCTTATGGTACATGCATTAAGGCCTTTGGAGAACATCTATTAAGACTTCACCTTAATTTCACGTAATTTCTCGTGAATTTTTTGGCAGTAGACTTGCTCTCACATATCATCAGCGTGGTTTTTCTTCATCCTATAATCACCTGGTAGACCTACAGAACAGATGGCTTATTGACGCAACAATGTCAGCAGCAACATCCACTGAAGTCTGAGGCATTGGATTTGTTCATGTTATGCCTTCAAATCAGAAGTAAGCTGACATCTGCAAGAACTTTCCTAACTAGTGGCAAGAGAACATTCATCTGAACATTCCATCTACTATAGTCAGGCACACCATTATCACTGAAACACATTTGGTTACAACAAAGGTACACCTGATAAATTAAAGGTAGCTAAGGCTGAGTTCCAGGAAATGGTTAACTTAGAAATATGTCCAACTTCTCAAAATTGTTGGGCAAGCCCTCTCTATTTAGTTCCCAAAAAGGATGCTGCCTGGAGACCTTGTGAAGATTACTCTGCCCTTAACATCACTAAATCAGACACATACCCTGTATAGCCATGAGGTAAGACCTGAACAATTCTTGCGCATAGGGGGAGCTGCTTTCCCTCCTTCTCTGCAATGGCTGAGAGGGAGAGGGGGATAGGCGTGTCAGTTTGCTGTGAATGAATAAACACTACAACAGCGCACAGTTGAAACAATTGCAGTTCACATGAAAGTAATTGTTGGCACATGGCCAATGCTTTGTTTGTTATAAAGCTAATTGTTATATATATAATGTCATTAGCAATATGACTAAAGCTGATGTAGCGAACTTCACTCCTTCGTAGACAGAAACGTTATGGCTTCTGCATGTACATGATTGTGCAACTTTCCCCACCATCAGCCTTCCAGGCGAGAAGTGCCACTGTGCAATTATGGGAATCACTCATGTCTCACCTCATGACTTATATCTAATTTGGTAGATTTTAATAGTCAACTAGATGAAAAACGGATCATTTTTAAAATTGACTTAGTGAGAGCCTATCATCACATTCCAGTTGAACCAGATAATGTTCCTAAGACAGCAGTCATAACATCATTTGGATTGTTTGAATTGTTCCCTATGTGTAGACTGCTCTGGTGGTGATTATAGTATTAATTCCTGTTGTCCCTCGTGGAACACAGGGCATCAACAAAGCATCGCCATCAGGTCCTGCTGACAGTCATCCTCTTCACCTCACTCCAGGTCTTGCCTTCTTCCATTGCTTCCATATGGACAGATCTTCGCCATGTTTGTCAGGATCTTCCTTGTTCCTCCTTCCCTGCGGGTTCCACTCCAATGCTTCTCTCTCATTGGCTTAACTCTTCATGCATGCCACCGCCTGCCTTAGTCTTCCACTTTCCTGCAGAGATCTTACCTTCCAAAACCCAATTTTCATTAACCTTCTCAGGCCAAAAGTCGTCAACTTTAAATTAGTCTGGTTTTTCCTTGTTGATGTTTCTTTAATAGTTTAATTTAAGGTGTGCGAGCTATTGGCCCACAGCACCCGAGCTTGGTGCTGGGACTGCCACCTTAAGCCTCCAAGCATGCTGTTTTTCTGTTGGGGTTGTCTCCCTTAGCCTTTGAAGATCCCTCTTCACCGCAAAGTAGCAGTTTCCCTCAAATTTGCCTTGAGTGACAGGTTGCCACTTCCGCCACTCTCGCCATACTGATATACTATATCTCCACCGAAGGCTGCCATTGTGGTCTTCACCTTTGGTCCGCCCCAGGTATTTTATTTTCCCGGTACCCACCATATCTGGTGAGCTTTCCCCTATCCGCCACAATGGGAGTGGCACCTTCACACAGGTGGTGATTATAGGAATATCTTCAATGGATCACTTTGGCCAATGTCGAAACTAAAGACATTGTACAAGTTCCTGGAACCACCACCAGAGCAGTCTACAGATAGAGCAGCTTCACCACTAAGATCAGTTGATGTCTGGTTGATAATGGAGGTAAATAGACTCTGAAACATGTTCCAGGAAATTTAAAAATTGAGTGTTAAGGGTCACCAGTCAACTCAGTTTTCACTCTTAGTGGATTCCAACAATACTGTCATTAACTTCCAGGATTAAAAAGTGATGGAACTAATGTTTGCTGAAGATATATTCAGGTTATGTAAAGAAACAGCTAAGATAAGAACAACATAAAAGTTGAATAAGTTGTACTAGTGATGTAAACACATGGCAAACTTTAACCTTGTTAGCTATACAGTGACCCCTGTTAATTTGAACTTGGATAAACTGTACTAGCTGCCAGTCCCTGCCAAATTCCATCACTTAAATAAAATTTCAGATAATTTGTACTAGGCTTGCTCATTATAAACAGTTGATCAACAAGTGACACAGAATAACTTTTTTTAAAGGTCTTCTTCCACTTCCTTGTTCTACCACTATTGTGGTGTCAGGGTTTACCTCAGATCCGAGGCTCACATTTTTCTTTTGAATCCGACTTTACTTAAGGTGGATTAGCCCAACGCTTCAGGTCGCTGTTTTATCCCCAAGGGTACTCAGATAAATCCTCAGTTCTTGAGGTAGGGATTAGGCATTTCCTTCCAAATCCGAAAGGTTTTGGTTTTCCTGCCAATACTTGTGAGGCTATCTTCCTATCTTCGCTAACCACTTGTGTTCAAACCTTTGAAAAAACTATACAAAATTCAAGCATAATACCAAACAAATATGCAATTAAACCAAATAATCCAACCATACCCAGAATCTATGGTTTACCCAAAATACACAAGCCAGACATTACCATGAGACCCATAATTAGCAGCATAGATTCACCAATTTACAAACTGGCAAAATGGCTATGTAATAAATTTAATTCATTTCCTAAATTTGAAAGTTTAAGCATAAGAAACAGTTATGAACTAATAGAACACATCAAAGACTTCAAATTAACAGAAGAGGACACCCTTGTCTCCTTTGACGTAAAGTCACTATTTCCCAGTATACCAATAGAAAAGCTCCCATCACTGATCAAAAATTGGCTCAAATCACTTGGAATGTCATCATCAGAAATTGCAGAATACATAGAACTCACCAAATTATGCACAGAACAAAATTTCTTCCAGTTCCAAACAAAGTATTTCCGTTGAACTTCAGGTTTAGCAATGGGCAACCCTCTCTCGCCATTCTTAGCAGATATTTACATGAGTTCATTGGAAATAAGGATCACAAAAGGTTTCCCGTGGATGTTCAAACTCTGGCAGCGATATGTGGATGACATATTTGCAATAGTTCCAAAAAGACACATCAGTGACGCATTAAAACTTCTGAACATACAGGACAAAAGTATAAATTTCACAGTGGAAGTAGAAAAAGATAATAAATTACCATTTTTAGATCTAAAATTAATCAAAAACAAGGATAGAATAAATTTCGGTATTCACAGAAAACCAACGCAGACAGACAACTACATAAAAGCTAATAGTTACAATCCAAGAAGCCACAAACAAGTAATTTTCAATAGTTTAACACATAGATTGGTGAACATCCCTCTTTCAGCAGAAGAATATAAAACAGAATATTACAAAATAATTGAAATAGCACAAAAAAATGGCTTTCCCAAAGAATTAGTAGATAAAAAGGTAAAACAAGCAGAAAAGAAAAAAATATTAAAAGAAACTACAACTCTCACAGCAGCAAAAACAAAAATGATATTAAAAAAATTCACATATCATCCATGGGCCTTTGATAAATTTAAAAAGGTGTTCAAGGAATACAACATTCAGCTAGCAGCAGTAAACCATTACTCCATAAAAAACCTACTACTTTCAAACATCAAAGATGCTATTCCACCTAACAAAAAATCTGGCATATACCAAATTGAATGCAGTGATTGTAATGAAATATATATAGGAAAAACCAAAAGAAATTTGGAAATTAGATCCAAGGAACATGTTAGAAACATTAAGAGTAAACAATTAGAAAAATCAGCGGTTGCATTTCACTTTTGGACAAAAAATCATGACATAAAGCTAGAACCAAAACTTCTCAAACACATAACTGGAAAACAAGAACTGTCCACATGGGAACAAATCTTTATTTTAAAAAATAGAAACCGAGTATTTAATTTCGGCATTCCTCAGAGAGACATTTTCAGTAAGTTCATTGAACCGCCACCAGAAGAAACACCAGAAAAAGCATCACCATCTGCACCATGAAACACCATGGAAACCCAGCTATTGTCCGGTTGATAATGGAGGAAAGTTAACCTTCGAAACGCGTCCCGGAAAAATATGTTGTAAGTGTTGTTCAGTGTTATTAATTAACTCACCTTTTAAATTAAACTTGTGAGGCTGTTTGCAGTGGTTTCCCTCTGGGCAAGGGGTCGCCACTTCCATACGACAAATTTTAGAAGTTCAATACATAAAAACACAAAAACAAATAACATACAAATGAACTGACATCTTTTAAATACTTACTTTTCTATATAGTTGCCAACTTTCTCAACATATTTCTCCCTTCGTGATACCAGTTTCAAAACACCCTGCTCAAAGAAGTCGATTTGGTTAGAGTTTAGCCATCTGCAGACCGCTGATTTCAGCTCTATAACTGTAGCAAAGTATTGATTGGCCAGGAATATCTTCATTAGACCAAACAGATGAAAGTCTGACAGTGCTAGATCTGGAATGTATGGTGTGTGTGCTTGTAGTAACTTTCAAAATTGCTGCCTCAATGACTGGTATTCTGTGGAGTTGCAGCTGTTACCGGCCATTTGGAATGTGGTGAATCACAAAGGTTATCATGGCCACACTTTGCTGCTCTTTGCAAGTTGATAAGAGTAACATTTTTGTTGCATAGTTTATGCTTCTCTCGCTAGAGCAACACATGAAAAACAAATAGCATCTTCAGTGAAAACTTCTAACTGTAACTTGATGAAATGTCAACCTCCCACCCACAATACCAAGGTAGAAAAAATTGTGTGTTACTTTCCAATCCACCCTCATATATTCCTTAACTTATTCTTTGTCTAAACTGAATATATGTATTTTTGCTGTGCACTGGAGTATTTTGTGTTATTGCATTCCACATAATGATTCTCGATACATAGAATTGCATGAGTCTTCAAGGATTCTTATAAAACAGAGTTCCAATTTACGTTGCTTCACTTTATTTTGCTTTACTTTTGCATATTTACTGCTCTGAATTTACGCTTTGTTTTTATCTTTTTGCAGGTGGGTCCAACTCTGAAGACGTCGAAAGGTCTGTATAACATCTTGAACTGGCTAATGTGAGGTTATTGGTTCAATATCTTATTATACGTATTTAGTGACGTATATCTTGGAAAGAGCTTTGTGGCTTCCATGGCACAAACTTTGCCTGCTGTCAACCAGGTTGACCCCACCTGGGGGCAGTAAGGCGGGTGGACGGTGGCCCAGGCACATAAAGCAAGGCTGAGGTACGTAGACTCCTTCACATGACCCTGGTAGTTGGTCCTCCGCCCTCCAGGTTGTATTCTCTTTCAGGTTGGGTAGCCTGTAAGTAGTTTACTGTCTCACGTCTCTCAGCAGCGTGGGATGGGGGGTAATGTGACGCAGTTTACCGATGTACCTCAGCTCCAATTGGACCTTTAACTGTAGCCACAACTCAGATGTTTTTAATAATTCCCATGCATGCCAACCATTGCACCTAGACAATAATGTGTGCAGAGTAAATGTGATCTCTTTCAGGCTCATCACATCGGCCAAAGATGTATGAAAGTGATCAGTTAGTTATAGTCTCAACAACTTTTGATGTGACCAGGTATCTTGTCTGGTATCAGCTTTGAACCAGAAAGATAACTGGCTCCAAATTCCAAAAGTTGAAAAAATAACCGCTGTAAATTCAAATGAAAGTACTTTTAAAAACTTTTCTTATAAACTCAAAAATTATGTGATACAAGATTAAAATTAATTAATGGAAAGTTTTGCAACCAAACAACAAAATACCCACCAATTTCATAAACACTTCATGGATTGTATTCACATGACTTTCTCTTTAAAGCATTTTTATCTACTCTACTAGGTATAGTAAGTAAAGGAAGTATTGTATTCCACCTAAGAATTCGACGTCAAGATTTCACTGGAAATATATGTTTTGAGACCTCCTGAATCCAAGAAAAGCATTTTTAGAAAAAGGTCTGTGTGTATGTGTCTCTGTGTCTGTCAGTCTGTGAACAGATAACTCAAAAATAAAAAGTCAGTTAAAAACCGAAGTTGGTGTTTAAGTTTAACATCTTTTAAGAATGTGACAGAAAGATTTTGAAGAAAATTCCTCCACCCTGAGCTACCCTTCTACCCTTTACAAAGAAAATTTTTCTAAAATGTTGATTTTTTTCAAAATCGCTCTAATGATCTTAATTAAAATGCCATGTATTTAAGATATTTTATGACAATCTAAATGTATTCCTTGAATTTTCTGCCTATAGCCTATGTAGTCCTGTTTACTCTGGATGACTTTTGAATAGCTCGTAAACTCTAAGAGAGACCAAATCTTACTACACAAAAAAGTTAGATCTTGCTAAAACACACTATTTATGTGCACATAAATTTGTTTGTAGAGTGAACCATTTCAGAGATATTCATTGTTATTTGTGTGGGCTTTGGAAAGCTTAAACTTTCGTAAAATGAAACATTGTTATTCATTTTTATATATTAGCCGTGCAAAGAGAATGAAATTTGAAAGCTTTAAAAGATTTGACTATTGCTCAAAGCTTACTGTATTCTAATATTCCCCTTGCACCTACAAGGAAATAAACAACAACATAATTTCTGCAAATGTTTATCTCGACTAACACGAAGAAGGTGTAGGAATAAGAGTTTGTAAGAATGGTTAGTACAAGAGTAGAGAAAGTCGTGTGAATGCAACACATCAGATCTTTAGATATGTAGATGTATCCATCAATAACAGTATATTGATGCTATATTCACTATATGTGAATAAAGCCAGTGATATTTGCAGTACAAAATGAAAACAAAGCAAATAATACCCATCATAACTGTACAAGACGTAATATAGATTATTTTAGAACAGCTTTCAGTAAAAAAATATCTGATAAAAAGGTGTACATTTTCAAGGTGTAATTATGTTCAGTAATTGCCAAATGACGTTGAAGAACTGGCAACCAATGTACAACAAAATTAGAAATGTTTCTTAATAATAAATGTTCGTATAAATAGATGACTTGTAAATAATTCTTAAAATCTTAAAATTTTTGAAAGCTTAGTTTTGTTTAGATTGCTCTAACTTTTACTTTCTCTACTGAGGAAGTATTGTATTCCACCCCAAAAATTTGATGTCAAGATTTCACCGGAAATATATGTTTTGAGACCCCCTGAATCAAAAAAAAAAAAAAAAAAAACATTTTTAGAAAAAGGTCCATGTCTGTGTGTGTGTATGTGTGTGTGTGTGTGTGTGTGTGTGTGTGTGTGTGTGTGTGTGTGTGTGTGTGTGTGTGTGTGTGTCAGTCTGTGGACAGCATAACTCAAAAATGAAAAGTCGCTTAAAAACCAAAGTTGGTATTTAAGTTTAATGTCTTTCAAGGATGCGACACGAAGATTTTGAAGAACATAGGTTAAGTTAGTTTAGACAACTCTTTAGATAACAATTACCACAATCATCTGCTGCGTGCCTACTCAGTGTACAGTAGAATTAAGGTGCCACTTTACCTTCGCTTGCTACATTACGATAATTTGGAGAATTCTTTAGATAACAAATACCACAATCACCTGCTGTGTGCCCTCAGTACACAGTGAATGGTGATAACACAAAACTTAAACTATCTACATTAAGATAGTATGGACAACTCTTTGGATAACAATTACCACCATCCTCTGCTGTGTGCCTACTGAATATTAAGTCAATGGTGATTACACTATGGTTTCACCTACTAGGTTCAATCAGTTTGGACAACCCTTGGGATAAAAATTACCACCATCCTCTGCTGTGTGCCTACTGAATATTAAGTCAATGGTGATTACACTATAGTTTCACCTACTAGGTTCAATCAGTTTGGACAACCCTTGGGATAACAATTACCACCATCCTCTGCTGTGTGCCTACTGAATATTAAGTCAATGGTGATTACACTATAGTTTCACCTACTAGGTTCAATCAGTTTGGACAACCCTTGGGATAAAAATTACCACAATCATCTGCCATGTGCCTACTCAGTGTGCAGTGGATTGTGATTTCACTACAGTTACATTTAACAGGTTAACTTAGTTTAGACAGCACTTTGGATACAATTATTACAATTATCTGCTGTGTGCCTTCTCAATATACAGTGGATGGTGATTATACTAAGGATTCACTTAGGAAGTTAAGTTAAATTGTACAGCTCTTTGGATAACAACTGCCACAATCACCTGCTGTGTGCCTACTCCCTATACAGTGGGTGGCGATTACATTATAGTTTCACTTAATAGGTTAAGTTAGTTTTGCCAACTCTTTGGATAGCAATTACCCTGATCACTTATGTGCCTGCCCAATGTACAGTGGAATTAAGTTGCCACTTTAGCTTTGCTTACTAGGCTAGGTTAGTTTGGACAACTCTTCGGTTAACAGTTACATCAATGACCTGCTGTGTGCCTACTCAGTACACAGTGGATGGTAATTACACTATTGTTAAACTATCTAGGTTACATTAGTTTGGACAACCCTTTGAACAACAATTACGTCAATCATCTCTTATGTACCTACTCAGTATAAAGTGGATGGTGATTAAATTATTGTTTCACTTACTAGGTTACCTAAGTTAGTTTGGTCAACTCTTTGCATAAGAATTACAACAGCCAACTGCAATGTGCCTACCCAGTATGCAGTGGTTGCTGAGTGCACTACTGTTTTACTTAATAGGTTATGTTAGTTTGGACATCCTTTGGATACAGCTATCACATACATGGTGGATGATAATTGCACTATTGTTAAACTATCTACGTAAAGCTAGTTTGGACAACCCTTTGGATAACATTTACCCCAGTCATCTGTTGTATGCCTAATCAGTATACAGTGGATCATGAGTTTTTTTTTTTTTTTTGTTTTTTTAAATTAACGTCCTCCAACATTGCGTCATATCGGACGGTGAGTGAATGAAACGGATGAAATGATGCTCAAATGAGCCCGAGGTCCATGGAGCTTTTAAGTTACCCGACATTCGTCTTCTCAGGATAAGGGAAAACCTCGGAAAAAACCTTACCCGGATAACTTACCCTAAGCGAGATTCGAACTCGCGACCTCTTGAACGTGAGGCAGACACGCTAACCATCACGCTATCGAGGCGGGCAGTGGATCATGAGTACACTACAGTTCACTTAATAGGTTAAGTTAGTTTAGAAACCTTTGGATACAATTATCACATTCATCTGCTGTGTGCCAACTCAGTATACAGTGGATGGTGATTTTCACTTTCACTTACTAAGTTAAGTTAGTTTGGATGTCCTTTGGATATAGCTATCACATTCATCTGTTGTGTGCCTACTCAGTATACACTGGTTGGTGATTACGCAATAGCTTTACATAATTGGTTAAGTTAGTTTAGCGAAACTTTGGATACAACTATCACATTCATCTGCTGTGTGCCTACTCAGTATACAGTGGTTGGTGATTAAACTATAGTTTGACATAATTGGTTAAGTTAGTTTAGAGAAACTTTGGATACAATTATTACATTCATCTGCTGTGTGCCTACTCAGTATACAGTGGTTGGTGATTACGCTATAGTTTGACATAATTGGTTAAGTTAGTTTGGATAAACTTTGGATACAATTATCGGAATCCTCTGCTGCGTGCCTACTCACTACATGGTGGACTGTGAATACACTATAGTTTCACTTACTAAGTTAAGTTAGTTTGGATGTCCTTTGGATATAGCTATCACATTCATCTGTTGTGTGCCTACTCAGCATACAGTGGTTAGTGATTACACTATAGTTTGGCTTAATTGGTTAAGTTAGTTTAGAGAAACTTTGGATACAATTATCACATTCATCTGTTGTATGCCTACTCAGTATACAATGGATGGTGATTACACTATAGTTTGGCTTCATTGGTTAAGTTAGTTTAGTGAGACTTTGGTTACAATTATCATATTCATCTGCTGTGTGCCTACTCAGTATACCGTTAACTATTTTTACTCTATAGTTTCACTTACTAGATTAAATTTTTTTAGAGCACACTTTGAAAAGCAATTATCGCAATCCTCTGCTGCGTGCCTACTCACTACATGGTGGACTGTGATTACACTATACTTTCACTTACTAAGTTAAGTTAGTTTGGATGTCCTTTGGATATAGCTATCACATTCATCTGTTGTGTGCCTACTCAGTATACAGTGGTTGGTGATTACGCAATAGCTTTACATAATTGGTTAAGTTAGTTTAGAGAAACTCTGGATACAATTATCACATTCACCTGCTGTGTGCCTACTGAGTATACAGTGGATGGTGATTACACTACACTTTGACTTAATTGGTTAAGTGAGTTTAGAGAATCTCTGGATACAGTTATCACATTCATCTGTAGTGTGCCTACTCAGTATACAGTGGATGGTGATTACACTATAGTTTGACTTAGTTGGTTAAGTCAGTTTAGAGAAAGTTTGGATACAACTATCACATTCATCTGTACTGTGCCTACTCAGTATACAGTGGATGGTGATTACACTATAGTTTGACTTAATTGCTTAAGTGAGTTTAGAGAATCTCTGGATACAATTATCACATTCATCTGTAGTGTGCCTACTCAGTATACAGTGGATGGTGATTACACTATAGTTTGACTTAATTGGTTAAGTGAGTTTAGAGAAAGTTTGGATACAATTATCACAATCATCTGTAGTGTGCCTACTCAGTATACAGTGGATGGTGATTACACTATAGTTTGACTTAATTGCTTAAGTGAGTTTAGAGAATCTCTGGATACAATTATCACATTCATCTGTAGTGTGCCTACTCAGTATACAGTGGATGGTGATTACACTATAGTTTGACTTAATTGCTTAAGTGAGTTTAGAGAATCTCTGGATACAATTATCACATTCATCTGTAGTGTGCCTACTCAGTATACAGTGGATGGTGATTACACTATAGTTTGACTTAATTGCTTAAGTGAGTTTAGAGAAAGTTTGGATACAATTATCACAATCATCTGTAGTGTGCCTACTCAGTATACAGTGGATGGTGATTACACTATAGTTTGACTTAATTGCTTAAGTGAGTTTAGAGAATCTCTGGATACAATTATCACATTCATCTGTAGTGTGCCTACTCAGTATACAGTGGATGGTGATTACACTATAGTTTGACTTAATTGCTTAAGTGAGTTTAGAGAAACTCTGGATACAATTATCACATTCATCTGTAGTGTGCCTACTCAGTATACAGTGGATGGTGATTACACTATAGTTTGACTTAATTGCTTAAGTGAGTTTAGAGAAACTCTGGATACAATTATCACATTCATTTGTAGTGTGCCTACTCAGTATACAGTGGATGGTGATTACACTATAGTTTGACTTAATTGCTTAAGTGAGTTTAGAGAAAGTTTGGATACAATTATCACAATCATCTGTAGTGTGCCTACTCAGTATACAGTGGATGGTGATTACACTATAGTTTGACTTAATTGCTTAAGTGAGTTTAGAGAATCTCTGGATACAATTATCACATTCATCTGTAGTGTGCCTACTCAGTATACAGTGGATGGTGATTACACTATAGTTTGACTTAATTGCTTAAGTGAGTTTAGAGAAACTCTGGATACAGTTATCACATTCATCTGCTGTGTGCCTACTCAGTATACAGTGGATGGTGATTACACTATAGTTTGACTTAATTGCTTAAGTGAGTTTAGAGAAACTCTGGATACAATTATCACATTCATCTGTAGTGTGCCTACTCAGTATACAGTGGATGGTGATTACACTATAGTTTGACTTAATTGCTTAAGTGAGTTTAGAGAATCTCTGGATACAATTATCACATTCACCTGTAGTGTGCCTACTCAGTATACAGTGGTTGGTGTTTACACTATAGTTTGACTTAATTGCTTAAGTGAGTTTAGAGAATCTCTGGATACAGTTATCACATTCATCTGTAGTGTGCCTACTCAGTATACAGTGGTTGGTGATTACACTATAGTTTGACTTAATTGGTTAAGTGAGTTTAGAGAATCTCTGGATACAGTTATCACATTCATCTGCTGTGTGCCTACTCAGTATACAGTAGATGGTGATTACACTATAGTTTGACTTAATTGCTTAAGTGAGTTTAGAGAATCTCTGGATACAGTTATCACATTCATCTGTAGTGTGCCTACTCAGTATACAGTGGTTGGTGATTACACTATAGTTTGACTTAATTGCTTAAGTGAGTTTAGAGAAACTCTGGATACAGTTATCACATTCATCTGTAGTGTGCCTACTCAGTATACAGTGGTTGGTGATTACACTATAGTTTGATTTAATTGCTTAAGTGAGTTTAGAGAAACTCTGGATACAGTTATCACATTCATCTGTAGTGTGCCTACTCAGTATACAGTGGTTGGTGATTACACTATAGTTTGACTTAATTGCTTAGTTGAGTTTAGAGAAACTCTGGATACAGTTATCACATTCATCTGTAGTGTGCCTACTCAGTATACAGTGGATGGTGATTACACTATAGTTTGACTTAATTGCTTAAGTGAGTTTAGAGAATCTCTGGATACAGTTATCACATTCATCTGTAGTGTGCCTACTCAGTATACAGTGGTTGGTGATTACACCATAGTTTGACTTAATTGCTTAAGTGAGTTTAGAGAATCTCTGGATACAGTTATCACATTCATCTGTAGTGTGCCTACTCAGTATACAGTGGTTGGTGATTACACTATTGTTTGACTTAATTGCTTAAGTGAGTTTAGAGAATCTCTGGATACAGTTATCACATTCATCTGCTGTTTGCCTACTCAGTATACAGTAGATGGTGATTACACTATAGTTTGACTTAATTGCTTAAGTGAGTTTAGAGAATCTCTGGATACAGTTATCACATTCATCTGTAGTGTGCCTACTCAGTATACAGTGGTTGGTGATTACACTATAGTTTGACTTAATTGGTTAAGTGAGTTTAGAGGATCTCTGGATACAATTATCACATTCATCTGCAGTGTGCCTACTCAGTATACAGTGGTTGGTGATTACACTATAGTTTGACTTAATTGGTTAAGTGAGTTTAGAGAATCTCTGGATACAGTTATCACATTCATCTGTAGTGTGCCTACTCAGTATACAGTGGTTGGTGATTACACTATAGTTTGACTTAATTGGTTAAGTGAGTTTAGAGAATCTCTGGATACAGTTATCACATTCATCTGCTGTGTGCCTACTCAGTATACAGTGGATGGTGATTACACTATAGTTTGACTTAATTGCTTAAGTGAGTTTAGAGAATCTTTGGGTACAATTATCACATTCATCTGCTGTGTGCCTACTCAGTATACAGTGGTTGGTGATTACACTATAGTTTGACTTAGTTGCTTAAGTGAGTTTAGAGAATCTCTGGATACAGTTATCACATTCATCTGTAGTGTGCCTACTCAGTATACAGTGGTTGGTGATTACACTATAGTTTGACTTAATTGGTTAAGTGAGTTTAGAGAATCTCTGGATACAGTTATCACATTCATCTGTAGTGTGCCTACTCAGTATACAGTGGTTGGTGATTACACTATAGTTTGACTTAATTGCTTAAGTGAGTTTAGAGAATCTTTGGGTACAATTATCACATTCATCTGCAGTGTGCCTACTCAGTATACAGTGGTTGGTGATTACACTATAGTTTGACTTAGTTGGTTAAGTGAGTTTAGAGAATCTCTGGTTACAGTTATCACATTCATCTGTGGTGTGCCTACTCAGTATACAGTGGATGGTGATTACACTATAGTTTGACTTAGTTGGTTAAGTCAGTTTAGAGAAAGTTTGGATACAACTATCACATTCATCTGCTGTGTGCCTACTCGGTATACAGCAGATGGTGATTACACTATAGTTTGACTTAGTTGGCTAAGTCAGTTTAGAGAATGTTTGGATACAATTATCACATTCATCTGCTGTGTGCCTACTCAGTATACAGTGGTTGGTGATTACACAATAGTTTGGCTTAGTTGGTTAAGTCAGTTTAGAGAAAGTATGGATACAATTATCACATTCATCTGCTGTGTGCCTACTGAGTATACAGTGGTTGGTGATTACACTATAGTTTGGCTTAGTTGGTTAAGTCAGTTTAGAGAAAGTATGGATACAATTATCACATTCATCTGCTGTGTGCCTACTCAGTATACAGTGGATGGTGATTACACTATAGTTTGACTTAGTAGGTTAAGTTAGTTTAGATAACCTTTGGATACAGTTATTACTTTCATCTGCTGTGTGCCTACTCAGTTTACAGTGGATGGTGATTACACTATAGTTTTACTTAGTAGGTTAAGTTAGTTAGTACAATTCTTTAGATACAATTGCCACAATATTCTTCTGTGTGCATAATACTCTACAGTGGATGATTACAGTATAGCTTCACTTACCAGTTGGGGCAATTCTTTCACTGCCAGTTACCACATTCATCTGTGGTGTGTCTACTCAGTATACAGTGGGTGAGGATTAGTCATTAATTTTGTTGACTCGGTTTATTGGGTTATGCGAGCTTTTCCAACGCCAACTACTAGCGTTATCTACTATGTACATGGTCACTATTTGGCAATTGATTATTTGTGTTTTCTTACACCTTACAAGATTATGATGTCTTTGACCATAGTTTCAATGCCAAGTGCATTCAGCGTTTGTTGCCTCTCACCCAGTATAGAGGAAATTATGCTACTACCTTAGTTTTGCTTACTACCTAATGTTACCTAAAGAACAATTTGTATGGTGACTGCCCGCACATGTGCTGTTCTTTTACTCACTATAGAGAATACCTCATCCGACGTTATTTAATCTTTTTAGTAATATTTTGGATCTACAAGCATCGGTCTTCCTTTTCAGTGTCCTTTTGTTAAGGTAGTTTCCAATTACGACTATGTTCATAAATGGTTGCCATATCAAGCATATTAGGTTTTGCTGTATGCTATAGGAAGAGAAATGGGTCTCATAGGTCCAAAGTCTTTAAAAATATTTGGAGATGTCCAGATTTCAACTATTAAGTAGTAGGTGAAATGGAAATCTGAAAGATTAAATTAAAGAGTGAGAAGTGGGTTATAATTATATGAGTATGAAAACTTTATGCATTTCTCTTATTAGTCAACAATAAAGCATTGATCCATTAAGAGAAAAGGACTCGATGCGCGCTGTGGTGTCGTGAAGACTTCTTAACTATTGTGATGAAGTGACTAATCTGCAGTATTTGTGAAGTGAGTCACTGAATGTTTGGAGTTTTAGTCTGTTGCAGAAGGAATTGTAACTGAAACAGAATGTGTTGAGAACTGTGCAGGGTCTACATTTACTGGAGTAATGTATTTGCTTGCACATAGTGGTGAATCTGATCTGCTGCAACATCAAAGAATAACTTAGGAATCTAAACATTAAAGGAGTGAAGATCAAAGAATCTGACTTAAAATCTACATGCCACACAGTTACTAATGGAAGTGTTTTGATCATCATTGAGGAGTTTTACAATATTGGTTTACGATGTTCTCAGGGAACTTGACATGCACTGAGAGCATATGAATCTGACTGAATGAATTTAATTATGAAGCATTTAATGCACTGTAGGAGTGACTAAGGGATTTGTCGGAGCAGCACGGATAAGAAAAGTCTCTGAGGAGGTGGAATAAGTATTAGAATTTGGTTGACCACCACTGAGCAATGCGTGGTGGGGCATTGCTTAAAGAAGAGGATAATATAACTCATTTGAAGGGAGGTAAGTGCTTCAAGCTGTAACTATTGCAATATTCAGTGTAATCAGTTACAGCAGTCTGATTAATTATTTTCATAAATGCAAATTTCATTCTTTTACTAAGTGCTTTTGTAATGAGGTATTACTTATAACCATGAGTAATATGTTCTAAGACAAATTCTATCAACATTATAAATAATTTCTTAAATTTATTCTACATCTATACACTATTATGAAACACAAACACCAGTAACAATACATGAAGACTTCCATAGGTTAGTGAAGTGATGTGTAGTGAAGAGGAGACATCTGTGACAAAGTTATGTGAATTGTTATTGTTTTGAGGTGTAGTGCCAAATGAGGAGAGATAAAAGGAGTGGTTTTAGAGTCAAAAGAATTACAGGAGGATTTATCTTGAAATAGGATACACCTTTTTAACCAGGCCCAATTAATTTATATATTGACAACAGCATGCATAAATATCAGAGAGAAGCAGGGTGATATCATAAAGTAAGAAGTGCTATAATTAATACCCGTCAAACTGGAATGCATATCTAGAAAATATATATCTCACCAAATAAATTAATTACACTGCATTGCCAGATAATTTATATAGAGTACCCACTACCAGGCAGTACAAGTGGTTCAATTTACTGATACTGCCATCACTTAGGTACATGTTTTTTTAAAATGGGAAATATTTGGTGAGCTCATTTTCTCCCATCCTCAACCTGATGCAGACTGCTGGAATGTGGACGACAATACAGCAATCAAGAACATGAATTCAAAACTACCTTTGGAAGAAACTAGAAAAGATATTCACCTGCTGATAACACAAGAAAACTTAAAAAGAGATTGATCAGGAGCTTTGGGAACACAGAAAATGTGATAATACCCTGCCTCAACCATATTCATGAACCTTAATACCGGTTCTATCCACATTTAAAAAGTTGTGAGAAGATGGAAGAGAAGAAATTACAGAGGGGGCAGAATAAAGAATAGAATCTGGTTGGCTGCCACAAGGCAATGCGAGGAGGGGCATTGCTTAAAGAAGGGGATCTCAAAAGCACCTTAAGTACAGGTAAGTATTGAATTCTGTACATATTTCAATATTCAGTGCAACCTGTACAACTGTTTGTGAATTACATTACAACTGTATTATATAAGTAACTACTATTGATAAAATCCAATACAGATTAGTGTCATTAAAACGTATGTTATTTAAATAAAAACATGTTGTCAATTTCTTTCCTGTGTACCTTCCTTGGGTAAACTATAATGGGTAACAAGACCTGAAGAGTACTCTGCGGAAGTGAAATGCCCCAAAGCGAAGAGGAATTACTGTGTTACAGGGATGTGATGTGTATGCGTTCTGAAGAGGTCTATCAGAGGAAACTTGTAAAATTGGATCAATCAATGCTTTAATGTTGATTATTATAGGAAATGCTTCATACTTTACTGCAGATAAAGTGAACTCAACCTTTCCTTTTTGATTGCTACATTTGTGAATTCCTGTGTTCTATTTCTTTCATCCCTGGTTCGGATGAGTACTACACATGCTCATATTTCATTAACAGTAACACTGTAATGTGTTATTGTACAAGCTCAAAGTGGAATTTGCTATTTGGTATCAGTTGCTATGCTAAACAGCATACCTATTTCTAACTTGTGATCTACTCAGTACGTAGCAGCTCATGATTACACTTAAGATCCACTAACTAGGTTAAGCTGCTTTGGCTGCCCACTACAACCATCATCTGGACTGAATCTACTCAGTATACAGCTGCTGATATTACGTTCAATTTCACATTCTAGGTTAAGTTACCTTGGATGGCAATAATCACCTTCATCTGCAGTGTGCTTACTCAGTATACGGAGGATGGTATATCACACGATAGTTTCACTTACAAGGTAATGTTAGTTTGATGAGCTCTTTGGATAGCAATTACCTCAAGCATGTGCAGTGGGTCTACTCAGTATACAGTGGATGGTGATTACACTATAGTTTGACTTAATTGGTTAAGTGAGTTTAGAGAAACTCTGGATACAATTATCACATTCATCTGCTGTGTGCCTACTCAGTATACAGTGGATGGTGATTACGCTATAGTTTGACTTAATTGGTTAAGTGAGTTTAGAGAAACTCTGGATACAATTATCACATTCATCTGCTGTGTGCCTACTCAGTATACAGTAGATGGTGATTACATTATAGTTTGGCTTATTTGGTTAAATTAGTTTGGATAACCTTTGGGTACAATTATCACATTCATCTGCTGTGTGCCTACTCAGTATACAGTGGATGGTGAATACAATATAGTTTGACTTAATTGGTTAAGTTAGTTTAGAGTAACTCTGGATACAGTTATCACATTCATCTGTAGTGTGCCTACTCAGTATACAGTGGTTGGTGATTACTTTTATTATTATTATTATTATTATTACACTATAGTTTGACTTAATTGGTTAAGTGAGTTTAGAGAATCTCTGGATACAGTTATCACATTCATCTGTAGTGTGCCTACTCAGTATACAGTGGTTGGTGATTACACTATAGTTTGACTTAATTGCTTAAGTGAGTTTAGAGAATCTTTGGGTACAATTATCACATTCATCTGCTGTGTGCCTACTCAGTATACAGTGGATGGTGAATTCAATATAGTTTGACTTAATTGGTTAAGTTAGTTTAGAGAAACTCTGGATACAATTATCACATTCATCTGCTGTGTGCCTACTCAGTATACAGTGGATGGTGAATACAATATAGTTTGACTTAATTGGTTAAGTTAGTTTAGAGAAACTCTGGATACAATTATCACATTCAGCTACTATGTGCCTACTCAGTATACAGTGGATGGTGAATACAATATAGTTTGACTTAATTGGTTAAGTTAGTTTAGTGAGACTTTGGTTACAATTATCATATTCATCTGCTGTGTGCCTACTCAGTATACCGTTAACTATTTTTACTCTATAGTTTCACTTACTAGATTAAATTTTTTTAGAGCACACTTTGAAAAGCAATTATCGCAATCCTCTGCTGCGTGCCTACTCACTACATGGTGGACTGTGATTACACTATACTTTCACTTACTAAGTTAAGTTAGTTTGGTGTCCTTTGGATATAGCTATCACATTCATCTGTTGTGTGCCTACTCAGTATACAGTGGTTGGTGATTACGCAATAGCTTTACATAATTGGTTAAGTTAGTTTAGAGAAACTCTGGATACAATTATCACATTCACCTGCTGTGTGCCTACTGAGTATACAGTGGATGGTGATTACACTACACTTTGACTTAATTGGTTAAGTGAGTTTAGAGAATCTCTGGATACAGTTATCACATTCATCTGTAGTGTGCCTACTCAGTATACAGTGGATGGTGATTACACTATAGTTTGACTTAGTTGGTTAAGTCAGTTTAGAGAAAGTTTGGATACAACTATCACATTCCTCTGTACTGTGCCTACTCAGTATACAGTGGATGGTGATTACACTATAGTTTGACTTAATTGCTTAAGTGAGTTTAGAGAATCTCTGGATACAATTATCACATTCATCTGTAGTGTGCCTACTCAGTATACAGTGGATGGTGATTACACTATAGTTTGACTTAATTGCTTAAGTGAGTTTAGAGAAACTCTGGATACAATTATCACATTCATCTGTAGTGTGCCTACTCAGTATACAGTGGTTGGTGATTACACTATAGTTTGACTTAATTGGTTAAGTGAGTTTAGACAAACTCTGGATACAATTATCACATTCATCTGTAGTGTGCCTACTCAGTATACAGTGGATGGTGATTACACTATAGTTTGACTTAATTGGTTAAGTGAGTTTAGAGAAACTCTGGATAGAGTTATCACATTCATCTGTAGTGTGCCTACTCAGTATACAGTGGTTGGTGATTACACTATAGTTTGACTTAATTGGTTAAGTGAGTTTAGAGAATCTCTGGATACAGTTATCACATTCATCTGTAGTGTGCCTACTCAGTATACAGTGGTTGGTGATTACACTATTGTTTGACTTAATTGCTTAAGTGAGTTTAGAGAATCTCTGGATACAGTTATCACATTCATCTGCTGTGTGCCTACTCAGTATACAGTAGATGTTGATTACACTATAGTTTGACTTAATTGCTTAAGTGAGTTTAGAGAATCTCTGGATACAGTTATCACATTCATCTGTAGTGTGCCTACTCAGTATACAGTGGTTGGTGATTATACTATAGTTTGACTTAATTGGTTAAGTGAGTTTAGAGAATCTCTGGATACAATTATCACATTCATCTGCAGTGTGCCTACTCAGTATACAGTGGTTGGTGATTACACTATAGTTTAACTTAATTGGTTAAGTGAGTTTAGAGAATCTCTGGATACAGTTATCACATTCATCTGTAGTGTGCCTACTCAGTATACAGTGATTGGTGATTACACTATAGTTTGACTTAATTGGTTAAGTGAGTTTAGAGAATCTCTAGATACAGTTATCACATTCATCTGCTGTGTGCCTACTCAGTATACAGTGGATGGTGATTACACTATAGTTTGACTTAATTGCTTAAGTGAGTTTAGAGAATCTTTGGGTACAATTATCACATTCATCTGCTGTGTGCCTACTCAGTATACAGTGGTTGGTGATTACACTATAGTTTGACTTAGTTGCTTAAGTGAGTTTAGAGAATCTCTGGATACAGTTATCACATTCATCTGTAGTGTGCCTACTCAGTATACAGTGGTTGGTGATTACACTATAGTTTGACTTAATTGCTTAAGTGAGTTTAGAGAATCTCTGGTTACAGTTATCACATTCATCTGTAGTGTGCCTACTCAGTATACAGTGGATGGTGATTACACTATAGTTTGACTTAGTTGGTTAAGTCAGTTTAGAGAAAGTTTGGATACAACTATCACATTCATCTGCTGTGTGCCTACTCGGTATACAGCAGATGGTGATTACACTATAGTTTGACTTAGTTGGCTAAGTCAGTTTAGAGAAAGTTTGGATACAATTATCACATTCATCTGCTGTGTGCCTACTCAGTATACAGTGGTTGGTGATTACACAATAGTTTGGCTTAGTTGGTTAAGTCAGTTTAGAGAAAGTATGGATACAATTATCACATTCATCTGCTGTGTGCCTACTGAGTATACAGTGGTTGGTGATTACACTATAGTTTGGCTTAGTTGGTTAAGTCAGTTTAGAGAAAGTATGGATACAATTATCACATTCATCTGCTGTGTGCCTACTCAGTATACAGTGGATGGTGATTACACTATAGTTTGACTTAGTAGGTTAAGTTAGTTTAGATAACCTTTGGATACAGTTATTACTTTCATCTGCTGTGTGCCTACTCAGTTTACAGTGGATGGTGATTACACTATAGTTTTACTTAGTAGGTTAAGTTAGTTAGTACAATTCTTTAGATACAATTGCCACAATATCCTTCTGTGTGCATAATACTCTACAGTGGATGATTACAGTATAGCTTCACTTACCAGTTGGGGCAATTCTTTCACTGCCAGTTACCACATTCATCTGTGGTGTGTCTACTCAGTATACAGTGGGTGAGGATTAGTCATTAATTTTGTTGACTCGGTTTATTGGGTTATGCGAGCTTTTCCAACGCCAACTACTAGCGTTATCTACTATGTACATGGTCACTATTTGGCAATTGATTATTTGTGTTTTCTTACACCTTACAAGATTATGATGTCTTTGACCATAGTTTCAATGCCAAGTGCATTCAGCGTTTGTTGCCTCTCACCCAGTATAGAGGAAATTATGCTACTACCTTAGTTTTGCTTACTACCTAGTGTTACCTAAAGAACAATTTGTATGGTGACTGCCCGCACATGTGCTGTTCTTTTACTCGCTATAGAGAATACCTCATCCGACGTTATTTAATCTTTTTAGTAATATTTTGGATCTACAAGCATCGGTCTTCCTTTTCAGTGTCCTTTTGTTAAGGTAGTTTCCAATTACGACTATGTTCATAAATGGTTGCCATATCAAGCATATTAGGTTTTGCTGTATGCTATAGGAAGAGAAATGGGTCTCATAGGTCCAAAGTCTTTAAAAATATTTGGAGATGTCCAGATTTCAACTATTAAGTAGTAGGTGAAATGGAAATCTGAAAGATTAAATTAAAGAGTGAGAAGTGGGTTATAATTATATGAGTATGAAAACTTTATGCATTTCTCTTATTAGTCAACAATAAAGCATTGATCCATTAAGAGAAAAGGACTCGATGCGCGCTGTGGTGTCGTGAAGACTTCTTAACTATTGTGATGAAGTGACTAATCTGCAGTATTTGTGAAGTGAGTCACTGAATGTTTGGAGTTTTAGTCTGTTGCAGAAGGAATTGTAACTGAAACAGAATGTGTTGAGAACTGTGCAGGGTCTACATTTACTGGAGTAATGTATTTGCTTGCACATAGTGGTGAATCTGATCTGCTGCAACATCAAAGAATAACTTAGGAATCTAAACATTAAAGGAGTGAAGATCAAAGAATCTGACTTAAAATCTACATGCCACACAGTTACTAATGGAAGTGTTTTGATCATCATTGAGGAGTTTTACAATATTGGTTTACGATGTTCTCAGGGAACTTGACATGCACTGAGAGCATATGAATCTGACTGAATGAATTTAATTATGAAGCATTTAATGCACTGTAGGAGTGACTAAGGGATTTGTCGGAGCAGCACGGATAAGAAAAGTCTCTGAGGAGGTGGAATAAGTATTAGAATTTGGTTGACCACCACTGAGCAATGCGTGGTGGGGCATTGCTTAAAGAAGAGGATAATATAACTCATTTGAAGGGAGGTAAGTGCTTCAAGCTGTAACTATTGCAATATTCAGTGTAATCAGTTACAGCAGTCTGATTAATTATTTTCATAAATGCAAATTTCATTCTTTTACTAAGTGCTTTTGTAATGAGGTATTACTTATAACCATGAGTAATATGTTCTAAGACAAATTCTATCAACATTATAAATAATTTCTTAAATTTATTCTACATCTATACACTATTATGAAACACAAACACCAGTAACAATACATGAAGACTTCCATAGGTTAGTGAAGTGATGTGTAGTGAAGAGGAGACATCTGTGACAAAGTTATGTGAATTGTTATTGTTTTGAGGTGTAGTGCCAAATGAGGAGAGATAAAAGGAGTGGTTTTAGAGTCAAAAGAATTACAGGAGGATTTATCTTGAAATAGGATACACCTTTTTAACCAGGCCCAATTAATTTATATATTGACAACAGCATGCATAAATATCAGAGAGAAGCAGAGTGATATCATAAAGTAAGAAGTGCTATAATTAATACCCGTCAAACTAGAATGCATATCTAGAAAATATATATCTCACCAAATAAATTAATTACACTGCATTGCCAGATAATTTATATAGAGTACCCACTACCAGGCAGTACAAGTGGTTCAATTTACTGATACTGCCATCACTTAGGTACATGTTTTTTTAAAATGGGAAATATTTGGTGAGCTCATTTTCTCCCATCCTCAACCTGATGCAGACTGCTGGAATGTGGACGACAATACAGCAATCAAGAACATGAATTCAAAACTACCTTTGGAAGAAACTAGCAAAGATATTCACCTGCTGATAACACAAGAAAACTTAAAAAGAGATTGATCAGGAGCTTTGGGAACACAGAAAATGTGATAATACACTGCCTCAACCATATTCATGAACCTTAATACCGGTTCTATCCACATTTAAAAAGTTGTGAGAAGATGGAAGAGAAGAAATTACAGAGGGGGCAGAATAAAGAATAGAATCTGGTTGGCTGCCACAAGGCAATGCGAGGAGGGGCATTGCTTAAAGAAGGGGATCTCAAAAGCACCTTAAGTACAGGTAAGTATTGAATTCTGTACTGATTTCAATATTCAGTGCAACCAGTACAACTGTTTGTGAATAACATTACAACTGTATTATATAAGTAACTACTATTGATAAAATCCAATACAGATTAGTGTCATTAAAACGTATGTTATTTAAATAAAAACATGTTGTCAATTTCTTTCCTGTGTACCTTCCTTGGGTAAACTACAATGTGTAACAAGACCTGAAGAGTACTCTGCGGAAGTGAAATGCCCCAAAGTGAAGAGGAATTACTGTGTTATAGGGATGTGATGTGTATGCGTTCTGAAGAGGTCTATCAGAGGAAACTTGTAAAATTGGATCAATCAATGCTTTAGTGTTGATTATTATAGGAAATGCTTCATACTTTACTGCAGATAAAGTGAACTCAACCTTTCATTTTTGATTGCTACATTTGTGAATTCCTGTGTTCTATTTCTTTCATCCCTGGTTCGGATGAGTACTACACATGCTCATATTTCATTAACAGTAACACTGTAATGTGTTATTGTACAAGCTCAAAGTGGAATTTGCTATTTGGTATCAGTTGCTATGCTAAACAGCATACCTATTTCTAACTTGTGATCTACTCAGTACGTAGCAGCTCATGATTACACTTAAGATCCACTAACTAGGTTAAGCTGCTTTGGCTGCCCACTACAACCATCATCTGCACTGAATCTACTCAGTATACAGCTGCTGATATTACGTTCAATTTCACATTCTAGGTTAAGTTACCTTGGATGGCAATAATCACCTTCATCTGCAGTGTGCTTACTCAGTATACGGAGGATGGTATATCACACGATAGTTTCACTTACAAGGTAATGTTAGTTTGATGAGCTCTTTGGATAGCAATTACCTCAAGCATGTGCTGTGGGTCTACTCATTATACAGTGAATGGTGATTACAATACAGTTTCACTTACTATGTTAAGTTAGTTTGGATAACCTTTGGATACAATTATCACATTCATCTGCTGTGTGCCTACTCAGTATACAGTGGATGGTGATTACACTATAGTTTGACTTAATTGGTTAAGTGAGTTTAGAGAAACTCTGGATACATTTATCACATTCATCTGCTGTGTGCCTACTCAGTATACAGTGGATGGTGATTACGCTATAGTTTGACTTAATTGGTTAAGTGAGTTTAGAGAAACTCTGGATACAATTATCACATTCATCTGCTGTGTGCCTACTCAGTATACAGTAGATGGTGATTACATTATAGTTTGGCTTATTTGGTTAAATTAGTTTGGATAACCTTTGGGTACAATTATCACATTCATCTGCTGTGTGCCTACTCAGTATACAGTGGATGGTGAATACAATATAGTTTGACTTAATTGGTTAAGTTACTTTAGAGTAACTCTGGATACAATTATCACATTCATCTGCTGTGTGCCTACTCAGTATACAGTGGATGGTGAATACAATATAGCTTGACTTAATTGGTTAAGTTAGTGTAGAGAAACTCTGGATACAATTATCACATTCATCTGCTGTGTGCCTACTCAGTATACAGTGGATGGTGAATACAATATAGTTTGACTTAATTGGTTAAGTGAGTTTAGAGAATCTCTGGATACAATTATCACATTCAGCTACTGTGTGCCTACTCAGTATACAGTGGATGGTGAATACAATATAGTTTGACTTAATTGGTTAAGTTATTTATTTTATTTATTTATTTACATCCATTTAAACATATACATGTCATCGGATAAGTAACAAGAAAGATTTACAATTTAAGGTAGGTAATTACAGTATTTCCAAATTTAAAAATTACTTTACACTATAGAAGCTGGAGTCTTTTAAGAATTTTAACAACACTCTCTTAAATTTTTGCTGTGATTCAATACTTTTTATGTATTCAGGTAGCTTGTTGTATAGATGTAAGCCAGCATATGTGAAACTATTTTCATAAACTTTAGTTCTGTGTGAATTTATAAATAAATTATGCTTAGTTCTTGTGTTATATATATGAATTTCTGAATTTGTTTTAAATGAACTTAAGCTAGACTTCATATAGACAAGAGTTTCATATATGTATATACTTGGCAATGGTAATATATTTAATTTTTTAAAATAAGGTTTACAACTAGTTGTGCTTGAGAGATTCGCCATGGTTCGAATTATTTTCTTCTGTATTCTGAATACTTTTATACTGTTTTTAGAATTACCCCAAAAAATCACACCGTATACCAATAAACTATGAATATATGCAAAGTAAACTGCTCTAAGAATCTTTGGGCTAGACATGCATTTGATTGTTCTAATTAAGTAACACATTTTACTGAGCTTTTTTGCCAATGTATCTATGTGTATTTCCCAACTTATATTTTCATGTACAATTAGTCCCAAAAATTTGGTATAGTTTACATAATTTATTTGGGTATGTCCCAGAGTTAGTTTTGGGCACATTTGACTTTTACTCATTTTGTTAAAGAAGCTTAGAGCTGCTGTTTTCTCTTCACTTAGAATTAACATATTTTTACTGAACCAATTTAGAATACATTGCAAACTCTTTTCAATGTGTACAGTTGACCCTTCCTTATTGTCCCCTTTGATAAAAATACTTGTATCATCTGCAAAAAGTGTTATGTTAATATTTGTCATATTATTTACTTTATCTGCTAAGTCATTTATATATAATATAAATAAAAGAGGCCCAAGAACAGATCCTTGAGGTACTCCATATTTCATTGTAGCAGTACTTGAAAGTTGAGTTTTGACTTCGCTAGACATACTATCATAATATTCAATCTCTATTGATTGTTTCCTATTATAAAGATACGACTTGAACCAATTTAAAGCTAATCCTCTAATTTAAAGCTAAGTTAGTTTAGAGAAACTCTGGATACAATTATCACATTCATCTGCTGTGTGCCTACTCAGTATACAGTGGATGGTGAATACAATATAGTTTGACTTAATTGGTTAAGTTAGTTTAGAGAAACTCTGGATACAATTATCACATTCAGCTACTATGTGCCTACTCAGTATACAGTGGATGGTGAATACAATATAGTTTGACTTAATTGGTTAAGTTAGTTTAGAGAAACTTTGGATACAATTATCACATTCATCTGCTGTGTGCCTGCTCAGTTTACAGTGGATGGTGATTACACTATAGTTTGACTTAATTGGTTAAGTGAGTTTAGAGAATCTTTGGATACAATTATCACATTCATCTGCTGTGTGCCTACTCAGTATACAGTAGATGGTGATTACACTAAAGTTTGGCTTATTTGGTTAAGTTAGTTTGGATAACCTTTGGGTACAATTATCACGTTCATCTGGTGTGTGCCTACTCAGTATACAGTGGATGGTGATTACACTAAAGTTTGGCTTATTTGGTTAAGTTAGTTTGGATAACCTTTGGGTACAATTATCACATTCATCTGGTGTGTGCCTACTCAGTATACAGTGGATGGTGATTACACTATAGTTTGACTTAATTGGTTAAGTGAGTTTAGAGAAACTCTGGATACAATTATCACATTTAACTGCTGTGTGCCTACTCAGTATACAGCAGTTGGTGATTATAGTGTAGTTTGTCTTAATTGGTTAAGTTAGTTTAGTTTAGAGAAACTTTAGATACAATTTTCACATTCACCTGCCGTGTGCCTACTCCATATATAGTGCTTGGTGATTACGCTACAGTTTGACATAATTGGTTAAGTTAGGTTAGAGAAACTTTGGATACAAGTATCACATTCACCTGCTGTATGCCTACTCAGTATACAGTGCTTGGTGATTACACTGTAGTTTGACTTAATTGGTTAAGTTAGTTTGGAGAAACTTTGGATACAATTATCACATTCATCTGCTGTGTGCCTACTCAGTATACAGTGGATGGTGATTACACTACAGCTTGACTTAATTACACTACAGTTTGACTTAATTGGTTAAGGGAGTTTAGAGAAAGATTGGATACAATTATCACATTCACCTGCTGTGTGTCTACTCGGTATAAAGTGGTTGGTGAATACACTATAGTTTGTCTTAATTGGTTAAGTTAGTTTAGAGAAACTCTGGACACAATTATCACATTCATCTGCTATGTGCCTACTCAGTTTACAGTGCCTGGTGATTACACTATAGTTTGACTTAATTGGTTAAGTTAGTTTAGAGTAACTCTGGATACAATTATCACATTCATCTGCTGTGTGCCTACTCAGTATACAGTGCTTGGTGTTTTCACTATAGTTTGACTTAATTGGTTAACTTAGTTGAGAGAAACTCTGGATACAATTATCACATTCATCTGCTGTGTGCCTACTCAGTATACCGTTAACTATTTTTACCCTATAGTTTCACTGACTAGATTAAATTTCTTTAGAGCACACTTTGAAAAGCAATTATTGCAATCCTCTGCTGCGTGCCTACTCACTACATGGTGGATGGTGATTACACTATAGTTTCAGTTACTAACTTAAGTTAGTTTGAATGTCCTTGGGATATAGCTATCACATTCATCTGCTGTGTGCGTACTCAGTATACAGTAGTTGGTGATTACACTATAGTTTGACGTAGTTGTTTAAGTCAGTTTAGAGAAAGTTTGGATACAACTATCACATTCTTCTGCTGTGTGCCCACTCGGTATACAGCAGATGGTGAATACACTATAGTTTGACTTAGTAGGTTAAGTTAGTTTGGATAACCTTCAGATACAATTATCACTTTCATCTGCTGTGTGCCTACTAAGTATACAGCAGATGGTTATTAGACTATAGTTTTACTTAGTAGGTTAAGTTAGTTAGTACAATTCTTTAGATACAATTGCCACAATATTCTTCTGTGTGCATAATACTCTACAGTGGATGATTACAGTATAGCTTCACTTACCAGTTTGGGCAATTCTTTCACTGCCAGTTACCACATTCATCTGTGGTGTGTCTACTCAGTATACAGTGGGTGAGGATTAGTCATTAATTTTGTTGACTCGGTTTATTGGGTTATGCGAGCTTTTCCAATGCCAACTACTAGCGTTATCTACTATGTACATGGTCACTATTTGGCAATTGATTATTTGTGTTTCCTTAAACCTTACAAGATTATAATGTCTTTGACCATAGTTTCAATGCCAAGTGCATTCAGCGTTTGTTGCCTCTCACCCAGTATAGAGGAAATTATGCTACTACCTTAGTTTTGCTTACTACCTAATGTTACCTAAAGAACAATTTGTATGGTGACTACCCGCACATGTGCTGTTTTTTTTACTCAGTACAGAGAATACGTCATCCGACGTTATTTAATCTTTTTAGTAATCTTTCGGAGTTACAGGCAACGGTCTTCCTTTTCAGTGTCCTTTTGTTAAGGTACTTTCCAATTACCACTATGTTCATAAATGGTTGCCATATCAAGCATATTAGGTTTTTCAGTATGCTATAGGAAGAGAAATGGGTCTCATTGATCCAAAGTCTTTAAAAATATTTGGAGATGTCCAGATTTCAACTATTAAGTAGTAGGTGAAATGGAAATCTGAAAGATTAAATTAAAGAGTGATAAGTGGGTTATAATTATATGAGTATGAAAACTTTATGCATTTCTCTTATTAGTCAACAATAAAGCATTGATCCATTAAGAGAAAAGGACTCGATGTGCGCTGTGGTGTCGTGAAGACATCTTAACTAGTGTGATGAAGTGACTAATCTGCAGTATTTGTGAAGTGAGTCACTGAATGTTTGGAGTTTTAGTCTGTTGCAGAAGGAATTGTAACTGAAACAGAATGTGTTGAGAACTGTGCAGGGTCTACATTTACTGGAGTAATGTATTTGCTTGCACATGGTGGTGAATCTGATCTGCTGCAACATCAAAGAATAACTTAGGAATCTAAGCATTAAAGGAGTGAAGATCAAACAATCTGACTTAAAATGTAGATGCCACACAGTTACTAATGGAAGTGTTTTGATCATCATTGAGGAGTTTTACAATATTGGTTTACGAAGTTCTCAGGGAACTTGACATGCACTGAGAGCATATGAATCTGACTAAATGAAATTAAATATGAAGAGTTTAATGCACTGTAGGAGTGACTAAGGGATTTGTCGGAGCAGCACGGATAAGAAAAGTCTCTGAGGAGGTGGAATAAGTGTTAGAATTTGGTTGACCACCACTGAGCAATGCGTGGTGGGGCATTGCTTAAAGAAGAGGATAATATAATTCATTTGAAGGGAGGTAAGTGCTTCAAGCTGTAACTATTGCAATATTCAGTATAATCAGTTACAGCAGTCAGATTAATTATTTTCATAAATGCAAATTTCATTCTTTTACTAAGTGCTTTTGTAATGAGGTATTACTTATAACCATGAGTAATATGTTCTAACACAAATTCTATCAACATTATAAATAATTTCTTAAGTTTATTCTACATCTATACACTATTATGAAACACAAACACCAGTAACAATACATGAAGATTTCCATAGGTTAGTGAAGTGATGTGTAGTAAAGAGGAGACATCTGTGACAAAGTTATGTGAAGTGTAATTGCTTCGAGGTGTAGTGCCAAATGAGGAGAGATAAAAGGAGTGGTTTTACAGTCAAAAGAATTACAGGAGGATTTATCTTGAAATAGGATACAGCTTTTAAATCAGGCCCAATTAAATAATATATCGATAACAGCATGCATAAATATCAGGGAGAAGCAGAGTGATATTATAAAGTAAGAAATGCTACAATTAATACCCGTCAAACTGGAATGCATATCTAGAAAATATATATCTCACCAAATAAATTAATTACACTGCATTGCCAGTTAATTTATATAGAGTACCCACTACCAGGCAGTACAAGTGGTTCAATTTACTGATACTACCATCACTTACATGTTTTAAAAATGGGAAATATTTGGTGAGCTCATTTTCTCCCATCCTCAACCTGATGCAGACTCCTGGAATGTGGACGACAATGCAGCAATCAAGAACATGAACTCAAAACTACCTTTGGAAGAAACTAGAAAAGATATTGACCTGCTGATAACACAAGAAAACTTAAAAGGAGATTGTTGAGGAGCTTTGGGAACACAGAAAATGTGATAATACACTGCCTCAACCATATTCATGAACCTTAATACCGGTTCTGTCCACATTTAAAAAAGTTGTGAGAAGATGGAAGAGAAGAAATTACAGAGGGGGCAGAATAAAGAATAGAATCTGGTTGGCTGCCACAAGGCAATGCGAGGAGGGGCATTGCTTAAAGAAGGGGATCTCAAAAGCACCTTAAGTACAGGTAAGTATTGAATTCTGTACTGATTCCAATATTCAGTGCAACCAGTACAACTATTTGTGAATTACATTACAACTGTATTATATAAGTAACTACTATTGATAAAATCCAATACAGATTAGTGTCATGTAAAATGTATGTTATTTAAATAAAAACATGTTGTCATTTCTTTCCTGTGTACCTTCCTTGGGTAAACTAGAATGTGTAACAAGACCTGAAGAATACTCTGCGGAAGTGAAATGCCCCACAGCGAAGAGGAATTACTGTGTTATAGGGATGTGATGTGTAATGCGTTGTAAAGAGTTCTATCAGAGGAAACTTGTAAAATTGGATCAATCAATGCTTTATTGTTGATTATTATAGGAAATGCTTCATACTTTACTGCAGATAGAGTGAACTCAACTTTTCTTTTTGATTGCTAGTTTTGTGAATTCCTGTGTTCTATTTCTTTCATCCCTGGTTCGGATGAGTACTACACATGTTCATATTTCATTAACAGTATCACTGTTATGTGTTATTGTACAAGCTCAAAGTGAAATTGGCCATTTGGTATCAGTTGCCATGCTAAACAGCATACCTATTTTTAACTTGTGATCTACTCAGTCCGTAGCAGCTCATGATTACACTTAAGATCCACTAACTAGGTTAAGCTGCTTTGGCTGCGCACTACAACCATCATCTGCACTGAGCCTACTCAGTATACAGCTGGTGATATTACGTTCAATTTCACATTCTAGATTACGTTACCTTGGATGGCAACAATCACCTTCATCTGCAGTGTGCTTACTCAGTATACGGAGGATGGTATATTACACGATAGTTTCACTTACAACGTAATGTTAGTTTGGTGAGCTCTTTGGATAGCAATTACCTCAAGCATGTGCTGTGGGTCTACTCATTATACAGTGGATGGCGATTACAATACAGTTTCACTTACTATGTTAAGTTAGTTTGGATAACCTTTGGATACAATTATCACATTCATCTGCTGTGTGCCTCCTCAGTATACTGTAGATGGTGATTACACTATAGTTTGACTTAATTGGTTAAGTGAGTTTAGAGAAACTCTGGATATAATTATCACATTCATCTACTGTGTGCCTACTCAGTATACAGTGGATGGTGATTACACTATAGTTTGACTTAATTGGTTAAGTGAGTTTAGAGAAACTTTGGATACAATTATCACATTCATCTGCTGTGTGCCTACTCAGTATACAGTGGATGGTGATTACACTATAGTTTGACTTAATTGGTTAAGTGAGTTTAGAGAAACTCTCGATACAATTACCACATTCATCTGCTGTGTGCCTACTCAGTATGCAGTGGATGGTGATTACACTATAGTTTGACTTAATTGGTTAAGTGAGTTTAGAGAAACTCTGGATATAATTATCACATTCATCTGCTGTGTGCCTACTCAGTATACAGTGGATGGTGATTACACTATAGTTTGACTTAATTGGTTAAGTGAGTTTAGAGAAACTCTGGATACAATTATCACATTCATCTGCTGTGTGCCTACTCAGTATACAGTGGATGGTGATTACACTATAGTTTGACTTTATTGGTTAAGTGAGTTTAGAGAATCTTTGGATACAATTATCACATTCACCTGCTGTGTGCCTACTCAGTATACAGTGGTTGGTGATTACACTATAGTTTGACTTAGTTGGTTAAGTCAGTTTAGAGAAAGTTTGGATACAACTATCACATTCATCTTCTGTGTGCCTACTCGGTATGCAGGAGATGGTGATTACACTATACTTTGACTTAGATGGTTAAGTCAGTTTTGAGACAGTTTTGATACAATTATCACATTCATCTGCTGTGTGGCTTCTCAGTATACAGTGGATGGTGATTACACTATAGTTTGGCTTAATTGGTTAAGTTAGTTTAGAGAATCTTTGGATACAATTATCACATTCATCTGCTGTGTGCCTACTCAGTATACAGTGGATGGTGATTACACTATAGTTTGACTTAATTGGTTAAGTGAGTTTAGAGAAATTCTGGATTCAATTATCACATTCATCTGCTGTGTGCCTACTCAGTATACAGTGGATGGTGATTACACTATAGTTTGACTTTATTGGTTAAGTGAGTTTAGAGAATCTTTGGATACAATTATCACATTTATCTGCTGTGTGCCTTATCAGTATACAGTGGATGGTGATTACACTATAGTTTGACATAATTGGTTAAATTAGTTTGGATAACCTTTGGATACAATTATCACATTCATCTGCTGTGTGCCTACTCAGTATACAGTGGATGGTGATTACACTATAGTTTGACTTAATTGGTTAAGTGAGTTTAGAGAAACTCTGGATACAATTATCACATTCATCTGCTGTGTGCCTACTGAGTATAATGTGGTTGGTGATTACACTATAGTTTGGCTTAGTTGGTTAAGTCATTTTAGAGAAAGTTTGGATACAATTATCACATTCAACTGCAGTGTGCCTACTCAGTATACAGTGGTTGGTGATTACACAATAGTTTCACATTATTGTTTAAGTTAGTTTGGATAACCCTTGGACACAATTATCACATTCATCTGCTGTGTGCCTACTCAGTATACAGTGGATGGTGATTACACTATAGTTTGACTTCATTGGTTAAGTTAGTTTAGTGAGACTTTGTTTACAACTATCACATTCATCTGCTGTGTGCCTACTCAGTATACAGTGGTTAGTGATTACGCTATAGTTTGACATAATTGGTTAAGTTAGGTTAGAGAAACTTTGGATACAAATCTTTGGATACATTTATCACTTTTATCTGCTGTGTGCCTACTCAGTATACAGTGGATGGTGATTACACTATAGTTTGACTTCATTGGTTAAGTAAGTTTAGAGAATCTTTGGATACAATTATCACATTCATCTGCTGTGTGCCTACTCAGTATACAGTGGTTGGTGATTACACTATAGTTTGACTTAGTTGGTTAAGTCAGTTTAGAGAAAGTTTAGATACAACTATCACATTCATCATGCTGTGTGCCTACACGGTGTACAGCAGATGGTGAATACACTATAGTTTTACTTTATTGGTTAAGTGAGTTTAGAGAAACTCTGGATACAATTATCACATTCTTACAGAGGGGGCAGAATAAAGAATAGAATCTGGTTGGCTGCCACAAGGCAATGCGAGGAGGGGCATTGTTTAAAGAACGGGATCTCAAAAGCACCTTAAGTACAGCTAAGTATTGAATTCTGTACTGATTCCAATATTCAGTGCAACCAGTACAACTATTTGTGAATTACATTACAACTGTATTATATAAGTAACTACTATTGATAAAATCCAATACAGATTATTGTCATGTAAAACGTATGTTATTTACATAAAAACATGTTGTCATTTCTTTCCTGTGTACCTTCCTTGGGTAAACTAGAATGTGTAACAAGACCTGTAGAATACTCTGCGCAAGTGAAATGCCCCACAGTGAAGCGGAAATACTGTGTTATAGAGATGTGATGTGTAATGCGTTGTGAAGAGTTCTATCAGAGGAAACTTGTAAAATTGGATCAATCAATGCTTTATTGTTGATTATTATAGGAAATGCTTCATACTTCACTGCAGATAGAGTGAACTCAAACTTTCTTTTTGATTGCTACTTTTGTGAATTCCTGTGTTCTATTTCTTTCATCCCTGGTTCGGATGAGTACTACACATGCTCATATTTCATTAACAGTAACACAGTAATGTGTTATTGTACAAGCTCAAAGTGAAATTTGCTATTTGGTATCAGTTGCCATGCTAAACAGCATACCTATTTCTAACTTGTGATATACTCAGTAGGCAGCAGCTAAAGATATCACTTAAGATCCACTAACTAGGTTAAGCTGCACTACAAGCATGATTTGCACTGAACCTACTCAGTATACAGCTGGTGATATTACGTTCCATTTCAAATTCTAGGTTAAGTTACTTTGGATGGCAACAATCACCTTCATCGCCAGTGTGGTTACTCAGTATACGGAGGATGGTATATTACACGATAGTTTCACTTACAAGGTAATGTTAGTTTGGTGAGCTCTTTGGATAGCAATTAACTCAAGCATGTGCTGTGGGTCTACCCATTATACAGTGGATGGTGATTACAATACAGTTTCAGTTACTATGTTAAGTTAGTTTGGATAACCTTTGGATACAATTATCACATTCATCTGCTCTGTGCCTACTCAGTATACAGTGGATGGTGATTACACTATAGTTTGACTTAGTTGGTTAAGTGAGTTTAGAGAACTCTGGATACAATTATCACATCCATCTGCTGTGTGCCTACTCAGTATACAGTGGATGGCTATTACACTATAGTTTGAATTTATTGGTTAAGTGAGTTTAGAGAAACTCTGGATACAATTATCACATTCACCTGCTGTGTCCCTACTCAGTATACAGTAGATGGTGATTACACTATAGTTTGGCTTATTTAGTTAAGTTAGTTTGGATAACCTTTGGGTACAATTATCTCATTCACCTGCTGTGTGCCTACTCAGTATACAGTGGATGGTGATTACACTATAGTTAGACTTAATTGGTTAAGTGAGTTTAGAGAAACTCTGGATACAATTATCACATTTATGTGCTGTGTGCCTACTCAGTATACAGTGGTTGGTGATAACACTATAGTTTGGCTTAATTGGTTAAGTTATTTTAGAGAAACCCTGGATAAAATTATAACATTCACCTGCTGTGTGCCTACTTAGTATACAGTGGTTGGTGATTACACTATAGTTTGGCTTAATTGGTTATGTGAGTTTAGAGAAACTCTAGATACAATTATCACATTCACCTGCTGTGTGCCTACTCAGTATACAGTAGATGGTGATTACACTATAGTTTGGCTTATTTGGTTAAGTTAGTTTAGAGAAACTCTGAATATAATTATCACATTCATCTGCTGTGTGCCTACTCAGTATACAGTGGTTGGTGATTACGCCATAGTTTGACTTAATTGGTTAAGTTCGTATAGAGAGACTTTGGATACACTTATCACATTCATCTGCTGTGTGCCTACTCAGTATAACGTCAACAATTTTTACCCTATAGTTTCACTTACTAAATTAAACTTCTATAGAGCACACTTTGAAAAGCAATTATCACAATCCTCTGCTGCGTACCTACTCACTACATGGTGGATGGTGATTACACTATAGTTTGACTTAATTGGTTAAGCGAGTTTAGAGAAACTCTGGATACAATTATCACATTCACCTGCTGTGTGCATCCTCAGTATACCGTAGATGGTGATTACACTATAGTTTGGCTTATTTGGTTAAGTTAGTTTGGATAACCTTTGGGTACAATTATCACATTCATCTGCTGTGTGCCTACTCAGTATACAGTGGATGGTGATTACACTATAGTTTGACTTAATTGGTTAAATGAGTTTAGAGAAACTCTGGATACAATTATCACATTCACCTGCTGTGTGCCTACTCAGTATACACTAGATGGTGATTACACTATAGTTAGCTTATTTGGTTAAGTTAGTTTGGATAAGCTTTGGGTACAATTATCACATTCATCTGCTGTGTGCCTACTCAGTATACAGTGGATGGTGATTACACTATAGTTTGGCTTAGTTGGTTAAGTCAGTTTAGCGAAAGTTTGGATACAATTATCACATTCATCTGCTGTGTGCCTACTTAGTATACAGTGGTTGGTGATTACGCTATAGTTTCACAGAATGGTTAAGTTAGTTTGGATAACCTTTGGATACAATTATCACATTCATCTGCTGTGTGCCTACTGAGTATACAGTGGATGGTGATTACACTATAGTTTGGCTTAGTTGGTCAAATCAGTTTAGAGAAAGGTTGGATACAACTATTGCATTCATCTACTGTGTGCCTACTCAGTATATAGCAGATGGGGAATACACTATAGTTTGACTTAGTAGGTTAAGTTGGCTTGGATAACCTTTGGACACAGTTATCACTTTCATCTGCTGTGTGCCTACTCAGTATACAGTGGATGGTGATTACACTATAGTTTTATTTAGTAGGTTAAGTTAGTTAGTACAATTCTTTAGATACAATTGCCACAATATTCTTCTGTGTGCATAATACTCTACAGTGGATGATTACAGTATAGCTTCACTTACCAGTTGGGGCAATTCTTTCACTGCCAGTTACCACATTCATCTGTGGTGTGTCTACTCAGTATACAGTGGGTGAGGATTAGTCATTAATTTTGTTGACTCGGTTTATTGGGTTATGCGAGCTTTTCCAACGCCAACTACTAGCGTTATCTACTATGTACATGGTCACTATTTGGCAATTGATTATTTGTGTTTTCTTACACCTTACAAGATTATGATGTCTTTGACCATAGTTTCAATGCCAAGTGCATTCAGCGTTTGTTGCCTCTCACCCAGTATAGAGGAAATTATGCTACTACCTTAGTTTTGCTTACTACCTAATGTTACCTAAAGAACAATTTGTATGGTGACTGCCTGCACATGTGCTGTTCTTTTACTCACTATAGAGAATACCTCATCCAACGTTATTTAATCTTTTTAGTAATATTTTGGATCTACAAGCATCGGTCTTCCTTTTCAGTGTCCTTTTGTTAAGGTAGTTTCCAATTATGACTATGTTCATAAATGTTTGCCATATCAAGCATATTAGGTTTTGCTGTATGCTATAGGAAGAGAAATGGGTCTCATAGGTCCAAAGTCTTTAAAAATATTTGGAGATGTCCAGATTTCAACTATTAAGTAGTAGGTGAAATGGAAATCTGAAAGATTAAATTAAAGAGTGAGAAGTGGGTTATAATTATATGAGTATGAAAACTTTATGCATTTCTCTTATTAGTCAACAATAAAGCATTGATCCATTAAGAGAAAAGGACTCGATGCGCGCTGTGGTGTCGTGAAGACTTCTTAACTATTGTGATGAAGTGACTAATCTGCAGTATTTGTGAAGTGAGTCACTGAATGTTTGGAGTTTTAGTCTGTTGCAGAAGGAATTGTAACTGAAACAGAATGTGTTGAGAACTGTGCAGGGTCTACATTTACTGGAGTAATGTATTTGCTTGCACATAGTGGTGAATCTGATCTGCTGCAACATCAAAGAATAACTTAGGAATCTAAACATTAAAGGAGTGAAGATCAAAGAATCTGACTTAAAATCTACATGCCACACAGTTACTAATGGAAGTGTTTTGATCATCATTGAGGAGTTTTACAATATTGGTTTACGATGTTCTCAGGGAACTTGACATGCACTGAGAGCATATGAATCTGACTAAATGAATTTAATTATGAAGCATTTAATGCACTGTAGGAGTGACTAAGGGATTTGTCGGAGCAGCACGGATAAGAAAAGTCTCTGAGGAGGTGGAATAAGTATTAGAATTTGGTTGACCACCACTGAGCAATGCGTGGTGGGGCATTGCTTAAAGAAGAGGATAATATAACTCATTTGAAGGGAGGTAAGTGCTTCAAGCTGTAACTATTGCAATATTCAGTGTAATCAGTTACAGCAGTCTGATTAATTATTTTCATAAATGCAAATTTCATTCTTTTACTAAGTGCTTTTGTAATGAGGTATTACTTATAACCATGAGTAATATGTTCTAAGACAAATTCTATCAACATTATAAATAATTTCTTAAATTTATTCTACATCTATACACTATTATGAAACACAAACACCAGTAACAATACATGAAGACTTCCATAGGTTAGTGAAGTGATGTGTAGTGAAGAGGAGACATCTGTGACAAAGTTATGTGAATTGTTATTGTTTTGAGGTGTAGTGCCAAATGAGGAGACATAAAAGGAGTGGTTTTAGAGTCAAAAGAATTACAGGAGGATTTATCTTGAAATAGGATACACCTTTTTAACCAGGCCCAATTAATTTATATATTGACAACAGCATGCATAAATATCAGAGAGAAGCAGAGTGATATCATAAAGTAAGAAGTGCTATAATTAATACCCGTCAAACTGGAATGCATATCTAGAAAATATATAGCTCACCAAATAAATTAATTACACTGCATTGCCAGATAATTTATATAGAGTACCCACTACCAGGCAGTACAAGTGGTTCAATTTACTGATACTGCCATCACTTAGGTACATGTTTTTTTAAAATGGGAAATATTTGGTGAGCTCATTTTCTCCCATCCTCAACCTGATGCAGACTGCTGGAATGTGGACGACAATACAGCAATCAAGAACATGAATTCAAAACTACCTTTGGAAGAAACTAGAAAAGATATTCACCTGCTGATAACACAAGAAAACTTAAAAAGAGATTGATCAGGAGCTTTGGGAACACAGAAAATGTGATAATACACTGCCTCAACCATATTCATGAACCTTAATACCGGTTCTATCCACATTTAAAAAGTTGTGAGAAGATGGAAGAGAAGAAATTACAGAGGGGGCAGAATAAAGAATAGAATCTGGTTGGCTGCCACAAGGCAATGCGAGGAGGGGCATTGCTTAAAGAAGGGGATCTCAAAAGCACCTTAAGTACAGGTAAGTATTGAATTTTCTACTGATTTCAATATTCAGTGCAACCAGTACAACTGTTTGTGAATTACATTACAACTGTATTATATAAGTAACTACTATTGATAAAATCCAATACAGATTAGTGTCATTAAAACGTATGTTATTTAAATAAAAACATGTTGTCAATTTCTTTCCTGTGTACCTTCCTTGGGTAAACTATAATGGGTAACAAGACCTGAAGAGTACTCTGTGGAAGTGAAATGCCCCAAAGTGAAGAGGAATTACTGTGTTATAGGGATGTGATGTGTATGCGTTCTGAAGAGGTCTATCAGAGGAAACTTGTAAAATTGGATCAATCAATGCTTTAATGTTGATTATTATAGGAAATGCTTCATACTTTACTGCAGATAAAGTGAACTCAACCTTTCCTTTTTGATTGCTACATTTGTGAATTCCTGTGTTCTATTTCTTTCATCCCTGGTTCGGATGAGTACTACACATGCTCATATTTCATTAACAGTAACACTGTAATGTGTTATTGTACAAGCTCAAAGTGGAATTTGCTATTTGGTATCAGTTGCTATGCTAAACAGCATACCTATTTCTAACTTGTGATCTACTCAGTACGTAGCAGCTCATGATTACACTTAAGATCCACTAACTAGGTTAAGCTGCTTTGGCTGCCCACTACAACCATCATCTGCACTGAATCTACTCAGTATACAGCTGCTGATATTACGTTCAATTTCACATTCTAGATTAAGTTACCTTGGATGGCAATAATCACCTTCATCTGCAGTGTGCTTACTCAGTATACGGAGGATGGTATATCACACGATAGTTTCACTTACAAGGTAATGTTAGTTTGATGAGCTCTTTGGATAGCAATTACCTCAAGCATGTGCTGTGGGTCTACTCATTATACAGTGAATGGTGATTACAATACAGTTTCACTTACTATGTTAAGTTAGTTTGGATAACCTTTAGATACAATTATCACATTCATCTGCTGTGTGCCTACTCAGTATACAGTGGATGGTGATTACACTATAGTTTGACTTAATTGGTTAAGTGAGTTTAGAGAAACTCTGGATACAATTATCACATTCATCTGCTGTGTGCCTACTCAGTATACAGTGGATGGTGATTACGCTATAGTTTGACTTAATTGGTTAAGTGAGTTTAGAGAAACTCTGGATACAATTATCACATTCATCTGCTGTGTGCCTACTCAGTATACAGTAGATGGTGATTACATTATAGTTTGGCTTATTTGGTTAAATTAGTTTGGATAACCTTTGGGTACAATTATCACATTCATCTGCTGTGTGCCTACTCAGTATACAGTGGATGGTGAATACAATATAGTTTGACTTAATTGGTTAAGTTAGTTTAGAGTAACTCTGGATACAGTTATCACATTCATCTGTAGTGTGCCTACTCAGTATACAGTGGTTGGTGATTACACTATAGTTTGACTTAATTGGTTAAGTGAGTTTAGAGAATCTCTGGATACAGTTATCACATTCATCTGTAGTGTGCCTACTCAGTATACAGTGGTTGGTGATTACACTATAGTTTGACTTAATTGCTTAAGTGAGTTTAGAGAATCTTTGGGTACAATTATCACATTCATCTGCTGTGTGCCTACTCAGTATACAGTGGATGGTGAATACAATATAGTTTGACTTAATTGGTTAAGTTAGTTTAGAGAAACACTGGATACAATTATCACATTCATCTGCTGTGTGCCTACTCAGTATACAGTGGATGGTGAATACAATATAGTTTGACTTAATTGGTTAAGTTAGTTTAGAGAAACTCTGGATACAATTATCACATTCAGCTACTATGTGCCTACTCAGTATACAGTGGATGGTGAATACAATATAGTTTGACTTAATTGGTTAAGTTAGTTTAGTGAGACTTTGGTTACAATTATCATATTCATCTGCTGTGTGCCTACTCAGTATACCGTTAACTATTTTTACTCTATAGTTTCACTTACTAGATTAAATTTTTTTAGAGCACACTTTGAAAAGCAATTATCGCAATCCTCTGCTGCGTGCCTACTCACTACATGGTGGACTGTGATTACACTATACTTTCACTTACTAAGTTAAGTTAGTTTGGATGTCCTTTGGATATAGCTATCACATTCATCTGTTGTGTGCCTACTCAGTATACAGTGGTTGGTGATTACGCAATAGCTTTACATAATTGGTTAAGTTAGTTTAGAGAAACTCTGGATACAATTATCACATTCACCTGCTGTGTGCCTACTGAGTATACAGTGGATGGTGATTACACTACACTTTGACTTAATTGGTTAAGTGAGTTTAGAGAATCTCTGGATACAGTTATCACATTCATCTGTAGTGTGCCTACTCAGTATACAGTGGATGGTGATTACACTATAGTTTGACTTAGTTGGTTAAGTCAGTTTAGAGAAAGTTTGGATACAACTATCACATTCATCTGTACTGTGCCTACTCAGTATACAGTGGATGGTGATTACACTATAGTTTGACTTAATTGCTTAAGTGAGTTTAGAGAATCTCTGGATACAATTATCACATTCATCTGTAGTGTGCCTACTCAGTATACAGTGGTTGGTAATTACACTATAGTTTGACTTAATTGGTTAAGTGAGTTTAGAGAAACTCTGGATACAATTATCACATTCATCTGTAGTGTGCCTACTCAGTATACAGTGGATGGTGATTACACTATAGTTTGACTTAATTGCTTAAGTGAGTTTAGAGAATCTCTGGATACAGTTATCACATTCATCTGTAGTGTGCCTACTCAGTATACAGTGGTTGGTGATTACACTATAGTTTGACTTAATTGGTTAAGTGAGTTTAGAGAATCTCTGGATATCACATTCATCTGTAGTGTGCCTACTCAGTATACAGTGGTTGGTGATTACACTATTGTTTGACTTAATTGCTTAAGTGAGTTTAGAGAATCTCTGGATACAGTTATGACATTCATCTGCTGTGTGCCTACTCAGTATACAGTAGATGGTGATTACACTATAGTTTGACTTAATTGCTTAAGTGAGTTTAGAGAATCTCTGGATACAGTTATCACATTCATCTGTAGTGTGCCTACTCAGTATACAGTGGTTGGTGATTACACTATAGTTTGACTTAATTGGTTAAGTGTGTTTAGAGAATCTCTGGATACAATTATCACATTCATCTGCAGTGTGCCTACTCAGTATACAGTGGCTGGTGATTACACTATAGTTTGACTTAATTGGTTAAGTGAGTTTAGAGAATCTCTGGATACAGTTATCACATTCATCTGTAGTGTGCCTACTCAGTATACAGTGATTGGTGATTACACTATAGTTTGACTTAATTGGTTAAGTGAGTTTAGAGAATCTCTAGATACAGTTATCACATTCATCTGCTGTGTGCCTACTCAGTATACAGTGGATGGTGATTACACTATAGTTTGACTTAATTGCTTAAGTGAGTTTAGAGAATCTTTGGGTACAATTCACATTCATCTGCAGTGTGCCTACTCAGTATACAGTGGTTGGTGATTACACTATAGTTTGACTTAGTTGCTTAAGTGAGTTTAGAGAATCTCTGGATACAGTTATCACATTCATCTGTAGTGTGCCTACTCAGTATACAGTGGTTGGTGATTACACTATAGTTTGACTTAATTGGTTAAGTGAGTTTAGAGAATCTCTGGATACAGTTATCACATTCATCTGTAGTGTGCCTACTCAGTATACAGTGGTTGGTGATTACACTATAGTTTGACTTAATTGCTTAAGTGAGTTTAGAGAATCTTTGGGTACAATTATCACATTCATCTGCTGTGTGCCTACTCAGTATACAGTGGTTGGTGATTACACTATAGTTTGACTTAGTTGGTTAAGTGAGTTTAGAGAATCTCTGGTTACAGTTATCACATTCATCTGTAGTGTGCCTACTCAGTATACAGTGGATGGTGATTACACTATAGTTTGACTTAGTTGGTTAAGTCAGTTTAGAGAAAGTTTGGTTACAACTATCACATTCATCTGCTGTGTGCCTACTCGGTATACAGCAGATGGTGATTACACTATAGTTTGACTTAGTTGGCTAAGTCAGTTTAGGAAAAGTTTGGATACAATTATCACATTCATCTGCTGTGTGCCTACTCAGTATACAGTGGTTGGTGATTACACAATAGTTTGGCTTAGTTGGTTAAGTCAGTTTAAAGAAAGTATGGATACAATTATCACATTCATCTGCTGTGTGCCTACTGAGTATACAGTGGTTGGTGATTACACTATAGTTTGGCTTAGTTGGTTAAGTCAGTTTAGAGAAAGTATGGATACAATTATCACATTCATCTGCTGTGTGCCTACTCAGTATACAGTGGATGGTGATTACACTATAGTTTGACTTAGTAGGTTAAGTTAGTTTAGATAACCTTTGGATACAGTTATTACTTTCATCTGCTGTGTGCCTACTCAGTTTACAGTGGATGGTGATTACACTATAGTTTTACTTAGTAGGTTAAGTTAGTTAGTACAATTCTTTAGATACAATTGCCACAATATTCTTCTGTGTGCATAATACTCTACAGTGGATGATTACAGTATAGCTTCACTTACCAGTTGGGGCAATTCTTTCACTGTCAGTTACCACATTCATCTGTGGTGTGTCTACTCAGTATACAGTGGGTGAGGATTAGTCATTAATTTTGTTGACTCGGTTTATTGGGTTATGCGAGCTTTTCCAACGCAAACTACTAGCGTTATCTACTATGTACATGGTCACTATTTGGCAATTGATTATTTGTGTTTTCTTACACCTTACAAGATTATGATGTCTTTGACCATAGTTTCAATGCCAAGTGCATTCAGCGTTTGTTGCCTCTCACCCAGTATAGAGGAAATTATGCTACTACCTTAGTTTTGCTTACTACCTAATGTTACCTAAAGAACAATTTGTATGGTGACTGCCCGCACATGTGCTGTTCTTTTACTCACTATAGAGAATACCTCATCCGACGTTATTTAATCTTTTTAGTAATATTTTGGATCTACAAGCATCGGTCTTCCTTTTCAGTGTCCTTTTGTTAAGGTAGTTTCCAATTACGACTATGTTCATAAATGGTTGCCATATCAAGCATATTAGGTTTTGCTGTATGCTATAGGAAGAGAAATGGGTCTCATAGGTCCAAAGTCTTTAAAAATATTTGGAGATGTCCAGATTTCAACTATTAAGTAGTAGGTGAAATGGAAATCTGAAAGATTAAATTAAAGAGTGAGAAGTGGGTTATAATTATATGAGTATGAAAACTTTATGCATTTCTCTTATTAGTCAACAATAAAGCATTGATCCATTAAGAGAAAAGGAGTCGATGCGCGCTGTGGTGTCGTGAAGACTTCTTAACTATTGTGATGAAGTGACTAATCTGCAGTATTTGTGAAGTGAGTCACTGAATGTTTGGAGTTTTAGTCTGTTGCAGAAGGAATTGTAACTGAAACAGAATGTGTTGAGAACTGTGCAGGGTCTACATTTACTGGAGTAATGTATTTGCTTGCACATAGTGGTGAATCTGATCTGCTGCAACATCAAAGAATAACTTAGGAATCTAAACATTAAAGGAGTGAAGATCAAAGAATCTGACTTAAAATCTACATGCCACACAGTTACTAATGGAAGTGTTTTGATCATCATTGAGGAGTTTTACAATATTGGTTTACGATGTTCTCAGGGAACTTGACATGCACTGAGAGCATATGAATCTGACTAAGTGAATTTAATTATGAAGCATTTAATGCACTGTAGGAGTGACTAAGGGATTTGTCGGAGCAGCACGGATAAGAAAAGTCTCTGAGGAGGTGGAATAAGTATTAGAATTTGGTTGACCACCACTGAGCAATGCGTGGTGGGGCATTGCTTAAAGAAGAGGATAATATAACTCATTTGAAGGGAGGTAAGTGCTTCAAGCTGTAACTATTGCAATATTCAGTGTAATCAGTTACAGCAGTCTGATTAATTATTTTCATAAATGCAAATTTCATTCTTTTACTAAGTGCTTTTGTAATGAGGTATTACTTATAACCATGAGTAATATGTTCTAAGACAAATTCTATCAACATTATAAATAATTTCTTAAATTTATTCTACATCTATACACTATTATGAAACACAAACACCAGTAACAATACATGAAGACTTCCATAGGTTAGTGAAGTGATGTGTAGTGAAGAGGAGACATCTGTGACAAAGTTATGTGAATTGTTATTGTTTTGAGGTGTAGTGCCAAATGAGGAGAGATAAAAGGAGTGGTTTTAGAGTCAAAAGAATTACAGGAGGATTTATCTTGAAATAGGATACACCTTTTTAACCAGGCCCAATTAATTTATATATTGACAACAGCATGCATAAATATCAGAGAGAAGCAGAGTGATATCATAAAGTAAGAAGTGCTATAATTAATACCCGTCAAACTGGAATGCATATCTAGAAAATATATAGCTCACCAAATAAATTAATTACACTGCATTGCCAGATAATTTATATAGAGTACCCACTACCAGGCAGTACAAGTGGTTCAATTTACTGATACTGCCATCACTTAGGTACATGTTTTTTTAAAATGGGAAATATTTGGTGAGCTCATTTTCTCCCATCCTCAACCTGATGCAGACTGCTGGAATGTGGACGACAATACAGCAATCAAGAACATGAATTCAAAACTACCTTTGGAAGAAACTAGAAAAGATATTCACCTGCTGATAACACAAGAAAACTTAAAAAGAGATTGATCAGGAGCTTTGGGAACACAGAAAATGTGATAATACACTGCCTCAACCATATTCATGAACCTTAATACCGGTTCTATCTACATTTAAAAAGTTGTGAGAAGATGGAAGAGAAGAAATTACAGAGGGGGCAGAATAAAGAATAGAATCTGGTTGGCTGCCACAAGGCAATGCGAGGAGGGGCATTGCTTAAAGAAGGGGATCTCAAAAGCACCTTAAGTACAGGTAAGTATTGAATTTTCTACTGATTTCAATATTCAGTGCAACCAGTACAACTGTTTGTGAATTACATTACAACTGTATTATATAAGTAACTACTATTGATAAAATCCAATACAGATTAGTGTCATTAAAACGTATGTTATTTAAATAAAAACATGTTGTCAATTTCTTTCCTGTGTACCTTCCTTGGGTAAACTATAATGGGTAACAAGACCTGAAGAGTACTCTGTGGAAGTGAAATGCCCCAAAGTGAAGAGGAATTACTGTGTTATAGGGATGTGATGTGTATGCGTTCTGAAGAGGTCTATCAGAGGAAACTTGTAAAATTGGATCAATCAATGCTTTAATGTTGATTATTATAGGAAATGCTTCATACTTTACTGCAGATAAAGTGAACTCAACCTTTCCTTTTTGATTGCTACATTTGTGAATTCCTGTGTTCTATTTCTTTCATCCCTGGTTCGGATGAGTACTACACATGCTCATATTTCATTAACAGTAACACTGTAATGTGTTATTGTACAAGCTCAAAGTGGAATTTGCTATTTGGTATCAGTTGCTATGCTAAACAGCATACCTATTTCTAACTTGTGATCTACTCAGTACGTAGCAGCTCATGATTACACTTAAGATCCACTAACTAGGTTAAGCTGCTTTGGCTGCCCACTACAACCATCATCTGCACTGAATCTACTCAGTATACAGCTGCTGATATTACGTTCAATTTCACATTCTAGATTAAGTTACCTTGGATGGCAATAATCACCTTCATCTGCAGTGTGCTTACTCAGTATACGGAGGATGGTATATCACACGATAGTTTCACTTACAAGGTAATGTTAGTTTGATGAGCTCTTTGGATAGCAATTACCTCAAGCATGTGCTGTGGGTCTACTCATTATACAGTGAATGGTGATTACAATACAGTTTCACTTACTATGTTAAGTTAGTTTGGATAACCTTTAGATACAATTATCACATTCATCTGCTGTGTGCCTACTCAGTATACAGTGGATGGTGATTACACTATAGTTTGACTTAATTGGTTAAGTGAGTTTAGAGAAACTCTGGATACAATTATCACATTCATCTGCTGTGTGCCTACTCAGTATACAGTGGATGGTGATTACGCTATAGTTTGACTTAATTGGTTAAGTGAGTTTAGAGAAACTCTGGATACAATTATCACATTCATCTGCTGTGTGCCTACTCAGTATACAGTAGATGGTGATTACATTATAGTTTGGCTTATTTGGTTAAATTAGTTTGGATAACCTTTGGGTACAATTATCACATTCATCTGCTGTGTGCCTACTCAGTATACAGTGGATGGTGAATACAATATAGTTTGACTTAATTGGTTAAGTTAGTTTAGAGTAACTCTGGATACAGTTATCACATTCATCTGTAGTGTGCCTACTCAGTATACAGTGGTTGGTGATTACACTATAGTTTGACTTAATTGGTTAAGTGAGTTTAGAGAATCTCTGGATACAGTTATCACATTCATCTGTAGTGTGCCTACTCAGTATACAGTGGTTGGTGATTACACTATAGTTTGACTTAATTGCTTAAGTGAGTTTAGAGAATCTTTGGGTACAATTATCACATTCATCTGCTGTGTGCCTACTCAGTATACAGTGGATGGTGAATACAATATAGTTTGACTTAATTGGTTAAGTTAGTTTAGAGAAACACTGGATACAATTATCACATTCATCTGCTGTGTGCCTACTCAGTATACAGTGGATGGTGAATACAATATAGTTTGACTTAATTGGTTAAGTTAGTTTAGAGAAACTCTGGATACAATTATCACATTCAGCTACTATGTGCCTACTCAGTATACAGTGGATGGTGAATACAATATAGTTTGACTTAATTGGTTAAGTTAGTTTAGTGAGACTTTGGTTACAATTATCATATTCATCTGCTGTGTGCCTACTCAGTATACCGTTAACTATTTTTACTCTATAGTTTCACTTACTAGATTAAATTTTTTTAGAGCACACTTTGAAAAGCAATTATCGCAATCCTCTGCTGCGTGCCTACTCACTACATGGTGGACTGTGATTACACTATACTTTCACTTACTAAGTTAAGTTAGTTTGGATGTCCTTTGGATATAGCTATCACATTCATCTGTTGTGTGCCTACTCAGTATACAGTGGTTGGTGATTACGCAATAGCTTTACATAATTGGTTAAGTTAGTTTAGAGAAACTCTGGATACAATTATCACATTCACCTGCTGTGTGCCTACTGAGTATACAGTGGATGGTGATTACACTACACTTTGACTTAATTGGTTAAGTGAGTTTAGAGAATCTCTGGATACAGTTATCACATTCATCTGTAGTGTGCCTACTCAGTATACAGTGGATGGTGATTACACTATAGTTTGACTTAGTTGGTTAAGTCAGTTTAGAGAAAGTTTGGATACAACTATCACATTCATCTGTACTGTGCCTACTCAGTATACAGTGGATGGTGATTACACTATAGTTTGACTTAATTGCTTAAGTGAGTTTAGAGAATCTCTGGATACAATTATCACATTCATCTGTAGTGTGCCTACTCAGTATACAGTGGTTGGTGATTACACTATAGTTTGACTTAATTGGTTAAGTGAGTTTAGAGAAACTCTGGATACAATTATCACATTCATCTGTAGTGTGCCTACTCAGTATACAGTGGATGGTGATTACACTATAGTTTGACTTAATTGCTTAAGTGAGTTTAGAGAATCTCTGGATACAGTTATCACATTCATCTGTAGTGTGCCTACTCAGTATACAGTGGTTGGTGATTACACTATAGTTTGACTTAATTGGTTAAGTGAGTTTAGAGAATCTCTGGATATCACATTCATCTGTAGTGTGCCTACTCAGTATACAGTGGTTGGTGATTACACTATTGTTTGACTTAATTGCTTAAGTGAGTTTAGAGAATCTCTGGATACAGTTATGACATTCATCTGCTGTGTGCCTACTCAGTATACAGTAGATGGTGATTACACTATAGTTTGACTTAATTGCTTAAGTGAGTTTAGAGAATCTCTGGATACAGTTATCACATTCATCTGTAGTGTGCCTACTCAGTATACAGTGGTTGGTGATTACACTATAGTTTGACTTAATTGGTTAAGTGTGTTTAGAGAATCTCTGGATACAATTATCACATTCATCTGCAGTGTGCCTACTCAGTATACAGTGGCTGGTGATTACACTATAGTTTGACTTAATTGGTTAAGTGAGTTTAGAGAATCTCTGGATACAGTTATCACATTCATCTGTAGTGTGCCTACTCAGTATACAGTGATTGGTGATTACACTATAGTTTGACTTAATTGGTTAAGTGAGTTTAGAGAATCTCTAGATACAGTTATCACATTCATCTGCTGTGTGCCTACTCAGTATACAGTGGATGGTGATTACACTATAGTTTGACTTAATTGCTTAAGTGAGTTTAGAGAATCTTTGGGTACAATTCACATTCATCTGCAGTGTGCCTACTCAGTATACAGTGGTTGGTGATTACACTATAGTTTGACTTAGTTGCTTAAGTGAGTTTAGAGAATCTCTGGATACAGTTATCACATTCATCTGTAGTGTGCCTACTCAGTATACAGTGGTTGGTGATTACACTATAGTTTGACTTAATTGGTTAAGTGAGTTTAGAGAATCTCTGGATACAGTTATCACATTCATCTGTAGTGTGCCTACTCAGTATACAGTGGTTGGTGATTACACTATAGTTTGACTTAATTGCTTAAGTGAGTTTAGAGAATCTTTGGGTACAATTATCACATTCATCTGCTGTGTGCCTACTCAGTATACAGTGGTTGGTGATTACACTATAGTTTGACTTAGTTGGTTAAGTGAGTTTAGAGAATCTCTGGTTACAGTTATCACATTCATCTGTAGTGTGCCTACTCAGTATACAGTGGATGGTGATTACACTATAGTTTGACTTAGTTGGTTAAGTCAGTTTAGAGAAAGTTTGGTTACAACTATCACATTCATCTGCTGTGTGCCTACTCGGTATACAGCAGATGGTGATTACACTATAGTTTGACTTAGTTGGCTAAGTCAGTTTAGGGAAAGTTTGGATACAATTATCACATTCATCTGCTGTGTGCCTACTCAGTATACAGTGGTTGGTGATTACACAATAGTTTGGCTTAGTTGGTTAAGTCAGTTTAGAGAAAGTATGGATACAATTATCACATTCATCTGCTGTGTGCCTACTGAGTATACAGTGGTTGGTGATTACACTATAGTTTGGCTTAGTTGGTTAAGTCAGTTTAGAGAAAGTATGGATACAATTATCACATTCATCTGCTGTGTGCCTACTCAGTATACAGTGGATGGTGATTACACTATAGTTTGACTTAGTAGGTTAAGTTAGTTTAGATAACCTTTGGATACAGTTATTACTTTCATCTGCTGTGTGCCTACTCAGTTTACAGTGGATGGTGATTACACTATAGTTTTACTTAGTAGGTTAAGTTAGTTAGTACAATTCTTTAGATACAATTGCCACAATATTCTTCTGTGTGCATAATACTCTACAGTGGATGATTACAGTATAGCTTCACTTACCAGTTGGGGCAATTCTTTCACTGTCAGTTACCACATTCATCTGTGGTGTGTCTACTCAGTATACAGTGGGTGAGGATTAGTCATTAATTTTGTTGACTCGGTTTATTGGGTTATGCGAGCTTTTCCAACGCAAACTACTAGCGTTATCTACTATGTACATGGTCACTATTTGGCAATTGATTATTTGTGTTTTCTTACACCTTACAAGATTATGATGTCTTTGACCATAGTTTCAATGCCAAGTGCATTCAGCGTTTGTTGCCTCTCACCCAGTATAGAGGAAATTATGCTACTACCTTAGTTTTGCTTACTACCTAATGTTACCTAAAGAACAATTTGTATGGTGACTGCCCGCACATGTGCTGTTCTTTTACTCACTATAGAGAATACCTCATCCGACGTTATTTAATCTTTTTAGTAATATTTTGGATCTACAAGCATCGGTCTTCCTTTTCAGTGTCCTTTTGTTAAGGTAGTTTCCAATTACGACTATGTTCATAAATGGTTGCCATATCAAGCATATTAGGTTTTGCTGTATGCTATAGGAAGAGAAATGGGTCTCATAGGTCCAAAGTCTTTAAAAATATTTGGAGATGTCCAGATTTCAACTATTAAGTAGTAGGTGAAATGGAAATCTGAAAGATTAAATTAAAGAGTGAGAAGTGGGTTATAATTATATGAGTATGAAAACTTTATGCATTTCTCTTATTAGTCAACAATAAAGCATTGATCCATTAAGAGAAAAGGAGTCGATGCGCGCTGTGGTGTCGTGAAGACTTCTTAACTATTGTGATGAAGTGACTAATCTGCAGTATTTGTGAAGTGAGTCACTGAATGTTTGGAGTTTTAGTCTGTTGCAGAAGGAATTGTAACTGAAACAGAATGTGTTGAGAACTGTGCAGGGTCTACATTTACTGGAGTAATGTATTTGCTTGCACATAGTGGTGAATCTGATCTGCTGCAACATCAAAGAATAACTTAGGAATCTAAACATTAAAGGAGTGAAGATCAAAGAATCTGACTTAAAATCTACATGCCACACAGTTACTAATGGAAGTGTTTTGATCATCATTGAGGAGTTTTACAATATTGGTTTACGATGTTCTCAGGGAACTTGACATGCACTGAGAGCATATGAATCTGACTAAGTGAATTTAATTATGAAGCATTTAATGCACTGTAGGAGTGACTAAGGGATTTGTCGGAGCAGCACGGATAAGAAAAGTCTCTGAGGAGGTGGAATAAGTATTAGAATTTGGTTGACCACCACTGAGCAATGCGTGGTGGGGCATTGCTTAAAGAAGAGGATAATATAACTCATTTGAAGGGAGGTAAGTGCTTCAAGCTGTAACTATTGCAATATTCAGTGTAATCAGTTACAGCAGTCTGATTAATTATTTTCATAAATGCAAATTTCATTCTTTTACTAAGTGCTTTTGTAATGAGGTATTACTTATAACCATGAGTAATATGTTCTAAGACAAATTCTATCAACATTATAAATAATTTCTTAAATTTATTCTACATCTATACACTATTATGAAACACAAACACCAGTAACAATACATGAAGACTTCCATAGGTTAGTGAAGTGATGTGTAGTGAAGAGGAGACATCTGTGACAAAGTTATGTGAATTGTTATTGTTTTGAGGTGTAGTGCCAAATGAGGAGAGATAAAAGGAGTGGTTTTAGAGTCAAAAGAATTACAGGAGGATTTATCTTGAAATAGGATACACCTTTTTAACCAGGCCCAATTAATTTATATATTGACAACAGCATGCATAAATATCAGAGAGAAGCAGAGTGATATCATAAAGTAAGAAGTGCTATAATTAATACCCGTCAAACTGGAATGCATATCTAGAAAATATATATCTCACCAAATAAATTAATTACACTGCATTGCCAGATAATTTATATAGAGTACCCACTACCAGGCAGTACAAGTGGTTCAATTTACTGATACTGCCATCACTTAGGTACATGTTTTTTTAAAATGGGAAATATTTGGTGAGCTCATTTTCTCCCATCCTCAACCTGATGCAGACTGCTGGAATGTGGACGACAATACAGCAATCAAGAACATGAATTCAAAACTACCTTTGGAAGAAACTAGAAAAGATATTCACCTGCTGATAACACAAGAAAACTTAAAAAGAGATTGATCAGGAGCTTTGGGAACACAGAAAATGTGATAATACACTGCCTCAACCATATTCATGAACCTTAATACCGGTTCTATCCACATTTAAAAAGTTGTGAGAAGATGGAAGAGAAGAAATTACAGAGGGGGCAGAATAAAGAATAGAATCTGGTTGGCTGCCACAAGGCAATGCGAGGAGGGGCATTGCTTAAAGAAGGGGATCTCAAAAGCACCTTAAGTACAGGTAAGTATTGAATTCTGTACTGATTTCAATATTCAGTGCAACCAGTACAACTGTTTGTGAATTACATTACAACTGTATTATATAAGTAACTACTATTGATAAAATCCAATACAGATTAGTGTCATTAAAACGTATGTTATTTAAATAAAAACATGTTGTCAATTTCTTTCCTGTGTACCTTCCTTGGGTAAACTATAATGTGTAACAAGACCTGAAGAGTACTCTGCGGAAGTGAAATGCCCCAAAGTGAAGAGGAATTACTGTGTTATAGGGATGTGATGTGTATGCGTTCTGAAGAGGTCTATCAGAGGAAACTTGTAAAATTGGATCAATCAATGCTTTAATGTTGATTATTATAGGAAATGCTTCATACTTTACTGCAGATAAAGTGAACTCAACCTTTCCTTTTTGATTGCTACATTTGTGAATTCCTGTGTTCTATTTCTTTCATCCCTGGTTCGGATGAGTACTACACATGCTCATATTTCATTAACAGTAACACTGTAATGTGTTATTGTACAAGCTCAAAGTGGAATTTGCTATTTGGTATCAGTTGCTATGCTAAACAGCATACCTATTTCTAACTTGTGATATACTCAGTACGTAGCAGCTCATGATTACACTTAAGATCCACTAACTAGGTTAAGCTGCTTTGGCTGCCCACTACAACCATCATCTGCACTGAATCTACTCAGTATACAGCTGCTGATATTACATTCAATTTCACATTCTAGGTTAAGTTACCTTGGATGGCAATAATCACCTTCATCTGCAGTGTGCTTACTCAGTATACGGAGGATGGTATATCACACGATAGTTTCACTTACAAGGTAATGTTAGTTTGATGAGCTCTTTGGATAGCAATTACCTCAAGCATGTGCTGTGGGTCTACTCATTATACAGTGAATGGTGATTACAATACAGTTTCACTTACTATGTTAAGTTAGTTTGGATAACCTTTGGATACAATTATCACATTCATCTGCTGTGTGCCTACTCAGTATACAGTGGATGGTGATTACACTATAGTTTGACTTAATTGGTTAAGTGAGTTTAGAGAAACTCTGGATACAATTATCACATTCATCTGCTGTGTGCCTACTCAGTATACAGTGGATGGTGATTACGCTATAGTTTGACTTAATTGGTTAAGTGAGTTTAGAGAAACTCTGGATACAATTATCACATTCATCTGCTGTGTGCCTACTCAGTATACAGTAGATGGTGATTACATTATAGTTTGGCTTATTTGGTTAAATTAGTTTGGATAACCTTTGGGTACAATTATCACATTCATCTGCTGTGTGCCTACTCAGTATACAGTGGATGGTGAATACAATATAGTTTGACTTAATTGGTTAAGTTAGTTTAGAGTAACTCTGGATACAGTTATCACATTCATCTGTAGTGTGCCTACTCAGTATACAGTGGTTGGTGATTACACTATAGTTTGACTTAATTGGTTAAGTGAGTTTAGAGAATCTCTGGATACAGTTATCACATTCATCTGTAGTGTGCCTACTGAGTATACAGTGGTTGGTGATTACACTATAGTTTGACTTAATTGCTTAAGTGAGTTTAGAGAATCTTTGGGTACAATTATCACATTCATCTGCTGTGTGCCTACACAGTATACAGTGGATGGTGAATACAATATAGTTTGACTTAATTGGTTAAGTTAGTTTAGAGAAACTCTGGATACAATTATCACATTCATCTGCTGTGTGCCTACTCAGTATACAGTGGATGGTGAATACAATATAGTTTGACTTAATTGGTTAAGTTAGTTTAGAGAAACTCTGGATACAATTATCACATTCAGCTACTATGTGCCTACTCAGTATACAGTGGATGGTGAATACAATATAGTTTGACTTAATTGGTTAAGTTAGTTTAGTGAGACTTTGGTTACAATTATCATATTCATCTGCTGTGTGCCTACTCAGTATACCGTTAACTATTTTTACTCTATAGTTTCACTTACTAGATTAAATTTTTTTAGAGCACACTTTGAAAAGCAATTATCGCAATCCTCTGCTTCGTGCCTACTCACTACATGGTGGACTGTGATTACACTATACTTTCACTTACTAAGTTAAGTTAGTTTGGATGTCCTTTGGATATAGCTATCACATTCATCTGTTGTGTGCCTACTCAGTATACAGTGGTTGGTGATTACGCAATAGCTTTACATAATTGGTTAAGTTAGTTTAGAGAAACTCTGGATACAATTATCACATTCACGTGCTGTGTGCCTACTGAGTATACAGTGGATGGTGATTACACTACACTTTGACTTAATTGGTTAAGTGAGTTTAGAGAATCTCTGGATACAGTTATCACATTCATCTGTAGTGTGCCTACTCAGTATACAGTGGATGGTGATTACACTATAGTTTGACTTAGTTGGTTAAGTCAGTTTAGAGAAAGTTTGGATACAATTATCACATTCATCTGTAGTGTGCCTACTCAGTATACAGTGGATGGTGATTACACTATAGTTTGACTTAATTGCTTAAGTGAGTTTAGAGAAACTCTGGATACAGTTATCACATTCACCTGTAGTGTGCCTACTCAGTATACAGTGGATGGTGATTACACTATAGTTTGACTTAATTGCTTAAGTGAGTTTAGAGAATCTCTGGATACAGTTATCACATTCATCTGTAGTGTGCCTACTCAGTATACAGTGGTTGGTGATTACACTATAGTTTGACTTAATTGCTTAAGTGAGTTTAGAGAATCTCTGGATACAGTTATCACATTCATCTGTAGTGTGCCTACTCAGTATACAGTGGTTGGTGATTACACTATTGTTTGACTTAATTGCTTAAGTGAGTTTAGAGAATCTCTGGATACAGTTATCACATTCATCTGCTGTGTGCCTACTCAGTATACAGTAGATGGTGATTACACTATAGTTTGACTTAATTGCTTAAGTGAGTTTAGAGAAACTGTGGATACAGTTATCACATTCATCTGTAGTGTGCCTACTCAGTATACAGTGGATGGTGATTACACTATAGTTTGACTTAATTGCTTAAGTGAGTTTAGAGAATCTCTGGATACAGTTATCACATTCATCTGTAGTGTGCCTACTCAGTATACAGTGGTTGGTGATTACACTATAGTTTGACTTAATTGCTTAAGTGAGTTTAGAGAATCTCTGGATACAGTTATCACATTCATCTGTAGTGTGCCTACTCAGTATACAGTGGTTGGTGATTACACTATAGTTTGACTTAATTGGTTAAGTGAGTTTAGAGAATCTCTGGATACAGTTATCACATTCATCTGTAGTGTGCCTACTCAGTATACAGTGGTTGGTGATTACACTATAGTTTGACTTAATTGCTTAAGTGAGTTTAGAGAATCTCTGGATACAGTTATCACATTCATCTGCTGTGTGCCTACTCAGTATACAGTAGATGGTGATTACACTATAGTTTGACTTAATTGCTTAAGTGAGTTTAGAGAATCTCTGGATACAGTTATCACATTCATCTGTAGTGTGCCTACTCAGTATACAGTGGTTGGTGATTACACTATAGTTTGACTTAATTGGTTAAGTGAGTTTAGAGAATCTCTGGATACAATTATCACATTCATCTGCAGTGTGCCTACTCAGTATACAGTGGTTGGTGATTACACTATAGTTTGACTTAATTGGTTAAGTGAGTTTAGAGAATCTCTGGATACAGTTATCACATTCATCTGTAGTGTGCCTACTCAGTATACAGTGATTGGTGATTACACTATAGTTTGACTTAATTGGTTAAGTGAGTTTAGAGAATCTCTAGATACAGTTATCACATTCATCTGCTGTGTGCCTACTCAGTATACAGTGGATGGTGATTACACTATAGTTTGACTTAATTGCTTAAGTGAGTTTAGAGAATCTTTGGGTACAATTATCACATTCATCTGCTGTGTGCCTACTCAGTATACAGTGGTTGGTGATTACACTATAGTTTGACTTAGTTGCTTAAGTGAGTTTAGAGAATCTCTGGATACAGTTATCACATTCATCTGTAGTGCGCCTACTCAGTATACAGTGGTTGGTGATTACACTATAGTTTGACTTAATTGGTTAAGTGAGTTTAGAGAATCTCTGGATACAGTTATCACATTCATCTGTAGTGTGCCTACTCAGTATACAGTGGTTGGTGATTACACTATAGTTTGACTTAATTGCTTAAGTGAGTTTAGAGAATCTTTGGGTACAATTATCACATTCATCTGCTGTGTGCCTACTCAGTATACAGTGGTTGGTGATTACACTATAGTTTGACTTAGTTGCTTAAGTGAGTTTAGAGAATCTCTGGATACAGTTATCACATTCATCTGTAGTGCGCCTACTCAGTATACAGTGGTTGGTGATTACACTATAGTTTGACTTAGTTGGTTAAGTGAGTTTAGAGAATCTCTGGTTACAGTTATCACATTCATCTGTAGTGTGCCTACTCAGTGTACAGTGGATGGTGATTACACTATAGTTTGACTTAGTTGGTTAAGTCAGTTTAGAGAAAGTTTGGATACAACTATCACATTCATCTGCTGTGTGCCTACTCGGTATACAGCAGATGGTGATTACACTATAGTTTGACTTAGTTGGCTAAGTCAGTTTAGAGAAAGTTTGGATACAATTATCACATTCATCTGCTGTGTGCCTACTCAGTATACAGTGGTTGGTGATTACACAATAGTTTGGCTTAGTTGGTTAAGTCAGTTTAGAGAAAGTATGGATACAATTATCACATTCATCTGCTGTGTGCCTACTGAGTATACAGTGGTTGGTGATTACACTATAGTTTGGCTTAGTTGGTTAAGTCAGTTTAGAGAAAGTATGGATACAATTATCACATTCATCTGCTGTGTGCCTACTCAGTATACAGTGGATGGTGATTACACTATAGTTTGACTTAGTAGGTTAAGTTAGTTTAGATAACCTTTGGATACAGTTATTACTTTCATCTGCTGTGTGCCTACTCAGTTTACAGTGGATGGTGATTACACTATAGTTTTACTTAGTAGGTTAAGTTAGTGAGTACAATTCTTTAGATACAATTGCCACAATATTCTTCTGTGTGCATAATACTCTACAGTGGATGATTACAGTATAGCTTCACTTACCAGTTGGCGCAATTCTTTCACTGCCAGTTACCACATTCATCTGTGGTGTGTCTACTGAGTATACAGTGGGTGAGGATTAGTCATTAATTTTGTTGACTCGGTTTATTGGGTTATGCGAGCTTTTCCAACGCCAACTACTAGCGTTATCTACTATGTACATGGTCACTATTTGGCAATTGATTATTTGTGTTTTCTTACACCTTACAAGATTATGATGTCTTTGACCATAATTTCAATGCCAAGTGCATTCAGCGTTTGTTGCCTCTCACCCAGTATAGAGGAAATTATGCTACTACCTTAGTTTTGCTTACTACCTAATGTTACCTAAAGAACAATTTGTATGGTGACTGCCCGCACATGTGCTGTTCTTTTACTCACTATAGAGAATACCTCATCCGACGTTATTTAATCTTTTTAGTAATATTTTGGATCTACAAGCATCGGTCTTCCTTTTCAGTGTCCTTTTGTTAAGGTAGTTTCCAATTACGACTATGTTCATAAATGGTTACCATATCAAGCATATTAGGTTTTGCTGTATGCTATAGGAAGAGAAATGGGTCTCATAGGTCCAAAGTCTTTAAAAATATTTGGAGATGTCCAGATTTCAACTATTAAGTAGTAGGTGAAATGGAAATCTGAAAGATTAAATTAAAGAGTGAGAAGTGGGTTATAATTATATGAGTATGAAAACTTTATGCATTTCTCTTATTAGTCAACAATAAAGCATTGATCCATTAAGAGAAAAGGACTCGATGCGCGCTGTGGTGTCGTGAAGACTTCTTAACTATTGTGATGAAGTGACTAATCTGCAGTATTTGTGAAGTGAGTCACTGAATGTTTGGAGTTTTAGTCTGTTGCAGAAGGAATTGTAACTGAAACAGAATGTGTTGAGAACTGTGCAGGGTCTACATTTACTGGAGTAATGTATTTGCTTGCACATAGTGGTGAATCTGATCTGCTGCAACATCAAAGAATAACTTAGGAATCTAAACATTAAAGGAGTGAAGATCAAAGAATCTGACTTAAAATCTACATGCCACACAGTTACTAATGGAAGTGTTTTGATCATCATTGAGGAGTTTTACAATATTGGTTTACGATGATCTCAGGGAACTTGACATGCACTGAGAGCATATGAATCTGACTAAATGAATTTAATTATGAAGCATTTAATGCACTGTAGGAGTGACTGAGGGATTTGTCGGAGCAGCACGGATAAGAAAAGTCTCTGAGGAGGTGGAATAAGTATTAGAATTTGGTTGACCACCACTGAGCAATGCGTGGTGGGGCATTGCTTAAAGAAGAGGATAATATAACTCATTTGAAGGGAGGTAAGTGCTTCAAGCTGTAACTATTGCAATATTCAGTGTAATCAGTTACAGCAGTCTGATTAATTATTTTCATAAATGCAAATTTCATTCTTTTACTAAGTGCTTTTGTAATGAGGTATTACTTATAACCATGAGTAATATGTTCTAAGACAAATTCTATCAACATTATAAATAATTTCTTAAATTTATTCTACATCTATACACTATTATGAAACACAAACACCAGTAACAATACATGAAGACTTCCATAGGTTAGTGAAGTGATGTGTAGTGAAGAGGAGACATCTGTGACAAAGTTATGTGAATTGTTATTGTTTTGAGGTGTAGTGCCAAATGAGGAGAGATAAAAGGAGTGGTTTTAGAGTCAAAAAAATTACAGGAGGATTTATCTTGAAATAGGATACACCTTTTTAACCAGGCCCAATTAATTTATATATTGACAACAGCATGCATAAATATCAGAGAGAAGCAGAGTGATATCATAAAGTAAGAAGTGCTATAATTAATACCCGTCAAACTGGAATGCATATCTAGAAAATATATATCTCACCAAATAAATTAATTACACTGCATTGCCAGATAATTTATATAGAGTACCCACTACCAGGCAGTACAAGTGGTTCAATTTACTGATACTGCCATCACTTAGGTACATGTTTTTTTAAAATGGGAAATATTTGGTGAGCTCATTTTCTCCCATCCTCAACCTGATGCAGACTGCTGGAATGTGGACGACAATACAGCAATCAAGAACATGAATTCAAAACTACCTTTGGAAGAAACTAGAAAAGATATTCACCTGCTGATAACACAAGAAAACTTAAAAAGAGATTGATCAGGAGCTCTGGGAACACAGAAAATGTGATAATACACTGCCTCAACCATATTCATGAACCTTAATACCGGTTCTATCCACATTTAAAAAGTTGTGAGAAGATGGAAGAGAAGAAATTACAGAGGGGGCAGAATAAAGAATAGAATCTGGTTGGCTGCCACAAGGCAATGCGAGGAGGGGCATTGCTTAAAGAAGGGGATCTCAAAAGCACCTTAAGTACAGGTAAGTATTGAATTCTGTACTGATTTCAATATTCAGTGCAACCAGTACAACTGTTTGTGAATAACATTACAACTGTATTATATAAGTAACTACTATTGATAAAATCCAATACAGATTAGTGTCATTAAAACGTATGTTATTTAAATAAAAACATGTTGTCAATTTCTTTCCTGTGTACCTTCCTTGGGTAAACTATAATGTGTAACAAGACCTGAAGAGTACTCTGCGGAAGTGAAATGCCCCAAAGTGAAGAGGAATTACTGTGTTATAGGGATGTGATGTGTATGCGTTCTGAAGAGGTCTATCAGAGGAAACTTGTAAAATTGGATCAATCAATGCTTTAATGTTGATTATTATAGGAAATGCTTCATACTTTACTGCAGATAAAGTGAACTCAACCTTTCCTTTTTGATTGCTACATTTGTGAATTCCTGTGTTCTATTTCTTTCATCCCTGGTTCGGATGAGTACTACACATGCTCATATTTCATTAACAGTAACACTGTAATGTGTTATTGTACAAGCTCAAAGTGGAATTTGCTATTTGGTATCAGTTGCTATGCTAAACAGCATACCTATTTCTAACTTGTGATCTACTCAGTACGTAGCAGCTCATGATTACACTTAAGATCCACTAACTAGGTTAAGCTGCTTTGGCTGCCCACTACAACCATCATCTGCACTGAATCTACTCAGTATACAGCTGCTGATATTACGTTCAATTTCACATTCTAGGTTAAGTTACCTTGGATGGCAATAATCACCTTCATCTGCAGTGTGCTTACTCAGTATACGGAGGATGGTATATCACACGATAGTTTCACTTACAAGGTAATGTTAGTTTGATGAGCTCTTTGGATAGCAATTACCTCAAGCATGTGCTGTGGGTCTACTCATTATACAGTGAATGGTGATTACAATACAGTTTCACTTACTATGTTAAGTTAGTTTGGATAACCTTTGGATACAATTATCACATTCATCTGCTGTGTGCCTACTCAGTATACAGTGGATGGTGATTACACTATAGTTTGACTTAATTGGTTAAGTGAGTTTAGAGAAACTCTGGATACATTTATCACATTCATCTGCTGTGTGCCTACTCAGTATACAGTGGATGGTGATTACGCTATAGTTTGACTTAATTGGTTAAGTGAGTTTAGAGAAACTCTGGATACAATTATCACATTCATCTGCTGTGTGCCTACTCAGTATACAGTAGATGGTGATTACATTATAGTTTGGCTTATTTGGTTAAATTAGTTTGGATAACCTTTGGGTACAATTATCACATTCATCTGCTGTGTGCCTACTCAGTATACAGTGGATGGTGAATACAATATAGTTTGACTTAATTGGTTAAGTTACTTTAGAGTAACTCTGGATACAATTATCACATTCATCTGCTGTGTGCCTACTCAGTATACAGTGGATGGTGAATACAATATAGCTTGACTTAATTGGTTAAGTTAGTGTAGAGAAACTCTGGATACAATTATCACATTCATCTGCTGTGTGCCTACTCAGTATACAGTGGATGGTGAATACAATATAGTTTGACTTAATTGGTTAAGTGAGTTTAGAGAATCTCTGGATACAATTATCACATTCAGCTACTGTGTGCCTACTCAGTATACAGTGGATGGTGAATACAATATAGTTTGACTTAATTGGTTAAGTTATTTATTTTATTTATTTATTTACATCCATTTAAACATATACATGTCATCGGATAAGTAACAAGAAAGATTTACAATTTAAGGTAGGTAATTACAGTATTTCCAAATTTAAAAATTCCTTTACACTATAGAAGCTGGAGTCTTTTAAGAATTTTAACAACACTCTCTTAAATTTTTGCTGTGATTCAATACTTTTTATGTATTCAGGTAGCTTGTTGTATAGATGTAAGCCAGCATATGTGAAACTATTTTCATAAACTTTAGTTCTGTGTGAATTTACAAATAAATTATGCTTAGTTCTTAAGTTATATATATGAATTTCTGAATTTGTTTTAAATGAACTTAAGCTAGACTTCATATAGACAAGAGTTTCATATATGTATATACTTGGCAATGGTAATATATTTAATTTTTTAAAATAAGGTTTACAACTAGTTGTGCTTGAGAGATTCGCCATGGTTCGAATTATTTTCTTCTGTATTCTGAAGACTTTTATACTGTTTTTAGAATTACCCCAAAAAATCACACCGTATACCAATAAACTATGAATATATGCAAAGTAAACTGCTCTAAGAATCTTTGAGCTAGACATGCATTTGATTGTTCTAATTAAGTAACACATTTTACTGAGCTTTTTTGCCAATGTATCTATGTGTATTTCCCAACTGATATTTTCATGTACAATTAGTCCCAAAAATTTGATATAGTTTACATAATTTATTTGGGTATGTCCCAGAGTTAGTTTTGGGCACATTTGACTTTTACTCATTTTGTTAAAGAAGCTTAGAGCTGCTGTTTTCTCTTCACTTAGAATTAACATATTTTTACTGAACCAATTTAGAATACATTGCAAACTCTTTTTAATGTGTACAGTTGACCCTTCCTTATTGTCCCCTTTGATAAAAATACTTGTATCATCTGCAAAAAGTGTTATGTTAATATTTGTCATATTATTTACTTTATCTGCTAAGTCATTTATATATAATATAAATAAAAGAGGCCCAAGAACAGATCCTTGAGGTACTCCATATTTCATTGTAGCAGTACTTGAAAGTTGAGTTTTGACTTCGCTAGACATACTATCATAATATTCAATCTCTATTGATTGTTTCCTATTATAAAGATACGACTTGAACCAATTTAAAGCTAATCCTCTAATTTAAAGCTAAGTTAGTTTAGAGAAACTCTGGATACAATTATCACATTCATCTGCTGTGTGCCTACTCAGTATACAGTGGATGGTGAATACAATATAGTTTGACTTAATTGGTTAAGTTAGTTTAGAGAAACTCTGGATACAATTATCACATTCAGCTACTATGTGCCTACTCAGTATACAGTGGATGGTGAATACAATATAGTTTGACTTAGTTGGTTAAGTTAGTTTAGAGAAACTTTGGATACAATTATCACATTCATCTGCTGTGTGCCTACTCAGTTTACAGTGGATGGTGATTACACTATAGTTTGACTTAATTGGTTAAGTGAGTTTAGAGAATCTTTGGATACAATTATCACATTCATCTGCTGTGTGCCTACTCAGTATACAGTAGATGGTGATTACACTAAAGTTTGGCTTATTTGGTTAAGTTAGTTTGGATAACCTTTGGGTACAATTATCACATTCATCTGGTGTGTGCCTACTCAGTATACAGTGGATGGTGATTACACTAAAGTTTGGCTTATTTGGTTAAGTTAGTTTGGATAACCTTTGGATACAATTATCACGTTCATCTGGTGTGTGCCTACTCAGTATACAGTGGATGGTGATTACACTAAAGTTTGGCTTATTTGGTTAAGTTAGTTTGGATAACCTTTGGGTACAATTATCACATTCATCTGGTGTGTGCCTACTCAGTATACAGTGGATGGTGATTACACTATAGTTTGACTTAATTGGTTAAGTGAGTTTAGAGAAACTCTGGATACAATTATCACATTTAACTGCTGTGTGCCTACTCAGTATACAGCAGTTGGTGATTATAGTGTAGTTTGTCTTAATTGGTTAAGTTAGTTTAGTTTAGAGAAACTTTAGATACAATTTTCACATTCACCTGCCGTGTGCCTACTCCATATATAGTGCTTGGTGATTACGCTACAGTTTGACATAATTGGTTAAGTTAGGTTAGAGAAACTTTGGATACAAGTATCACATTCACCTGCTGTATGCCTACTCAGTATACAGTGCTTGGTGATTACACTGTAGTTTGACTTAATTGGTTAAGTGAGTTTAGAGAAACTCTGGATACAATTATCACATTTAACTGCTGTGTGCCTACTCAGTATACAGCAGTTGGTGATTATAGTGTAGTTTGTCTTAATTGGTTAAGTTAGTTTAGTTTAGAGAAACTTTAGATACAATTTTCACATTCACCTGCCGTGTGCCTACTCCATATATAGTGCTTGGTGATTACGCTACAGTTTGACATAATTGGTTAAGTTAGGTTAGAGAAACTTTGGATACAAGTATCACATTCACCTGCTGTATGCCTACTCAGTATACAGTGCTTGGTGATTACACTGTAGTTTGACTTAATTGGTTAAGTTAGTTTGGAGAAACTTTGGATACAATTATCACATTCATCTGCTGTGTGCCTACTCAGTATACAGTGGATGGTGATTACACTACAGTTTGACTTAATTACACTACAGTTTGACTTAATTGGTTAAGGGAGTTTAGAGAAAGATTGGATACAATTATCACATTCACCTGCTGTGTGTCTACTCGGTATAAAGTGGTTGGTGAATACACTATAGTTTGTCTTAATTGGTTAAGTTAGTTTAGAGAAACTCTGGACACAATTATCACATTCATCTGCTATGTGCCTACTCAGATTACAGTGCCTGGTGATTACACTATAGTTTGACTTAATTGGTTAAGTTAGTTTAGAGTAACTCTGGATACAATTATCACATTCATCTGCTGTGTGCCTACTCAGTATACAGTGCTTGGTGTTTTCACTATAGTTTGACTTAATTGGTTAACTTAGTTGAGAGAAACTCTGGATACAATTATCACATTCATCTGCTGTGTGCCTACTCAGTATACCGTTAACTATTTTTACCCTATAGTTTCACTGACTAGATTAAATTTCTTTAGAGCACACTTTGAAAAGCAATTATTGCAATCCTCTGCTGCGTGCCTACTCACTACATGGTGGATGGTGATTACACTATAGTTTCAGTTACTAACTTAAGTTAGTTTGAATGTCCTTGGGATATAGCTATCACATTCATCTGCTGTGTGCGTACTCAGTATACAGTAGTTGGTGATTACACTATAGTTTGACGTAGTTGTTTAAGTCAGTTTAGAGAAAGTTTGGATACAACTATCACATTCTTCTGCTGTGTGCCCACTCGGTATACAGCAGATGGTGAATACACTATAGTTTGACTTAGTAGGTTAAGTTAGTTTGGATAACCTTCGGATACAATTATCACTTTCATCTGCTGTGTGCCTACTAAGTATACAGCAGATGGTTATTAGACTATAGTTTTGCTTAGTAGGTTAAGTTAGTTAGTACAATTCTTTAGATACAATTGCCACAATATTCTTCTGTGTGCATAATACTCTACAGTGGATGATTACAGTATAGCTTCACTTACCAGTTTGGGCAATTCTTTCACTGCCAGTTACCACATTCATCTGTGGTGTGTCTACTCAGTATACAGTGGGTGAGGATTAGTCATTAATTTTGTTGACTCGGTTTATTGGGTTATGCGAGCTTTTCCAATGCCAACTACTAGCGTTATCTACTATGTACATGGTCACTATTTGGCAATTGATTATTTGTGTTTCCTTAAACCTTACAAGATTATAATGTCTTTGACCATACTTTCAATGCCAAGTGCATTCAGCGTTTGTTGCCTCTCACCCAGTATAGAGGAAATTATGCTACTACCTTAGTTTTGCTTACTACCTAATGTTACCTAAAGAACAATTTGTATGGTGACTACCCGCACATGTGCTGTTTTTTTACTCAGTACAGAGAATACGTCATCCGACGTTATTTAATCTTTTTAGTAATCTTTCGGAGTTACAGGCAACGGTCTTCCTTTTCAGTGTCCTTTTGTTAAGGTACTTTCCAATTACCACTATGTTCATAAATGGTTGCCATATCAAGCATATTAGGTTTTTCAGTATGCTATAGGAAGAGAAATGGGTCTCATAGATCCAAAGTCTTTAAAAATATTTGGAGATGTCCAGATTTCAACTATTAAGTAGTAGGTGAAATGGAAATCTGAAAGATTAAATTAAAGAGTGAGAAGTGGGTTATAATTATATGAGTATGAAAACTTTATGTATTTCTCTTATTAGTCAACAATAAAGCATTGATCCATTAAGAGAAAAGGACTCGATGTGCGCTGTGGTGTCGTGAAGACATCTTAACTAGTGTGATGAAGTGACTAATCTGCAGTATTTGTGAAGTGAGTCACTGAATGTTTGGAGTTTTAGTCTGTTGCAGAAGGAATTGTAACTGAAACAGAATGTGTTGAGAACTGTGCAGGGTCTACATTTACTGGAGTAATGTATTTGCTTGCACATGGTGGTGAATCTGATCTGCTGCAACATCAAAGAATAACTTAGGAATCTAAGCATTAAAGGAGTGAAGATCAAAGAATCTGACTTAAAATCTACATGCCACACAGTTACTAATGGAAGTGTTTTGATCATCATTGAGGAGTTTTACAATATTGGTTTACGAAGTTCTCAGGGAACTTGACATGCACTGAGAGCATATGAATCTGACTAAATGAAATTAAATATGAAGAGTTTAATGCACTGTAGGAGTGACTAAGGGATTTGTCGGAGCAGCACGGATAAGAAAAGTCTCTGAGGAGGTGGAATAAGTGTTAGAATTTGGTTGACCACCACTGAGCAATGCGTGGTGGGGCATTGCTTAAAGAAGAGGATAATATAATTCATTTGAAGGGAGGTAAGTGCTTCAAGCTGTAACTATTGCAATATTCAGTATAATCAGTTACAGCAGTCAGATTAATTATTTTCATAAATGCAAATTTCATTCTTTTACTAAGTGCTTTTGTAATGAGGTATTACTTATAACCAAGAGTAATATGTTCTAACACAAATTCTATCAACATTATAAATAATTTCTTAAGTTTATTCTACATCTATACACTATTATGAAACACAAACACCAGTAACAATACATGAAGATTTCCATAGGTTAGTGAAGTGATGTGTAGTAAAGAGGAGACATCTGTGACAAAGTTATGTGAAGTGTAATTGCTTCGAGGTGTAGTGCCAAATGAGGAGAGATAAAAGGAGTGGTTTTAGAGTCAAAAGAATTACAGGAGGATTTATCTTGAAATAGGATACAGCTTTTAAATCAGGCCCAATTAAATAATATATCGATAACAGCATGCATAAATATCAGGGAGAAGCAGAGTGATATTATAAAGTAAGAAATGCTACAATTAATACCCGTCAAACTGGAATGCATATCTAGAAAATATATATCTCACCAAATAAATTAATTACACTGCATTGCCAGTTAATTTATATAGAGTACCCACTACCAGGCAGTACAAGTGGTTCAATTTACTGATACTACCATCACTTACATGTTTTAAAAATGGGAAATATTTGGTGAGCTCATTTTCTCCCATCCTCAACCTGATGCAGACTGCTGGAATGTGGACGACAATGCAGCAATCAAGAACATGAACTCAAAACTACCTTTGGAAGAAACTAGAAAAGATATTGACCTGCTGTTAACACAAGAAAACTTAAAAGGCGATTGTTGAGGAGCTTTGGGAACACAGAAAATGTGATAATACACTGCCTCAACCATATTCATGAACCTTAATACCGGTTCTGTCCACATTTAAAAAAGTTGTGAGAAGATGGAAGAGAAGAAATTACAGAGGGGGCAGAATAAAGAATAGAATCTGGTTGGCTGCCACAAGGCAATGCGAGGAGGGGCATTGCTTAAAGAAGGGGATCTCAAAAGCACCTTAAGTACAGGTAAGTATTGAATTCTGTACTGATTCCAATATTCAGTGCAACCAGTACAACTATTTGTGAATTACATTACAACTGTATTATATAAGTAACTACTATTGATAAAATCCAATACAGATTAGTGTCATGTAAAATGTATGTTATTTAAATAAAAAGATGTTGTCATTTCTTTCCTGTGTACCTTCCTTGGGTAAACTAGAATGTGTAACAAGACCTGAAGAATACTCTGCGGAAGTGAAATGCCCCACAGTGAAGAGGAATTACTGTGTTATAGGGATGTGATGTGTAATGCGTTGTAAAGAGTTCTATCAGAGGAAACTTGTAAAATTGGATCAATCAATGCTTTATTGTTGATTATTATAGGAAATGCTTCATACTTTACTGCAGATAGAGTGAACTCAACTTTTCTTTTTGATTGCTAGTTTTGTGAATTCCTGTGTTCTATTTCTTTCATCCCTGGTTCGGATGAGTACTACACATGTTCATATTTCATTAACAGTATCACTGTTATGTGTTATTGTACAAGCTCAAAGTGAAATTGGCCATTTGGTATCAGTTGCCATGCTAAACAGCATACCTATTTCTAACTTGTGATCTACTCAGTCCGTAGCAGCTCATGATTACACTTAAGATCCACTAACTAGGTTAAGCTGCTTTGGCTGCGCACTACAACCATCATCTGCACTGAGCCTACTCAGTATACAGCTGGTGATATTACGTTCAATTTCACATTCTAGATTACGTTACCTTGGATGGCAACAATCACCTTCATCTGCAGTGTGCTTACTCAGTATACGGAGGATGGTATATTACACGATAGTTTCACTTACAACGTAATGTTAGTTTGGTGAGCTCTTTGGATAGCAATTACCTCAAGCATGTGCTGTGGGTCTACTCATTATACAGTGGATGGCGATTACAATACAGTTTCACTTACTATGTTAAGTTAGTTTGGATAACCTTTGGATACAATTATCACATTCATCTGCTGTGTGCCTACTCAGTATACTGTAGATGGTGATTACACTATAGTTTGACTTAATTGGTTAAGTGAGTTTAGAGAAACTCTGGATATAATTATCACATTCATCTACTGTGTGCCTACTCAGTATACAGTGGATGGTGATTACACTATAGTTTGACTTAATTGGTTAAGTGAGTTTAGAGCAACTTTGGATACAATTATCACATTCATCTGCTGTGTGCCTACTCAGTATACAGTGGATGGTGATTACACTATAGTTTGACTTAATTGGTTAAGTGAGTTTAGAGAAACTCTCGATACAATTACCACATTCATCTGCTGTGTGCCTACTCAGTATGCAGTGGATGGTGATTACACTATAGTTTGACTTAATTGGTTAAGTGAGTTTAGAGAAACTCTGGATATAATTACCACATTCATCTGCTGTGTGCCTACTCAGTATACAGTGGATGGTAATTACACTATAGTTTGACTTTATTGGTTAAGTGAGTTTAGAGAATCTTTGGATACAATTATCACATTCACCTGCTGTGTGCCTACTCAGTATACAGTGGTTGGTGATTACACTATAGTTTGACTTAGTTGGTTAAGTCAGTTTAGAGAAAGTTTGGATACAACTATCACATTCATCTTCTGTGTGCCTACTCGGTATGCAGGAGATGGTGATTACACTATACTTTGACTTAGATGGTTAAGTCAGTTTTGAGACAGTTTTGATACAATTATCACATTCATCTGCTGTGTGGCTTCTCAGTATACAGTGGATGGTGATTACACTATAGTGTGGCTTAATTGGTTAAGTTAGTTTAGAGAATCTTTGGATACAATTATCACATTCATCTGCTGTGTGCCTACTCAGTATACAGTGGATGGTGATTACACTATAGTTTGACTTAATTGGTTAAGTGAGTTTAGAGAAATTCTGGATTCAATTATCACATTCATCTGCTGTGTGCCTACTCAGTATACAGTGGATGGTGATTACACTATAGTTTGACTTTATTGGTTAAGTGAGTTTAGAGAATCTTTGGATACAATTATCACATTTATCTGCTGTGTGCCTTATCAGTATACAGTGGATGGAGATTACACTATAGTTTGACATAATTGGTTAAATTAGTTTGGATAACCTTTGGATACAATTATCACATTCATCTGCTGTGTGCCTACTCAGTATACAGTGGATGGTGATTACACTATAGTTTGACTTAATTGGTCAAGTGAGTTTAGAGAAACTCTGGATACAATTATCACATTCATCTGCTGTGTGCCTACTGAGTATAATGTGGTTGGTGATTACACTATAGTTTGGCTTAGTTGGTTAAGTCATTTTAGAGAAAGTTTGGATACAATTATCACATTCAACTGCAGTGTGCCTACTCGGTATACAGTGGTTGGTGATTACACAATAGTTTCACATTATTGTTTAAGTTAGTTTGGATAACCCTTGGACACAATTATCACAATCATCTGCTGTGTGCCTACTCAGTATACAGTGGATGGTGATTACACTATAGCTTGACTTCATTGGTTAAGTTAGTTTAGTGAGACTTTGTTTACAACTATCACATTCATCTGCTGTGTGCCTACTCAGTATACAGTGGTTAGTGATTACGCTATAGTTTGACATAATTGGTTAAGTTAGGTTAGAGAAACTTTGGATACAAATCTTTGGATACATTTATCACTTTTATCTGCTGTGTGCCTACTCAGTATACAGTGGATGGTGATTACACTATAGTTTGACTTCATTGGTTAAGTAAGTTTAGAGAATCTTTGGATACAACTATCACATTCATCTGCTGTGTACCTACTCAGTATACAGTGGTTGGTGATTACACTATAGTTTGACTTAGTTGGTTAAGTCAGTTTAGAGAAAGTTTAGATACAACTATCACATTCATCATGCTGTGTGCCTACTCGGTGTACAGCAGATGGTGAATACACTATAGTTTTACTTTATTGGTTAAGTGAGTTTAGAGAAACTCTGGATACAATTATCACATTCTTACAGAGGGGGCAGAATAAGGAATAGAATCTGGTTGGCTGCCACAAGGCAATGCGAGGAGGGGCATTGTTTAAAGAACGGGATCTCAAAAGCACCTTAAGTACAGCTAAGTAATGAATTCTGTACTGATTCCAATATTCAGTGCAACCAGTACAACTATTTGTGAATTACATTACAACTGCATGATATAAGTAACTACTATTGATAAAATCCAATACAGATTATTGTCATGTAAAACGTATGTTATTTACATAAAAACATGTTGTCATTTCTTTCCTGTGTACCTTCCTTGGGTAAACTATAATGTGTAACAAGACCTGAAGAATACTCTGCGCAAGTGAAATGACACACAGTGAAGCGGAAATACTGTGTTATAGAGATGTGATGTGTAATGCGTTGTGAAGAGTTCTATCAGAGGAAGCTTGTAAAATTGGATCAATCAATGCTTTATTGTTGATTATTATAGGAAATGCTTCATACTTCACTGCAGATAGAGTGAACTCAAACTTTCTTTTTGATTGCTACTTTTGTGAATTCCTGTGTTCTATTTCTTTCATCCCTGGTTCGGATGAGTACTACACATGCTCATATTTCATTAACAGTAACACAGTAATGTGTTATTGTACAAGCTCAAAGTGAAATTTGCTATTTGGTATCAGTTGCCATGCTAAACAGCATACCTATTTCTAACTTGTGATCTACTCAGTAGGCAGCAGCTAAAGATATCACTTAAGATCCACTAACTAGGTTAAGCTGCACTACAACCATCATTTGCACTGAACCTACTCAGTATACAGCTGGTGATATTACGTTCCATTTCAAATTCTAGGTTAAGTTACTTTGGATGGCAACAATCACCTTCATCTCCAGTGTGGTTACTCAGTATACGGAGGATGGTATATTACACGATAGTTTCACTTACAAGGTAATGTTAGTTTGGTGAGCTCTTTGGATAGCAATTAACTCAAGCATGTGCTGTGGGTCTACCCATTATACAGTGGATGGTGATTACAATACAGTTTCAGTTACTATGTTAAGTTAGTTTGGATAACCTTTGGATACAATTATCACATTCATCTGCTCTGTGCCTACTCAGTATACAGTGGATGGTGATTACACTATAGTTTGACTTAGTTGGTTAAGTGAGTTTAGAGAACTCTGGATACAATTATCACATCCATGTGCTGTGTGCCTACTCAGCATACAGTGGATGGTGATTACACTATAGTTAGACTTAATTGGTTAAGTGAGTTTAGAGAAACTCTGGATACAATTATCACATTTATCTGCTGTGTGCCTACTCAGTATACAGTGGTTGGTGATAACACTATAGTTTGGCTTAATTGGTTAAGTTATTTTAGAGAAACCCTGGATAAAATTATCACATTCACCTGCTGTGTGCCTACTTAGTATACAGTGGTTGGTGATTACACTATAGTTTGGCTTAATTGGTTATGTGAGTTTAGAGAAACTCTAGATACAATTATCACATTCACCTGCTGTGTGCCTACTCAGTATACAGTAGATGGTGATTACACTATAGTTTGGCTTATTTGGTTAAGTTAGTTTAGAGAAACTCTGAATATAATTATCACATTCATCTGCTGTGTGCCTACTCAGTATACAGTGGTTGGTGATTATGCCATAGTTTGACTTAATTGGTTAAGTTCGTATAGAGAGACTTTGGATACACTTATCACATTCATCTGCTGTGTGCCTACTCAGTATAACGTCAACAATTTTTACCCTATAGTTTCACTTACTAAATTAAATTTCTATAGAGCACACTTTGAAAAGCAATTATCACAATCCTCTGCTGCGTACCTACTCACTACATGGTGGATGGTGATTACACTATAGTTTGACTTAATTGGTTAAGCGAGTTTAGAGAAACTCTGGATACAATTATCACATTCACCTGCTGTGTGCATCCTCAGTATACAGTAGATGGTGATTACACTATAGTTTGGCTTATTTGGTTAAGTTAGTTTGGTTAACCTTTGGGTACAATTATCACATTCATCTGCTGTGTGCCTACTCAGTATACAGTGGATGGTGATTACACTATAGTTTGACTTAATTGGTTAAATGAGTTTAGAGAAACTCTGGATACAATTATCACATTCACCTGCTGTGTGCCTACTCAGTATACAGTAGATGGTGATTACACTATAGTTAGCTTATTTGGTTAAGTTAGTTTGGATAAGCTTTGGGTACAATTATCACATTCATCTGCTGTGTGCCTACTCAGTATACAGTGGATGGTGATTACACTATAGTTTGGCTTAGTTGGTTAAGTCAGTTTAGCGAAAGTTTGGATACAATTATCACATTCATCTGCTGTGTGCCTACTTAGTATACAGTGGTTGGTGATTACGCTATAGTTTCACAAAATGGTTAAGTTAGTTTGGATAACCTTTGGATACAATTATCACATTCATCTGCTGTGTGCCTACTGAGTATACAGTGGATGGTGATTACACTATAGTTTGGCTTAGTTGGTCAAGTCAGTTTAGAGAAAGGTTGGATACAACTATTGCATTCATCTACTGTGTGCCTACTCAGTATATAGCAGATGGGGAATACACTATAGTTTGACTTAGTAGGTTAAGTTGGCTTGGATAACCTTTGGACACAGTTATCACTTTCATCTGCTGTGTGCCTACTCAGTATACAGTGGATGGTGATTACACTATAGTTTAACTTAATTGGTTAAGTGAGTTTAGAGAAACTCTGGATACAATTTTCACATTCATCTGCTGTGTGCCTACTCAGTATACAGTGGATTGTGATTGCACTTTAGTTTGACCTAATTGGTTAAGTGAGTTTAGAGAAACTCTGGATATAATTATCACATTCATCTGCTGTGTGCCTACTCAGTATACAGTGGATGGTGATAACACTATAGTTTGACTTAATTGGTTAAGTGAGTTTAGAAAACTCTGGATACAATTATCACATTCACCTGCTGTGTGCCTACTCAGTATACAGTGGATGGTGATTACACTATAGTTTGACTTAATTGGTTAAGTGAGTTTAGAAAACTCTGGATACAATTATCACATTCACCTGCTGTGTGCCTACTCAGTATACAGTAGATGGTGATTACACTATAGTTTGGCTTATTTGGTTAAGTTAGTTTGGATAACCATCGGCTACAATTATCACATTCATCTGCTGTGTGCCTACTCAGTATACAGTGGATTGTGATTACACTATAGTTTGACTTAATTGGTTAAGTGAGTTTAGAGAAACTCTGGACAAAATTATCACATTCATCTGCTGTGTGCCTACACAGTATACAGTGGATTGTGATTGCACTTTAGTTTGACCTAATTGGTTAAGTGAGTTTAGAGAAACTCTGGATATAATTATCACATTCATCTGCTGTGTGCCTACTCAGTATACAGTGGATGGTGATAACACTATAGTTTGACTTAATTGGTTAAGTGAGTTTAGAAAACTCTGGATACAATTATCACATTCACCTGCTGTGTGCCTACTCAGTATACAGTGGATGGTGATTACACTATAGTTTGACTTAATTGGTTAAGTGAGTTTAGAAAACTCTGGATACAATTATCACATTCACCTGCTGTGTGCCTACTCAGTATACAGTAGATGGTGATTACACTATAGTTTGGCTTATTTGGTTAAGTTAGTTTGGATAACCATCGGCTACAATTATCACATTCACCTGCTGTGTGCCTACTCAGTATACAGTGGATGGTGATTACACTATAGTTTGACTTAATTGGTTAAGTGAGTTTAGAAAACTCTGGATACAATTATCACTTTCACCTGCTGTGTGCCTACTCAGTATACAGTGGATGGTGATTACACTATAGTTTGACTTAATTGGTTAACTTAGTTTAGAGAAACTCTGGATACAATTATCACATTCATCTGCTGTGTTCCTATTCAGTATACAGTGGTTGGTGAGTACACTATAGTTTGGCTTAATTGGTTAACTGAGTTTAGAGAAACTCTGGATACAATTATCACATTCATCTGCTGTGTGCCTACTCAGTATTCAGTGTTTGGGGATTACACCATAGTTTGGCTTAATTGGTTAAGTTATTTTAGAGAAAACCTGTATACAATTATCAGATTCACCTGCTGTGTGCCTACTCAGTATACAGTAAATGGTGATTACACTATAGTTTGGTTTATTTGGTTAAGTTAGTGTAGAGAAACTCTGGATACAATTATCACATTGATCTGCTGTGTGCCTACTCAGTATACAGTGGATTGTGATTACACTATAGTTTGACTTAGTTGGTTAAGTGAGTTTAGAGAAACTCTGGATACAATTATCACATTGATCTGCTGTGTGCCTACTCAGTATACAGTAGATGGTGATTACACTATAGTTTGACTTAATTGGTTAAGTGAGTTTAGAGAAACGCTGGATAAAATTATCACATTCATCTGCTGTGTGCCTACTCAGTATACAGTAGATGGTGATTACACTATAGTTTGGCTTATTTGGTTAAGTTAGTTTGGATAACCTTCGGCTACAATTATCACATTCATCTGCTGGGTGCCTACTCAGTATACAGTGGATTGTGATTACACTATAGTTTGACTTAATTGGAGAAGTGAGTTTAGAGAAACTCTGGATACAATTATCACATTCATCTGTAGTGTGCCTACTCAGTATACAGTGGATGGTGATTACAATATAGTTTGACTTAATTGGAGAAGTGAGTTTAGAGAAACTCTGGATACAATTATCACATTCATCTGCTGTGTGCCTACTCAGTATACAGTGGATGGTGATTACACTATAGTTTGACTTAATTGGAGAAGTGAGTTTAGAGAAACTCTGGATACAATTATCACATTCATCTGCTGTGTGCCTACTCAGTATACAGTGGATGGTGATTACAATATAGTTTGACTTAATTGGAGAAGTGAGTTTAGAGAAACTCTGGATACAATTATCACATTCATCTGTAGTGTGCCTACTCAGTATACAGTAGATGGTGATTACAATATAGTTTGACCTAATTGGTTAAGTGAGTTTAGAGAAACTCTGGATACAATTATCACATTCATCTGCTGTGTGCCTACTCAGTACTCAGTGGATGGTGATTACACTATAGGTTGACTTAATTGGAGAAGTGAGTTTAGAGAAACTCTGGATACAATTATCACATTCATCTGTAGTGTGCCTACTCAGTATACAGTGGATGGTGATTACACTATAGTTTGACTTAATTGGAGAAATGAGTTTAGAGAAACTCTGGATACAATTATCACATTCATCTGTAGTGTGCCTACTCAGTATACAGTGGATGGTGATTACACTATAGTTTGACTTAATTGGAGAAGTGAGTTTAGAGAAACTCTGGATACAGTTATCACATTCATCTGCTGTGTGCCTACTCAGTACTCAGTGGATGGTGATTACACTATAGTTTGACCTAATTGGTTAAGTGAGTTTAGAGAAACTCTGGATACAATTATCACATTCACCTGCTGTGTGCCTACTCAGTATACAGTAGATGGTGATTACGCTATAGTTTCACTTAATTGGTTAAGTGAGTTTAGAGAAACTCTGGATACAATTGTCACATTCATCTGCTGTGTGCCTACTCAGTATACAGTAGATGGTGATTACACTATAGTTTGACTTAATTGGTTAAGTGAGTTTAGAGAAACTCTGGATACAATTATCACATTCACCTGCTGTGTGCCTACTCAGTATACAGTAGATGGTGATTACACTATAGTTTGACCTAATTGGTTAAGTGAGTTTAGAGAAACTCTGGATACAATTATCACATTCACCTGCTGTGTGCCTACTCAGTATACAGTAGATGGTGATTACACTATAGTTTCACTTAATTGGTTAAGTGAGTTTAGAGAAACTCTGGATACAATTGTCACATTCATCTGCTGTGTGCCTACTCAGTATACAGTAGATGGTGATTACACTATAGTTTGACCTAATTGGTTAAGTGAGTTTAGAGAAACTCTGGATACAATTATCACATTCACCTGCTGTGTGCCTACTCAGTATACAGTAGATGGTGATTACGCTATAGTTTCACTTAATTGGTTAAGTGAGTTTAGAGAAACTCTGGATACAATTATCACATTCACCTGCTGTGTGCATCCTCAGTATACAGTAGATGGTGATTACGCTATAGTTTCACTTAATTGGTTAAGTGAGTTTAGAGAAACTCTGGATACAATTATCACATTCATCTGTAGTGTGCCTACTCAGTATACAGTGGATGGTGATTACACTATAGTTTGACTTAATTGGAGAAGTGAGTTTAGAGAAACTCTGGATACAGTTATCACATTCATCTGCTGTGTGCCTACTCAGTACTCAGTGGATGGTGATTACACTATAGTTTGACCTAATTGGTTAAGTGAGTTTAGAGAAACTCTGGATACAATTATCACATTCACCTGCTGTGTGCCTACTCAGTATACAGTAGATGGTGATTACGCTATAGTTTCACTTAATTGGTTAAGTGAGTTTAGAGAAACTCTGGATACAATTATCACATTCATCTGCTGTGTGCCTACTCAGTATACAGTAGATGGTGATTACACTATAGTTTGACTTAATTGGTTAAGTGAGTTTAGAGAAACTCTGGATACAATTATCACATTCACCTGCTGTGTGCATCCTCAGTATACAGTAGATGGTGATTACGCTATAGTTTCACTTAATTGGTTAAGTGAGTTTAGAGAAACTCTGGATACAATTATCACATTCATCTGCTGTGTGCCTACTCAGTATACAGTAGATGGCGATTACACTATAGTTTCACTTAATTGGTTAAGTGAGTTTAGAGAAACTCTGGATACAATTATCACATTCATCTGCTGTGTGCCTACTCAGTATACAGTAGATGGCGATTACACTATAGTTTGACTTAATTGGTTAAGTGAGTTTAGAGAAACTTTGGGTACAGTTATCACATTCATCTGCTGTGTGCCTACTCAGTATACAGTAGATGGCGATTACGCTATAGTTTCACTTAATTGGTTAAGTGAGTTTAGAGAAACTCTGGATACAATTATCACATTCATCTGCTGTGTGCCTACTCAGTATACAGTAGATGGCGATTACGCTATAGTTTCACTTAATTGGTTAAGTGAGTTTAGAGAAACTTTGGGTACAGTTATCACATTCATCTGCTGTGTGCATCCTCAGTATACAGTAGATGGTGATTACACTATAGTTTCACTTAATTGGTTAAGTGAGTTTAGAGAAACTCTGGATACAATTATCACATTCATCTGCTGTGTGCCTACTCAGTATACAGTAGATGGCGATTACGCTATAGTTTCACTTAATTGGTTAAGTGAGTTTAGAGAAACTTTGGGTACAGTTATCACATTCATCTGCTGTGTGCCTACTCAGTATACAGTAGATGGCGATTACGCTATAGTTTCACTTAATTGGTTAAGTGAGTTTAGAGAAACTCTGGATACAATTATCACATTCATCTGCTGTGTGCCTACTCAGTATACAGTAGATGGCGATTACACTATAGTTTCACTTAATTGGTTAAGTGAGTTTAGAGAAACTCTGGATACAATTATCACATTCATCTGCTGTGTGCCTACTCAGTATACAGTAGATGGTGATTACACTATAGTTTCACTTAATTGGTTAAGTGAGTTTAGAGAAACTCTGGATACAATTATCACATTCATCTGCTGTGTGCCTACTCAGTATACAGTAGATGGCGATTACACTATAGTTTGACTTAATTGGTTAAGTGAGTTTAGAGAAACTCTGGATACAATTATCACATTCATCTGCTGTGTGCCTACTCAGTATACAGTAGATGGTGATTACACTATAGTTTCACTTAATTGGTTAAGTGAGTTTAGAGAAACTCTGGATACAATTATCACATTCACCTGCTGTGTGCCTACTCAGTATACAGTAGATGGCGATTACACTATAGTTTGACTTAATTGGTTAAGTGAGTTTAGAGAAACTCTGGATACAATTATCACATTCATCTGCTGTGTGCCTACTCAGTATACAGTAGATGGCGATTACACTATAGTTTGACTTAATTGGTTAAGTGAGTTTAGAGAAACTCTGGATACAATTGTCACATTCATCTGCTGTGTGCCTACTCAGTATACAGTAGATGGTGATTACACTATAGTTTGACTTAATTGGTTAAGTGAGTTTAGAGAAACTCTGGATACAATTATCACATTCATCTGCTGTGTGCCTACTCAGTATACAGTAGATGGCGATTACGCTATAGTTTCACTTAATTGGTTAAGTGAGTTTAGAGAAACTTTGGGTACAATTATCACATTCATCTGCTGTGTGCCTACTCAGTATACAGTAGATGGCGATTACGCTATAGTTTCACTTAATTGGTTAAGTTAGTTTAGAGAAACTCTGGATACAATTATCACATTAATCTGCTGTGTGCCTACTCAGTATACAGTGGATGGTGATTACACTATAGTTTCACTTAATTGGTTAAGTGAGTTTAGAGAAACTCTGGATACAATTATCACATTCACCTGCTGTGTGCCTACTCAGTATACAGTAGATGGTGATTACACTATAGTTAGCTTATTTGGTTAAGTTAGTTTGGATAACCTTTGGGTACAATTATCACATTCATCTGCTGTGTGCCTACTCAGTATACAGTGGATGGTGATTACAATATAGCTTGTCTTAATTGGTTAAGTGAGTTTAGAGAAACTCTGGATACAATTATCACATTCATCTGCTGTGTGCCTACTCAGTATACAGTGGATGGTGATTACACTATAGTTTGACTTAATTGGTTAAGGTAGTTTAGAGAAACTCTGGATACAATTATCACATTCACCTGCTGTGTGCCTACTCAGTATACAGTAGATGGTGATTACACTATAGTTTGACTTAATTGGTTAAGGTAGTTTAGAGAAACTCTGGATACAATTATCACATTCACCTGCTGTGTGCCTACTCAGTATACAGTAGATGGTGATTACACTATAGTTTGACTTAATTGGTTAAGTGAGTTTAGAGAAACTCTGGATACAATTATCACATTCATCTGCTGTGTGCCTACTCAGTATACAGTGGATGGCGATTACACTATAGTTTGACTTAATTGGTTAAGTGAGTTTAGAGAAACTCTGGATACAATTATCACATTCATCTGCTGTGTGCCTACTCAATATACAGCAGATGGTGATTACACTATAGTTTGGCTTATTTGGTTAAGTTAGTTTGGATAACCTTTGGGTACAATTATCACATTCATCTGCTGTGTGCCTACTCAGTATACAGTGGATGGTGATTACACTATAGTTTGGCTTAATTGGTTAAGTGAGTTTAGAGAAACACTGGATACAATTGTCACATTTACCTGCTGTGTGCCTACTCAGTATACAGTAGATGGTGATTACACTATAGTTAGCTTATTTGGTTAAGTTAGTTTGGATAACCTTTGGGTACAATTATCACATTCATCTGCTCTTGTGCCTACTCAGTATACAGTGGATGGTGATTACAATATAGTTTGTCTTAATTGGTTAAGTGAGTATAGAGAAACTCTGGATAAAATTATCACATTCATCTGCTGTGTGCCTACTCAGTATACAGTGGATGGTGATTACACTATAGTTTGACTTAATTGGTTAAGTTCGTATAGAGAGACTTTGGATACACTTATCACATTCATCTGCTGTGTGCCTACTCAGTAAAACGTCAACAATTTTTACCCTATCGTTTCACTTACTAAATTAAATTTCTATAGAGCACACTTTGAAAAGCAATTATCACAATCCTCTGCTGCGTACCTACTCACTACATGGTGGATGGTGATTACACTATAGTTTCACTTAATTGGTAAGTGAATTTAGAGAAACTTTGGATACAATTATCACATTAATCTGCTGTGTGCCTACTCGGTATACAGTAGATGGTGATTACACTACAGTTTGACTTAATTGGTTAAGTTAGTTTGGATAACCTTTAGGTACAATTATCACATTCATCCGTTGTGTGCCTACTCAGTATACAGTGGATGGTGATTACACTATAGTTTGACTTAATTGGTTAAATGAGTTTAGAGAAACTCTGGATACAATTATCACATTCACCTGCTGTGTGCCTACTCAGTATACAGTAGATGGTGATTACACTATAGTTAGCTTATTTGGTTAAGTTAGTTTGGATAACCTTTGGGTACAATTATCACATTCATCTGCTGTGTGCCTACTCGGTATACAGTAGATGGTGATTACACTACAGTTTGACTTAATTGGTTAAGTTAGTTTGGATAACCTTTAGGTACAATTATCACATTTATCTGCTGTGTGCCTACTCAGTATACAGTGGTTGGTGATAACACTATAGTTTGGCTTAATTGGTTAAGTTATTTTAGAGAAACCCTGGATAAAATTATCACATTCACCTGTTGTGTGGCTACTTAGTATACAGTGGTTGGTGATTACACTATAGTTTGGCTTAATTGGTTATGTGAGTTTAGAGAAACTCTGGATACAATTATCACATTCCCTGCTGTGTGCCTACTCAGTATACAGTAGATGGTGATTACACTATAGTTTGGCTTATTTGGTTAAGTTAGTTTAGAGAAACTCTGAATATAATTATCACATTCATCTGCTGTGTGCCTACTCAGTATACAGTGGTTGGTGATTACGCCAGAGTTTGACTTAATTGGTTAAGTTCGTATAGAGAGACTTTGGATACACTTATCACATTCATCTGCTGTGTGCCTACTCAGTATAACGTCAACAATTTTTACCCTATAGTTTAACTTACTAAATTAAATTTCTATAGAGCACACTATGAAAAGCAATTATCACAATCCTCTGCTGCGTACCTACTCACTACATGGTGGATGGTGATTACACTATAGTTTCACTTAATTGGTAAGTGAATTTAGAGAAACTTTGGATACAATTATCACATTAATCTGCTGTGTGCCTACTCGGTATACAGTAGATGGTGATTACACTACAGTTTGACTTAATTGGTTAAGTTAGTTTGGATAACCTTTGGGTACAATTATCACATTCATCCGTTGTGTGCTTACTCAGTATACAGTGGATGGTGATTACACTATAGTTTGACTTAATTGGTTAAGCGAGTTTAGAGAAACTCTGGATACAATTATCACATTCACCTGCTGTGTGCATCCTCAGTATACAGTAGATGGTGATTACACTATAGTTTGGCTTATTTGGTTATGTTAGTTTGGATAACCTTTGGGTACAATGATCACATTCATCTGCTGTTTGCCTACTCAGTATACAGTGGATGGTGATTACACTATAGTTTGACTTAATTGGTTAAATGAGTTTAGAGAAACTCTGGATACAGTTATCATATTCACCTGCTGTGTGCCTACTCACTATACAGTAGATGGTGATTACACTATAGTTAGCTTATTTGGTTAAGTTAGTTTGGATAACCTTTGGGTACAATTATCACATTCATCTGCTGTGTGCCTACTCAGTATACAGTGGATGGTGATTACAATATAGTTTGTCTTAATTGGTTAAGTGAGTTTAGAGAAACTCTGGATAAAATTATCACATTCATCTGCTGTGTGCCTACTCAGTATACAGTGGATGGTGATTACACTATAGTTTGACTTAATTGGTTAAGTGAGTTTAGAGAAACTCTGGATACAATTATCACATTCACCTACTGTGTGCCTACTCAGTATACAGTAGATGGTGATTACACTATAGTTTGGCTTATTTGGTTAAGTTATTTTAGAGAAACTCTGAATACAATTATCGCATTCATCTCCTGTGTGCCTACTTAGTATACAGTGGTTGGTGATTACACTATAGTTTGGCTTAATTGGTTAAGTGAGTTTAGAGAAACTCTTGATACAATTATCACATTTATCTGCTGTGTGCCTACTCAGTATACAGTGGTTGGTGATTACACTATAGTTTGGCTTAATTGGTTAAGTTATTTTAGAGAAAACCTGGATACAATTATCACATTCACCTGCTGTGTGCCTACTCAGTATACAGTGTTTGGGGATTACACTATAGTTTGGCTTAATTGGTTAAGTTATTTTAGAGAAAACCTGGATACAGTTGTCACATTCACCTGCTGTGTGCCTACTCAGTATACAGTGTTTGGGGATTACACTATAGTTTGGCTTAATTGGTTAAGTTATTTTAGAGAAAACCTGGATACAATTATCACATTCACCTGCTGTGTGCCTACTCAGTATACAGTGGATGGTGATTATACTATAGTTAGCTTATTTGGTTAAGTTAGTTTGGATAACCTTTGGGTACAATTATCACATTCATCTGTAGTGTGCCTACTCAGTATACAGTAGATGGTGATTACACTATAGTTAGCTTATTTGGTTAAGTTAGTTTGGATAACCTTTGGGTACAATTATCACATTCATCTGTAGTGTGCCTACTCAGTATACAGTAGATGGTGATTACACTATAGTTAGCTTATTTGGTTAAGTTAGTTTGGATAACCTTTGGGTACAATTATCACATTCATCTGTAGTGTGCCTACTCAGTATACAGTAGATGGTGATTACACTATAGTTTGGCTTAATTGGTTAAGTTATTTTAGAGAAAACCTGGATACAATTATCACATTCATCTGTAGTGTGCCTACTCAGTATACAGTAGAGGGTGATTACACTATAGTTAGCTTATTTGGTTAAGTTAGTTTGGATAACCTTTGGGTACAATTATCACATTCATCTGTAGTGTGCCTACTCAGTATACAGTAGATGGTGATTACACTATAGTTAGCTTATTTGGTTAAGTTAGTTTGGATAACCTTTGGGTACAATTATCACATTCATCTGTAGTGTGCCTACTCAGTATACAGTAGATGGTGATTACACTATAGTTAGCTTATTTGGTTAAGTTAGTTTGGATAACCTTTGGGTACAATTATCACATTCATCTGCTGTGTGCCTACTCAGTATACAGTAGATGGTGATTACACTATAGTTAGCTTATTTGGTTAAGTTAGTTTGGATAACCTTTGGGTACAATTATCACATTCATCTGCTGTGTGCCTACTCAGTATACAGTGGATGGTGATTACAATATAGTTTGTCTTAATTGGTTAAGTGAGTTTAGAGAAACTCTGGATAAAATTATCACATTCATCTGCTGTGTGCCTACTCAGTATACAGTGGATGGTGATTACACTATAGTTTGACTTAATTGGTTATGTGAGTTTAGAGAAACTCTGGATAGAATTATCACATTCACCTGCTGTGTGCCTACTCAGTATACAGTAGATGGTGATTACACAATAATTTGGCTTATTTGGTTAAGTTAGTTTAGAGAAACTCTGGATACAATTATCACATTCATCTGCTGTGTGCCTACTCAGTATAGAGTGGTTGGTGATTACACTATAGTTTGGCTTAATTGGTTAAGTCAGTTTAGAGAAACTCTGGATACAATTATCACATTCATCTGCTGTGTGCCTACTCAGTATACAGTGGTTGGTGATTACACTATAGTTTGGCTTAATTGGTTAAGTGAGTTTAGAGAAACTCTGGATACAATTATCACATTCATCTGTAGTGTGCCTACTCAGTATACAGTGGTTGGTGATTACACTATAGTTTGGCTTAATTGGTTAAGTGAGTTTAGAGAAACTCTGGATACAATTATCACATTCATCTGCTGTGTGCCTACTCAGTATACAGTGGTTGGTGATTACACTATAGTTTGACTTAGTAGGTTAAGTTATTTTAGAGAAACCCTGGATACTATTATCACATTCATCTGCTGTGTGCCTACTTAGTATACAGTAGATGGTGATTACACTATAGTTTGGCTTATTTGGTTAAGTTAGTGTAGAGAAACTCTGGATACAATTATCACATTCATCTGCTGTGTGCCTACTCAGTATACAGTGGTTGGTGATTACACAATAGTTTCACATAATTGGTTACGTTAGTTTGGATAACCTTTGGATATAATTATCACATTCATCTGCTGTGTGCCTACTGAGTATACAGTGGTTGGTGATTACACTATAGTTTGGCTTAGTTGGTTAAGGCAGTTTAGAGAAAGTTTGGATACAATTATCACATTCATCTGCTGCGTGCCTGCTCGGTATAGAGCAGATGGTGAAGACACTGTAGTTTGACTTAGTAGGTTAAGTTAGTTTGGATAACCTTTGGATACAGTTATCACTTTCATCTGCTGTGTGCCTACTCGGTGTACAGTGGATGGTGATTTCACTATAGTTTGACTTAGTAGGTTAAGTTAGTTAGTACAATTCTTTAGATACAATTGCCACAATATTCTTCTGTGTGCATAATACTCTACACAGTCTTCCTTTTCAGTGTCCAGTTGTTAAGGTACTTTCCAATTATGACTATGTTCACAAATGGTCCCAAATCAAGCATATTAGGTTTTGCTGTATGCTATAGGAAGAGAAATGGGTCTCATAGATCCAAAGTCTAAAAATATTTGGAGATGTCCATATTTCAACTATTAACTAGTAGGTGAAATGGAAATCCGAAAGATTAAATTAAAAAGTGAGAAGTGGGTTATAATTATATGAGTATGAAAACTTTATGCATTTCTCTTATTAGTCAACAATAAAGCATTGATCCATTAAGAGAAAAGGACTCGATGCGCGCTGTGGTGTCGTGAAGACTTCTTAACTAGTGTGATGAAGTGACTAATCTGCAGCATTTGTGAAGTGAGTCAGTGAATGTTTGGAGTTTTAGTCTGTTGCAGAAGGAATTGTAACTGAAACAGAATGTGTTGAGAACTGTGCAGGGTCTACATTTACTGGAGTAATGTATTTGCTTGCACATAGTGGTGAATCTGATCTGCTGCAACATCAAAGAATAACTTAGGAATCTAAGCACTAAAGGAGTGAAGATCAAACAATCTGACTTAAAATGTAGATGCCACACAGTTACTAATGGAAGTGTTTTGATCATCATTGAGGAGTTTTACAATATTGGTTTACGAAGTTCTCAGGGAACTTGACATGCACTGAGAGCATATGAATCTGACTAAATGAATTTAATTATGAAGAATTTAATGCACTGTAGGAGTGACTAAGGGATTTGTCGGAGCAGCACGGATAAGAAAAGTCTCTGAGGAGGTGGAATAAGTATTAGAATTTGGTTGACCACCACTGAGCAATGCGTGGTGGGGCATTGCTTAAAGAAGAGGATAATATAACTCATTTGATGGGAGGTAAGTGCTTCAAGCTGTAACTATTGCAATATTCAGTGTAATCAGTTACAGCAGTCTGATTAATTATTTTCATAAATGCAAATTTCATTCTTTTACTAAGTGCTTTTGTAATGAGGTATTACTTATAACCATGAGTAATATGTTCTAAGACAAATTCTATCAACATTATAAATAATGTCTTAAATTTATTCTACATCTATACACTATTATGAAACACAAACACCAGTAACAATACATGAAGATTTCCATAGGTTAGTGAAGTGATGTGTAGTGAAGAGGAGGCATCTGCGACAAAGTTATGTGAAGTGTTATTGTTTTGAGGTGTAGTGCCAGCTGAGGAGAGATAAAAGGAGTGGTTTTAGAGTCAAAAGAATTACAGGAGGATTTATCTTGAAATAGGATACACCTTTTTAACCAGGCCCAATTAATTTATATATCGATAACAGCATGCATAAATATCAGAGAGAAGCAGAGTGATATTATAAAGTAAGAAGAGCTATAATTAATACCCGTCAAACTGGAATGCATATCTAGAAAATATATATCTCACCAAATAAATTAATTACACTGCATTGCCAAATAATTTATATAGAGTACCCACTACCAGGCAGTACAAGTGGTTCAATTTACTGATACTACCATCACTTACATGTTTTAAAAATGGGAAATATTTGGTGAGCTCATTTTCTCCCATCCTCAACCTGATGCAGACTGCTGGAATGTGGACGACAATGCAGCGATCAAGAACATGAACTCAAAACTACCTTTGGAAGAAACTAGAAAAGATATTGACCTGCTGATAACACAAGAAAACTTAAAAGGAGATTGATGAGGAGCTTTGGGAACACAGAAAATGTGATAATACACTGCCTCGACCATATTCATGAACCTTAATACCGGTTCTGTCCACATTTAAAAAAGTTGTGAGAAGATGGAAGAGAAGAAATTACAGAGGGGGCAGAATAAAGAATAGAATCTGGTTGGCTGCCCCAAGGCAATGCGAGGAGGGGCATTGCTTAAAGAAGGGGATCTCAAAAGCACCTTAAGTACAGGTAAGTATTGAACTCTGTACTGATTCCAATATTCACTGCAACCAGTACAACTGTTTTTGAATTACATTACAACTGTATTATATAAGTAACTACTATTGATAAAATCCAATACAGATTAGTGTCATGTAAAATGTATGTTATTTAAATAAAAACATGTCATTTCTTTCCTGTGTACCTTCCTTGGATAAACTATAAAGTGTAACAAGACCTGAAGAATACTCTGCGGAAGTGAAATGCCCCACAGTAAAGAGGAATTACTGTGTTACAGGGATGTGATGTGTAATGCATTGTGAAGAGTTCTATCAGAGGAAACTTGTAAAATTGGATCAATCAATGCTTTATTGTTGATTATTATAGGAAATGCTTCATACTTTACTGCAGATAGAGTGAACTCAACTTTCTTTTTGATTGCTACTTTTGTGAATTCCTGTGTTCTATTTCTTTCATCCCTGGTTCGGATGAGTACTACACATTCTCATATTTCATTAACATTAACACTGTAATGTGTTATTGTAAAAGCTCAAAGTGAAATTTGCCATTTGGTATCAGTTGCTATGCTAAACGGCATTCCTATTTCTAACTTGTGATCTACTCAGTACGTAGCAGCTCATGATTACACTTAAGATCCACTAACTAGGTTAAGCTGCTTTGGCTGCGCACTACAACCATCATCTGCACTGAACCTACTCAGTATACAGCTGGTGATATTACGTTCAATTTCACATTCCAGGTTAAGTTACTTTGGATGGCAACAATCACCTTCATCTGCAGTGTGCTTACTCAGTATACGGAGGATGGTATATTACACTATAGTTTGACTTAATTGGTTAAGTCAGTTTAGAGAAACTCTGGATACAATTATCACATTCATCTGCTGTGTGCCTACTCAGTATACAGTGGATGGTGATTACACTAAAGTTTGACTAAATAGGTTAAGTTAGTTTTGATAACTTTTGCATACAATTATCATATTCATCTGCTGTATGCCTATTCAGTATACAGTGGTTGGTGATTACACTATAGTTTCACTTAGTAGGTTAAATTAGTTTCAATAACATTTGGATATAATTATCACATTCATCTGCTGTGTGCCTACTCAGTATACAGTGGATGGTGATTACACTATAGTTTCACTTAGTAGGTTAAATTAGTTTCAATAACCTTTGGATACAATTATCACATTCAGCTGCTGTGTGCCTACTCAGTATACAGTGGTTGGTGATTACACTATAGTTTGGCTTAATTGGTTAAGTTAGTTTAGAGAAATGTTAGATACAATTATTACATTCACCTGCTGTGTGCCTACCCAGTATACATCAGTTGGTGATTATACTGTAGTTTGACTTAATTCGTTAAGTTAGTTTAGAGAAGCTTTAGATACAATTATCACATTCACCTGCTGTGTGGCTACCCAGTATACATCGGTTGGTGATTATACTGTAGTTTGACTTAATTGGTTAAGTTAGTTTAGAGAAACTTTAGATACAATTATCACATTCACCTGCTGTGTCCCTACTGAGTATACAGTGGTTGGTGATTACACTATAGTTTGACTTAAATGTTTAAGTCGGTTTAGGGAAACTTTGGATACAATTATCACATTCATCTGCATTGTGCCTACTCAGTATACAGCGGTAGGTGATTATACTGTAGTGTGACTTAGTTGGTTAAGTTAGTTTAGAGAAACTTTAGATACAATTATCACATTCACCTGGTGTGTGCCTACTCAGTATACAGTGGATGGTGATTGCACTATAGTTTGACTTTATTAAGTCGGTTTAGGGAAACTTTGGATACAATTATCACATTCATCTGTATTGGGCCTAATCATTATATAGTGGTTGGTGATTACATTATTGTTTGACTTAATTGTTTAAGTCAGTTTAGGGAATCTTTGGATACAATTATCACATTCATCTGCATTGGGCCTAATCATTATATAGTGGTTGGTGATTACATTATTGTTTGACTTAATTGGTTAAGTCAGTTTAGAGAAACTTTGGATACAATTATCACATTCACCTGCTGTGGGCCTACTCAGTATACCGTTAACTATTTTTACCCTATAGTTTCACTTACTAGATTAAATTTCTTTAGAGCACACTTTGAAAAGCAATTATTGCAATCCTCTGCTGCGTGCCTACTCACTACATGGTGGATGGTGATTAAACTATAGTTTCAATTACTAAGTTAAGTTAGTTTGGATGTCCTTTGGATATAGCTATCACATTCATCTGCTGTGTGCCTGTATAGTGGTTGATTACACTAGTTTGACTTAGTAGGTTAAGTTAGTTTGGACACTCGTTGATACAATTATCACATTCATCTGCTCTGTGCCTACTCAGTATACAGTAGTTGGTGATTTCACTATAGTTTGACTTGGTTAAGTTAGTTTAGAGAAAGTTTGGATACAACTATCACATTCATCTGCTGTGTGCCTACTCGGTATACAGCAGATGGTGAATACACTATAGTTTGACTTAGTAGGTTAAGTTAGTTTGGATAACCTTTGGATACAGTTATCACTTTCATCTGCTGTGTGCCTACTCAGTACACAGCAGATGGTGATGAGACTATAATTTTACTTAGTAGGTTAAGTTAGTTAGTACAATTCTTTAGATACAATTGCCTCAATATTCTTCTGTGTGCATAATACTATACAGTGGATGATTACAGTATAGCTTCACTTACCTGTTTGGACAATTCTTTCACTGCCAGTAACCACATTCATCTGTGGTGTGTCTACTCAGTATACAGTGGGTGAGGATTAGTCATTAATTTTGTTGACTCGGTTAATTGAGGTATGCGAGCTTTTTCAATGCCAACTACTAGCGTTATCTACTATGTACATAGTCAGTATTTGGCAATTGATTATTTGTGTTTCCTTACACCTTACAAGATTATGATGTCTTTGACCGTAGTTTCAATGCCAAGTGCATTCAGCGTTTGTTGCCTCTCACCCAGTATAGAGGGAATGATGCTACTACCTTAGTTTTGCTTACTAGCTAATGTTACCATAACAACAATTTGGATGGTGACTGCCCGCACATGTGCTGTTTTTTTACTCAGTAAAGAGAATACGTCATCCGATGTTGTTATTTAATCTTTTTAGTAATCTTTTGATTTTACAAGCAACAGTCTTCCTTTTCAGTGTCCTTTTGTTAAGGTACTTTCCAATTACGACTATGTTCACAAATGGTTGCCATATCAAGCATATTAGGTTTTGGTGTATGCTATAGGAAGAGAAATGGGTCTCATAGGTCCAAAGTCTTTAAAAATATTTGGAGATGTCCAGATTTCAACTATCAAGTAGTAGGTGAAATGGAAATTTGAAAGATTAAATTAAAGTGTGAGAAGTGGGTTATAATTGTATGAGTATGAAAAGTTTATGTATTTCTCTTATTAGTCAACAATAAAGCATTGATCCATTAAGAGAAAAGGACTCGATGCGCGCTGTGGTGTCATGAAGACTTCTTAACTAGTGTGATGAAGTGACTAATCTGCAGTATTTGTGAAGTGAGTCACTGAATGTTTGGAGTTTTAGTCTGTTGCAGAAGGAATTGTAACTGAAACAGAATGTGTTGAGAACTGTGCAGGGTCTACATTTACTGGAGTAATGTATTTGCTTGCACATAGTGGTGAATCTGATCTGCTGCAACATCAAAGCATAACTTAGGAATCTAAGCATTAAAGGAGTGAAGATCAAAGAATCTGACTTAAAATGTAGATGCCACACAGTTACTAATGGAAGTGTTTTGATCATCATTGAGGAGTTTTACAATATTGGTTTACGAAGTTCTCAGGGAACTTGACATGCACTGAGAGCATATGAATCTGACTAAATGAATTTAATTATGAAGAATTTAATGCACTGTAGGAGTGACTAAGGGATTTGTCGGAGCAGCACGGATAAGAAAAGTCTCTGAGGAGGTGGAATAAGTATTAGAATTTGGTTGACCACCACTGAGCAATGCGTGGTGGGGCATTGCTTAAAGAAGAGGATAATATAACTCATTTGGAGGGAGGTAAGTGCTTGAAGCTGTAGCTATTGCAATATTCAGTGTAATCAGTTACAGCAGTCTGATTAATTATTTTCATAAATGCAAATTTCATTCTTTTACTAAGTGCTTTTGTAATGAGGTATTACTTATAACCATGAGTAATATGTTCTAAGACAAATTCTATCAACATTATAAATAATGTCTTAAATTTATTCTTCATCTATACACTATTATGAATCACAAACACCAGTAACAATACATGAAGATTTCCATAGGTTAGTGAAGTGATGTGTAGTGAAGATGAGACATCTGCGACAAAGTTATGTGAAGTGTTATTGTTTTGAGGTGTAGTGCCAACTGAGGAGAGATAAAAGGAGTGGTTTTAGAGTCAAAAGAATTATAGAAGGATTTATCTTGAAATAGGATACACCTTTTTAACCAGGCCCAATTTATTTATATATCGATAACAGCATGCATAAATATCAGAGAGAAGCAGAGTGATATTATAAAGTAAGAAGTGCTATAATTAATACCCGTCAAACTGGAATGCATATCTAGAAAATATGTTGTTGTTAGCTAATGCTGGATTTCTGACAATGAAGTCATTAATCCTCTTGCTCTCCAATATTTTTCACTGATAGATGGGGCACTAGAAGTGGCCGGGCATATTTGAAAGTGGCCTCGATCCATTTCCTCTTGGAGATCACATAGAGGACAGAGTGGTGAAGACTGTATCCCAATTCTGTTTAAATGTTTTGCCAGACGATCATGTCCTGTAATCAACCTGAAGGTTGCAACTGCTGTTTTTCGAGGATACTCAGGAATCACTGTTTGAATGTTTGGTAGTTCCCATCTTTTATTCTTTGATTTTTCATAGTAATATTTTGCAATAATTTTTTTGAATTCAGAGTTTACTAATCTTTTAGCTACATAAAATGGTAAATTAACTATAGATTTTTGTATACCGCTGGTACCCTTTTTTGCAACAAAATCAGCTTTCTCATTACCACTCAGTCCACAGTGAACCGGTATCCATTGGAAGACTAGGTGTTTTTGAAGTGCTGTTAGATGGCTAAGCATCTTCCAACATTCTATAATAGTTTGGTTTTTTGGTGACAACTTGGAAGTAATTGCTATAATTGCTGCCCTGGAATCTGAGAGAATAACTGCTTGCTGAAAATGTGAAATTCTGTGCAAAAGATTTTGTAGGGGCGTTCGAATTGCTTCAATTTCTCCATCAAAGTTAGTAGTTCCATAACTTAAAGATTTGTAATAGGAAAAGAGGTGACATGTGACTCCAGCACCTGCTCCATCTTGGTATGATATCAATGATCCATCAGTATAAATATGGAGCCATTCATGTTCTGGAAATCTAGTATGGATTGTCTCTAATGCCAATAATTTTAGAACACTAGTTGGAGTATCACTTTTTTTAACTTCTTCTGTCAGGTGTAAATAATATGTGATGTCTAATGTATGTGTTGGATTGACTTTAGATATGAAGTTTTCCTTTGAATTAGGAAGGTGTACATCCTTCTTGATGTGTTGAATTTTGGAAAGAAAGCTCTCCTGAGTCTTTAGTGTATGTGTAAAATTTCTCTTGTGCCATGTATTGAATGGGAGTCTGATCAACTTTTCGTGTTGAATAAGAGCTGCTTTTTCTATTTCATATTCAATGGGATATTGGTTGGTTAGTATTTCCATAGCTGCTATTGGTGTGGTTTTGATAGCACCTGTAATTAATCTCAGACTTTGGTTTTGAAAGATTTGAATTTTTTTTTGTGTTTGCTGTTACAAGAACTTCGCTGCAGTAAGTAAACAATGGTTTTATATATATATTATATGTTGTGTTAAGCGTTGCTCTGGAACATCCCCACTTCATTCCTGTTAGACGTTTTAACAGTGAAAGGCGCCTCTCTGCTCTTTGTATTACATTTTCTATTTGTTTGGTCCATGTAAGTTTGGTATCAAATGTAACTCCCAAATACTTTGCTTCCTTTGTTCCTGGTAATTCTTGACCCTCAAAATTTAGTTTTATTTTTAGTGGTTTTTTTCTTAGTGAAAAGATTTGGTAGTTTGATTTTGTTGTATTAACAGTCATTAAATTTTCTTTGGTCCACCTCTGTAAGTTGGTTAAGGATTGTTGCATGGTTTTTTCCAGTTCTGTACTTTTGCTTTTTGGTTTTGAAGTCCACTTTACCAAGTCATCAGCAAATAGTGCACACTTCACGCCTGATTATCTAGAAAATATATATCTCACCAAATAAATTAGTTACACTGCATTGCCAGATAATTTATATACAGTATCCACTACCAGGCAGTACAAGTGGTTCAATTTACTGATACTACCATCACTTACATGTTTTAAAAATGGGAAATATTTGGTGAGCTCATTTTCTCCCATCCTCAACCTGATGCAGACTGCTGGAATGTGGACGACAATGCAGCAATCAAGAACATGAACTCAAAACTACCTTTGGAAGAAACTAGAAAAGATAGATTTGGTCTATCTCGAACGGTTTACCAGTTATGCAAAATTCATCCAGAGTAAATACGAATACAGGGGCTATAGCCAGAAAATTCGAGACATACATTTCATTTTCTATAAAAATATCTCAAACATAAGACATTTTAATCAAAATCATTAGAGCCATTTTCAAGAAAATCAAAATTTTCGAAAAATTAGCCATATAAAGGGTGATTTAGGATGGGACTATTTTCTTCAAAATCTTCGTGTCGCATCCTTGAAAGACATTAAACTTACATACCAACTTTGGTTTTTAACCCACTTTTCGGTTTTGATTTATGCTGTCCACAGACACACACAAGGACCTTTTTCTAAAAATGCTTTTTTTGGATTCAGGGGGTCTCAAAACATATATTTCCGGTGAAATCTCTACATTGAATTTTTGGGTGGAATACAATACTTCCCCTACTTACCAGTAGAGAAAGTAAAAAATATGAACATAGTCTAGCAGTTAGTTTGTTAGTGTATGATGAGTATAGAAACACCAAACATCGGAGTTTTACTGAAAAAAAAAAACATTTTCTGTAGAAATTTGGGCCTATAGAAGTGTATAATGGCCCTAAAAAGTATATAACCTATTAGAGAAAAAATTCTGCATAAAATAATGTGTTCAAACTTAAAATTTATAACTGAATATTTATGCCATGCTATTAGAAACCTGGCAACCGCACAAGAGTAGAAAAGGACAA